>BSBK01000280.1:10000-610000 GCA_027943335.1 Chamaecyparis obtusa | reverse complement strand
TCAAAGGGTTTTAACTCGTTTTATCACAAATCACTTAGTTTCGACCCCATCTCTATGACAGACTTAGCTTAGCTCTCGCCCAAATCCCAATCAGACATGACTTCCCGATAGGCCAAAATCACTCAAACCTAATTTGCCGGACCTAGGGACTTGAAAACAGCCACCAACAAAGACTACCTAAGACCTAGTTATGAGGACTTTGACATTTGACATTGATCAATGATGAAGCATCATAGATTCATAGTATGAAATGATTTAGTTTTAGAATTATGTATTTTTCTCTTATATTTTTGGATATATAATGCACACACACACACACACACACACACATATATACACGAATCCTTACGAATCCAAAATGGGGAAAAAAATTTCATGAATCCATGAACCGGATTCTCGAACCCGAAGCCGTCCTCGAATCCGAATTGGCAACTAAGTTAATAATAATAAATATAGGATATTTATTGTTATTAATTAAATACTTGGGAGGGCCCAAAGTCAGCTACCTCTGGGAGGTAGAGTTTAGACATTAAAACACACACACATATATATATATATATATGGATCGATTCCTTGGAGGTATGACACACCAAAAACATAATGTTTGTTTTCCTCTCAAGAATCCAAAGAAGGTGAATTATCCCTGCATTATAGAGCAAAATTCAGAAGCGAATTGGAGCGAATTATTTCAGGCATTCATCAGCAAATATTTATTTGGAGTCCGAATTAATACAAAATGTGGTGTGTGATTTGGAGGGCAAATTCTTGGACAGAATTTGCATGCCTTGGGGTTCGAATTTAACACTCTAGGGGGCTGCGATTTTGACTTGTTTAACACTCTAGGGGGAGCATTTTCTATAGCACATCAATACTGGAGTTACAGATCTAAAACAAGGGCAGACTTATCAAGATAAATTGGTGTACAAAATTGGTACCATCTTTCCACCTTTCTTTGTCAATATTATTTTTATATTGTTCCAGTTTTAAAAGCTATCTATAGATTGTATTTTTCCTTGCATAAATCTGAATATATCAACATGGTATCAGAGCTTAGGTAGAGGAAAGATCTTATTCAGATTTGAGGAAAACAGTCTCAAACTTTTAAGACTTGAAACATGGAAAATCCAGCCCTATAATCAGCCTTGTCTACCCAAACTTCTAATAAATACTCTTGGGTTATTGATAGCGGGGCTTCAAGGCATATCACTGGGTTCTAGGAAAACTTTGATTCATTTTCATAAAACATTAAGGAAGAAGTTACCATAGGAGATGATACTTCTTATCCAATTATGGGGCTTTGGGAATTGCAACATTCAAATGAAGTCCGACATATCCTTACTACTCTCTCAAGTCCTATATGTTCCGGGCATAAAGAGAAATCTAGTTTCAATATCAGCACTCGAGGATAAGGGTTATAAAATTGCATTCATTGATGGGAAAGTTTTGGCTTGGACCAAAAATTCAACCTTGAAACAAGCCTATACCATAGGACTAAGACATGAATGTCTATATAGAGTTGATAATATTTCATGTCAAGCTCTCATGGTTGAATCAATTGACTCATGCGATTTATGGCATAGGAGGTTAAGACATCTAAATTTCCAAACATTGTCTTCTATGGATAAATTTGTAGTAGAGTTCCCTCACTTATCTCCTAGACATGAAAGTGTATGCAAAGGATGTGCTTTAGGGAAAAATATCAAATCCTTCTTTCCTAGCAGTGAAAACAAGACTAAGCAAATATTGGAGGTAGTACACTCTGACCTTTGTGGACCTATGTCCGTACCATCCATTGGTGGATATCTTTATTACATCATCTTTGTAGATGACTTTTCTAGAAAGACTTGGATATATATCCTAAAGAACAAAGAATTCGTCGATGTTCTCAACAAATTCAAAGAGTTCAAAGCTCTAATAGAGAATCTTACAAACTAGAGGATAAAGATTCTTAGAACAGATAATGGTGGAGAATACATTTCTGAAACCTTTAGCACCTTCTGTGTAGAATCAGGAATTAAGAGGGAGTTTACTATTCCTTGCAACCCTCAACAAAATGGAACAGCTGAAAGGAAAAATAGGACCATAGTTGAAGCAGCAAGGGCTATGCTACATGATCAAAATCTTCATACTTCACTATGGGCTGAGGCATCCAACACTGTGGTTTACATTCAAAATAGATGTCCTCATTATGCTTTGAAAAATAAGACTCCTGAAGAGGCATTCAGTGGAAACAAACTTGATGTGAGTCATCTTAGGATATTTTCACGTCCCAAAAGAAAAGAGAACCAAATTGGAACCCTCAGGAAAGAAGAGAATATTTGTGGGATATAGTGAATCTGCCAAGGCCTTTAGGATCTATGTTCCGGGACAAAGGCATATTGAGTTGAGTAGAGATGTTATATTCGAAGAAGACCTTGCATTCTCAACCTCTAAGGATATAGCATGTGATGACTTATTTCAGTCCAACCCTCCTGAGAATCAGAGGGAGTATCATAATGTTATTGAATGTGATCCAATACCTATAAGTGAACCTGACACTTCCATCTACAAGAAAAGACCATTGTGGGCCACTAAAATATTGGAAGATGCAAACAACTATGCAGCTCCTGCTGGAACTTTCAGAGAAAGTAAAAGACCTAAAAGGTATACTAACTATGCTGCATTCATGAGTAGATTATAGATTCCGAGCCTTCCTCTATTTGTGAAGCACTTAAAATACAGGCACAGATACACTGATAGAAGAATACGGATCTATAATGAAAAATGATGTGTGGGATATTTTTCCTATACCTAAGAACAAATCCTTGTTATCATCAAAATGGATATTCAAAATCAAACATGTTGCGGATGGTAGTATTGAGTAACATAAAGCCAAATTCGTAGTCAGGGGGTTCACTCAAAAGGAAGGTATAGACTATGAGGAGACTTTTGCCCCTGTTGCTCAATATTCCTTGGTTAGGGCAATTATTGCCATTGCTGCTTCCAAAGGTTGGAAGATCCATCAAATGGATGTTAAAACTGCATTTCTAAATGGAGAAATTGAAGAGGAAGTGTATATAGAGCAACATGAAGGATTTGTCACAAAAGATCAACAATCTTATGTGTGTAAGCTTAACAAAGCCTTCTATGGGCTCAAACAAGCTCCTCGAGCTTGTTACGAAAGGATTGATCGTTATCTTCAAAATCTGGGATTTTCAAAGAACGATGCAAATCCTAATCTCTATTTCAAGATATCAAATAGAGATTTATTGATATTGGTACTATACGCAGATGATCTCCTAATCACAGGAGAAGAGTACCTTATAGCAGACTGCAAGCAAGATCTTGCAAAGGAATTTGAAATGAAGGATCTAAGCCTTCTTCATTATTTTCTTGGTTTAGAAGTGTGGCAACAATCTCATGGAATTATTGTGAATCAAGGGAAATATACTGTTGATATTTTAAAGAGATGATGGATTGTAAACCAATGTCCACACCTATGGAAACCAATCTTCTCAAGTTGAGAGAAGCTATGGCTAGTTCTGAGATTGCAAATGTTTATACAGACAGATGATTGGATCTCTTATGTATCTAGTTAACACTAGACTTAATATCTGTTATGTTGTAAATGCTTGTTGGCTAAAAATTTTGTAAGTCACTAAGACTACACCTTACAAAATTGTAATTTTAGGCAACGTCTCATGAGATAAATCTCTCCTCTCAGCAATAGGGGAGGCTCCCTTCTTACCGTAGGTGGCTTCAACAGGAACTTAACTGAAATTACAAAAAGGGCGGTTCTCTTAATCAATTCTTCTTTTTTCAGGAATGATTTGCATACAACTACAACTTTCCAACTTAACAAAAAGTGCCTTATTGCTACAATAATACCGGTGACCCTGGAGTTGACATAAGAACAATACCAGGGGCAGCAGCTTTCTTTTTATATTTTGTGAAACAAAAATAGGAACCCAAAGTCTCCTGTGCTTGTCTCGTGAGGATTCAAGCAGAATAACTAGTAAAGCACAAAGTCTCTTACTGGATACTTTCAAATTTAATAAAAACACTTACAACTGAAGCCCAAAGTCTTCAACTCTAAGTAATTGTAGCCACTACTATCTATCACAATTTGTCCTTTTCCAGCACAAAGTCTTCAAAAGTTCAAATTGGCTCTGAATGCAACAGGCAGCACAAAGTCTGTGCAATTGAATCCAAATCCCTCTTGAATCAAAGCATAAAAACTCACAATCAACTCAAGAAAATGTCGTCACATAACAATTTGAATTGGCACGAAGTCTCAAAACAATCTGCCTCTTTTATTGAAAGCAATCTAATTTACATCCAAGCACAAAATCTTAGAGTGCACAATACAAATTGGCAGAATTTTCTTGCCTTGCCAAAAGATGATTATTTACAATGAGCTCCTTTTTTTATATAGGAAAAGAGGAGAGAGAAAGGTGGAGAGAAAAGGGGAAAACCCTTAACCGCCTTGACTTATTCCCTAACTAACTAACTAATTTTGACTTTTTCAAAGTTGCATGCCTAATGCACTTGCAACTTGATTACATGTTACCTCTTTGCACGTGATACTATCACATGCAATTATATATGTCAAATACAAATTACAAAGACATGATGAAAATATTCTAAGTGCCTGACAAGACACGACACCTATTACATCATCCTTTGTTTGTCTTCATGCTGCTACAAGATGTCTGATGCTTAATATACTCTGGTATGATGAAAGCATCTTGATTTGGAACATTAACGTGCATCCTTGACTGTTATGTCTTGATGGCATCAACAAATTGCCTGCTTGAAATCAGTCTTGAAAACTTACTATGTCGTCGTCGTTCCAGTCTTCAACTCTTTGCACTGGCATGGGAAGATCTCTCTCTCATAAATGGGGTTTTTGAATCCCATTCCATGTCATTTTGGAAAGTATTTGTCACCCACAAACATGGTTTAGAGGTCCATTTGCAGTTTTTGGAAAAACAAGAAAACTATATGTAAACTCTTGGAGGTGGGATGTTAGCTTGCATTTGCATGATGGAGAAGAACCTTCTTTTGCTTGGGAGGAACTTGCATTGTTTCTGGAAGCAAAACAATCACAAACTTTTGAAGCCAAAAATCTTTCTTTGAATCTCCAATCATGTAGCATGTGACATGAAAATTCCACAAGGTGAGAACATCTTCATAAGATAGATCCATTGTGTGTTTTTGATGCAAATGAGTGAGCCTGGGGTATTGTGAGCATATGGAGATAGCTGGAAATTTGTGGGACAGCGAATGGATATATGTATTTGAACTCAAAATGTGTGCTTATATGGTAGAAAAACCCAAAAACGGGTTTTTGGAGGGTAACAGCACTTGCGGACAGCAAGCTTTATGCGTGGAAAATGTATGGAAAATGAGCAGCATAACATCTACTTATCATGAATTATTATGTTTTCATCATAAGAAAGTGTGCAAGCAACCACCATCATGAATTTTAAGTCACATGGCAGCGATATAAGAAGCGCGGATGGAGTGCGTGTAAGTATGAAAGTGGGCTTTTTGCATGCAAAAGCATGCGCAAAGTGAGCTTGCTTTCCTTGATAATTTCATTCAAGAATGGGGTTTTTATTCCCGACTGCATATGCAAGCAAGATGAAGCACTTGCATATGCAACTTGGAGAATTTAGATGGAAGATAGAAGGAACACAAATTACAAATTAAAACATGTGCAAATCCGAAAATGAAATGAAGGATTTGCAACTATGAACAAGAACCAAAATATATACAACAAAGCCCTATGAAATTCACAAGAAACTTTACCCTTTTTTTTTAGAAGAAGCAAAGGAAGAAGTTTCTTCAAATCTCTATGCAAAATTTGAAATAAATCCAAGAAGATTTTCGGATTTAGAAAAGATTGCAGCAAAGAGCATTATATAGACTTTGAATCTTGACTCAATCCTCTTGAAATGGATGCCATTCAGAGTCAAGATTCGTTGCTTGCCAAGTGTGAGAAGCAAGAGGATTAAAATGCATAAGAATAGCAACCGTATTGACTAAATCAAATGCAATGTAATACACATCAAAAATGATGTCCAAGGCATCAAATACAACTTGAAGAGAATGATAAACAAGCTGAAAATGATAAGTAATGCCAAAGAACTCACCTTTAATAGAAAACGTTTGGATTTGGTGGAAGAAAATGGCCAAAAATGGGTCGTTTTTGGGAAAAAACACCGAAAAACTTGCCCTAAATAAGTTGTTTTGAGAGTAAAACAGCTTCTAAAATGCAATTTTGATGATCCAAGAATGATCCTTGGAAAATTTAGTGCAAAATTGACCCAAAAAGGAGCAAAAATGGTTCAGTTTTGACCATTTTCCAAGTGATTTCTTGCCTCAAAATCCCGTTTTTTCCAAAAAACCCCCCCAAAAATGGGTTTTTAGAAGTCAAAAACATATGTTTTCATGTTAAAAATCGCCACTTGCATAGGGATGAAGTAAAGATGCGTTTTTAGAAGGCAAAAACACATGTCTTTCTCTTCAAAATCGCCACCCAGCACTTGGTTGCATAAAAACGGGTTTTTATAAAACAAAAACATATGTTATTCTCTTCAAAATTGCCACCCAACACTTGGTTGCATAAAAATGGGTTTTTATAAAACAAAAACATATGTTATTCTCTTAAAAATTGCCACCCAGCACTTTGAGCTATTAAAAATGGGCTTTTTAGAGACAAAAACATATGTTATTTGGTTTGAAAAAGCCACTTTTGCCTTTATGTCATTAATAATGGGCTTTTAGAATGCAATGACATATGCAAGTTCAAAAGCATGTGTTTTTTAGTTCAAATTCCCCACCATTGTGCACTTAAGTTAAAAATACATGCTAGTAGACTTTGAGAATGCAATAACATGTGTTATTGGGTTCAAATTCCTCACTTATAAAGCCTTTAATTCATTAAAGGTTTATAATAATGTGATTTTAATATGCAAATGCATATAAAAACCCCACTTACACATGTTAACTTACATGTTTTTAATTTAAAACATGCATTTGCATTTAAAAAGTCCATTTTTGTGCATTTGGGACTAAGAATTCATTGGTAGTGGGTTTTTAGTAGGTGATTTGCAATGATTTGCAATGGTTTTTAGTAGGTGGATGATATGCAATGAATGATAAAAACCCCACCTTTATGCATATTAAAAGTCTCATGTAATTAAATTTAATAAATAACTATAGTTTTCAATAAAGTAACATGAAAATAGACTTAAAAAGGCTAATTTTCATAAAACATTAAAAACTATGGTTCAATCAACTCAGAATGAGTTGAAATTTAAAAATGGATATTAAAATCCATTTTAAATATTAAAAATAATTTTATTACATGCAATTACCAACAAAAAGTCCACTTTTGGAGGATTTAAAAAAAAAAAATGCAGTCAGCCTGAAAAACCCCACCTTTTCCTTTATAACTTGAGCTAGACAACTCCGATTGAGGCCTAAGTTAGCTCAAAACGAGCGGAATTCTAAGGGCTATTAACCTAAGGGAAAAACAAGATTAAAAACTACTTACAAGAAAGTGAAAAACGAAGAATAAATACGAAGATTGCCAAAAATCAAGTGCTTGCAGTTAGAGAAGAAAAACTCGTTTTGACAAGCATTTAGGGGATTTAACTTGACGGAAACCTTCAAAAAGAACGTATTACTAACGATACATAAAATACAATTCAAGGATGACGAACTGCTTTAATGAGACCTTATCAATGCGTTAAAACATAGAGGATGCACCTACGAATCTATGAGAAAATTGCGTAGGGTTGCCACAATTTTGTGATGTCAAAATTGAGGACAACAATGCTCTAAGTCAGTTTATGGTAGAACCTAAACAATTGCATATGAGTGCAGTTGAGCATATTCTGAGATATCATCGTGGGACCATTGAGTATGGTCTACTATACAAAAATGTAAAACTAGATTTTCATGGTTTTACAAACTCCAATTGGGCAATGTGCATTACAAACCGGAAGAGTACATTCGGATGTTGTTTTAGCTTGGGATCAGCTATGATTTCTTTGTTCACCAAGAAACAAAATTGTGTTGCTCAGAGTTCAACAGAAGCAGAGTATATTGCAGCTTCTCTCGGGGCTCGAGAAGCCATCTGGTTAAGGAAACTCATTGTTGGACTGTTTGGACAAACCATGGAACCTACTGTTATTTATTGTGATAATCAGAGTTGCATTAAACTTGCTATTAACCCCATGTTCCATAATAGCTCCAAACATATTGAGATTCCTTGTCACTATGTCAGGGATATGGTGGAAAGAAAGGCCATTCAATATGTATGTACTGATGAACAAACCGCAGATTATCTCACCAAACCCTTAGCAAGGAACAAAATTGAACATTTCAGGAATAAACTTGGCATGGTCAAAATATGAGTTTGTTTTACTAACATTTCTTTATGTGTTATGAATTCATATCTCTTTGTGGCAAGGATTATATAAATTCATTCTTTTATGCTTAGATTTATATGTGGATTGTGGCAGTTCACATTTATATGTTTGTTGAGTATCACGGACTTGATATTCACTGGATATCATGGATTTGATATCCTTTGAGTCTTGGAGACTCATGGATCAGGGATCCACATTTGAGTATCAGTGACATCATGGACTTGATGTCGGGAGACCATTACTCCGAGCATTTGGTGAATATCATGGACTTTATATTCGTTAGGCCAATGCTCTTGATATCATGGATTTGATATCTAATTAAGTCAAGGTGACTCGTGAATAATTAACATCATGGATTTGATGTTACATTGAATATCATGGATTTGATATTTCTGTTTATTTGAGAATTTGGTGGCTTGATGTTATCATGAATATCATGGACTTGATATTCTTGTTGATCTGATTAATCCCGAAACAGGAAGGATAACATCATGGAACTAAATGATGATATACATTTGGACTTATGTTTTCATCTTAGTTGGTAGATAGGGATCTACCTTCATAGATGTGGAATCTATGACATCTCAGGATAAGGTATCCGAGATGGTTATGTCTTTGTTACCATTATCAAGGATGACAGTCAGATTGAAAGGGTGTGTCCTACTATAGATAGGATCTATAGGTTGATCTTACCCTCAAGTCGAAGAGGGAGTGTTAACATTATAGCCTTTACGTTTAAGATCAACATTATGCCTAATTGTTTATTGCATAAATAAGGACAATTGATAAAATAATATAATATATTGATGAAATATATTTATTATTATTACCTTTTAATTAAATCAATATATATATATATATATATATATATATATATATATATATATATATATATATATAAGTGCGATTTTCTTAATAATAATAAATATAGGATATTTATTGTTATTAATTGAATACTTGGGAGGGCCCAAAGTCGGCTACCTCTGGGAGGTAGAGTTTAGACATTAAAACACACACACACACACACACACACACACACACACACATATATATATATGGATCGATTCTGTGGAGGTATGACACACCAAAAACATAATGTTTTGCTCTCAAGAATCCAAAGAAGGTGAATTATCCCTGCATTATATAGCGAAATTCAGCAGCGAATTGGAGCGACTTATTTCAGGCATTCATCAGCGAATATTTACTTGGAGTCCGAATTGATACAAAATCTGGTGTGCGATTTGGAAGGCAAATTCTTGGACAGAATTCGCATGCCTTGGGGTTCGAATTTAACACTCTAGAGGGCTGCGATTTTGTCCTGTGTAGGAGCATTTTCTACAGCACATCAATACTGGAGTTGCAGATCTAAAACAAGGGTAGACTTATCAAGATAAATTGGTGTACAAAATTGGTACCATCTTTCCACCTTTTTTTGTCAATTTTATTTCTATATTGTTTCAATTTTAAAAGCTATCTATAGATTGTATTTTTTCTTGCATAAATCTGAAAATATCAACAATCACTACAAGCTAGAGTCGTCAATTCCTGGCCGTAGCCAATCATTGAGGATACCAATCGAACAAAATTTTTCAGAGACTCGTGTTCATCTTTCATTGATTCAGTATTCTGGGTATTTCATGGTCTTCCTTATAGTGCAAGGGAAATTCACACACGAGCAATTTATACGAGAATTCTTCTTTAGTTTCGAGAAAGCTATATTTCACAAGAATAGTTTTGGTGGCTACACATGCTTTGAAGTAATTTTTCAGGTTGCGCAAAATATGAGCAGGATTTTCAGACAGTCGTGAATGAGGCATAAAGAACAAATAATACTTTCGTGGAAGATTGAAATGGTTTGCTGTACTTGCTGGACTTACTGTCGCATTGGAACCTTTCTTTGCACAATGTGGGGATTGTGGCCCTTTCATAATCTGGTAGACGCCTTCATTCGAGTAGAGGACATTTGTGTAGCAATCTGTCGGGAGATTTTATGTTTGTGCAGGGCTCATATTAACAAAGATTTAGCCTTATACAAACCATTGGAAGTTATCGTTTGTTGGGTGTTACATTATTGAAGAAAAAAATATACTGGAAGGAAAGTAACGCCTCTGCCGTGTTTCTTATTAGTGTTAGGAATGAAGCCACTTCCATAATACCGGCAAAGAGTGCTGTTTTTGTCCAAGACTTTGAGAACAATGATTTTGAAACCGTGACTTGCTAGATGAAGTAAAACGCAGTGCCAAGAATTTGGTAGGCGATAGTTGTGTGCTAAAGTTTGGTGATTAGTTTTTGTATGGCCCTATAAATATTAAAGTTTGATAAAAGTTTGGTGATTAATTTTTTGTATTGCACTGGGTGTCTATATCTTAAGCAATATCACGGGAGATTGAAATATCATTTAATCCTGGGCGATTAAATATTCAAGCTAAGGTTTGTTTATTGACTAATATCTCATTTGGGTCAAGAAATCAAATATTTGCCCACAGAATATAGTTGGACGAGAGAAATCATTAAAAACACTGCCATAATTTATCAAAACAAACCTTCATACACTAATTTCTCTTCAAGGACATTTCTAATTTCGAGAGTTCCTATCTGAAGAATTACAGAGGCTTTGAGGAGGATTATCGTGTGCAGTACTTTAGAATATAGTTTGGAAGAAATATACAGTTGAATTAGAACAAATGATAAAAAATAATAGTGAAAGGGGAATGTAAATTCTTGCTATGGTAGAATTTCCAATTGGGTCTTATCTAGAAAAGAGTATAAATCAAGGCGAGGAACCAATGAAGGTGTTAGCTGTTGTTGAAGTGTTGGTGAACCAAAATTTAAACTCTATCGGGAATCTTTCAAGCCGCACAGTAGTACGCTCTTTTAGTGAAAGACTCAGGAAGAGTTCTTATTTTATAGAGGATTAAAATCATAGTGTCATGTGTTGAAGACATAATATAGAGGACTCCTGATTGTGAGTTTGTCGGGGGAGATTAGGACAAATATCCAAGGACATTTCCGAGCATTGTCCATACTGGAGAAGGCTTAGTATTATGTGATGCACTTTCCCTCAAGATAAACACTGTTTTTTAACATTACCGCTTGAGCATTTGAACAGGATTTTCTAAGTGGCTGAAAACTAGGTTTCTGACTATTTCTTGTTGGTTACCATACTGGAGTTTAAGTGCCAACAAGGATTCCTTAGATTGGTGCCCAGAATCCAGATTTGCTGAAAGAGTTATATCAGGTTAGAAAGAAATTGTCTCATATCTGCAATTAGAATTCCTGTTATATTTTGGGTTGCTTGAAAAAACATTTGTAGAGATCTGATCATTTTTGTGGATCTAATAAGGGGAAAAATATATTGCAGCCAAGTGGCGATGAGGAAAAGGATGTAGAGAAAAGAAATGCCATGACTCATGAGGAGCAGGCTTAAACTACAGCCTTGAATGCACTAGTTATTGTGGATGGTGAAAGTAGAAAGGATAATTGCCCCCAATCAGCTAAGGTTTATGTTATGGAGGAAGAATCATTTGCTACAGGTGAGAGTATTCCGAATGCTTTATTGGTGATTTGCAGATCCGTATTGATAGAACGCGTGAAGAGAGAAACTTCTTTGGTGAATCCATATATTATCAAAATGCTGGCCCATTTGTGCTAAATGAAGAGTGCATGACATCTTCTAGAGAGACAACAGAGAGTGATGATGTTCTTACAGTTGAGAGCAAATCAGAAAATGAAATGTATGATAGCCCATGTACTCTAGATGATACCTTTAGCATTGCAAGATTTGATGGACAAATTATTGGTCACAAAGGACAGGGTTGTACAAGTATTAACAAGGGCAGATGATTCTCACAAATACATTGAAGATCTTATGTGGAAAATTCAAATTAATGAGAGGCAAACAAGAATTTCAGGTGGAGTCACTAGTACCCAATTGCACACAATCAAAGAAGCTTTTGAAAGAATGAAATCAGACTACTTGCAGCTGTTTACGGATAGGAATTTCACTATCAAATTTGGGGAAGACAAGGAAAATGAGGTTGATGATCTTTGTTACTAGCTTAGCATGGCTCATTTCTCTCTATACAAATCGAAAAATCAGATGTTTGTTTAAACTGCAACCAAAGATCAAGAAGTTGGTACAAGGGAGATGGAGTTAAACAAATAGTAGAGGGGATTGATGAAATCTCAAAGGAAGAGATGGGAGACAATGCATCTCAGACACCACCACCTTTGACCACTTGGGAAGAACATGCGAGAAGTCAAGATTTGGTGATAGATGAGGAGCCCAAAAATCTGATTTGGGGCAGCAGAAGTTCAATTCTTCATTCACATGAGCTTGCAGCCTTTACATATGGGAAATCTAATAAAGATGTGTCTACAAGTGTTGATACCCAAAGTGCAAGTATGGGCCATAAAATTTTCAACGAAGAGGTGTTTGAAAGGGTTGAAGACATGATACAACAATATGGTAGCAATTCTGATTTTTGTAACAGCAGTCATACTTCTCTTCATCATCATAACGTAACAACTTTTTCACATCAAGATGATGATAATCAGGGTTTTACTAGTTTTGAAATTTCGCTTGATGGTGATCAATTCATTGGAGAAGTGGATTTTGTTGATGACACTTGTAGCGAACCATACACTAGAGAGTTGTTCTCCATGGGTGATGAAAGCATCTACAATTCATTTTCGGATTTGTCACCAATTTCATATGAGATGGCAGTTGATTTATTGGTTGGTGATTTTATCTTCATAGATACTTCAATTGTTAGTGGCTGTCCTACTTGGTCTTCAATTGCACTTTCAGATTTGGCATGGTCTACAACAACTAGTGTGTTGCATGGGAGTTTGCAGAGACATGACTACGTGTTAGATATTGCACATGAGATGGAAATCTTCCCTATACATGGGAATGGTGACACCTTCAACATCATTCTTATTGCTAGCATATTTTATAGCAGCAACATTTGGTGGCCTAATGAGTTGATCTTTGTGCATATTGGAGTTGTTTTTGACATCATTTGGGTGGACTACTTATTCAGATGGTTGTTACAAGAAGATGGTAGAATGATAGATATCTTTTTCTACTCCCATGGTTGGACAGATAAATTGGTTTGGGATCCAGGTGTTGACAGGATTCGTGCTCTGTTTCTTATAGGTCATGATAAGTTGCTTGACAGTTTGAGGCATAGTGTTGTTATTATTAGAGTGGCACAACGGATTGGTGAACCAGTGTTTTTGAGATTGCCTTGGGATCTGGGGATCTTATTGATGAATGAGTTGCATCCGAACATTTTTCTTCAGAGTGTGGTAGGTTTTGATTTCAATTATTCCAAAATGTGCCATAGAGCTGCTTGCAGATTTTTATGGGATCCTAGTATTGGTATGTAGATTCATGATTGCTTGAGGACAAGCAATCTCTAAGGAGGGAGGACTGTAATGTCCCTTTTTTGGGGACATTAGAAAATTAAATGACAACTTCATAAAGTATTAAAATGACTTATTTGGAGCTTAAAGAAAATTAATAAAGTCATTTTAGTTTTAAAAGGGGATTTAGAAAAGGACAAAAAGAAAGGAAATGAAGAGACAGGCAGTTGGAAAATGAAGGGTCATAGGGATGCTCTTTAAAAGAACATAGAGAAGCTCATTTTGATTATGTTTGGTATATGTTTGATTTTCTTCTCTTGGAGAATTGTGGGAAGCTTTGGCTTTTAGCTGGTTTGAGGATGAAAACCCTTGAGCTTGGAGGAAGTGGACATAAACTCAGGTTTCTCACTTGTGCTTTAAATTGATTTTTAATGGTTAACCAGTCTGACTGTATGTTTTGTGGCTACGATTAGATATTTTGTTGTTTTATTGAAGATTTAAATGCAATATTCATATTTCATTTCAAAATCTCGATTCTAGTCTTTTTTGGTATAAATTGTTGGATTAATTAAAATCAGTTGCATGCAAATTTTTGTTAAAATTTCTAGAGAATATTTTGGTAATTTTTTTTGGAGAAAATACCCTAGGGGGTTATTACAGGAGGTTTTGAAACTTGAACGGAGAAAGATTGAGAAGGAATAGTGGGAGACGATGTTGTCAAAACTAGTTGACAGTGAGGACCAACAACTTTCCTCCAAGAAACCCAATTAAGAAACTTAGCTCTTTTATGTGAACAAGCCTTCACCATACGACCATATGCAAAGCACGATTTGCACCTAAAAGCAATTTGTACATAATCCAGTTGCTTCTTCCAAACCTGATCCCCAACCTTAAGCCATATTCTTTCCAACAATCCCTTTGACAAATCTAGCTCAACAAGCATTTGAGAAAAGGTAGATTAAGAGTGCAATAACTTCTCTTGAGGAACAAAAACATTCCTAGCCATGGTATTTCCTATAGCCTTTGGGTTAGTGGGAAGCCAAAATTATAAGGGGAGATCAGGAATTTGCACCCAAATTTTACACGGAGACAAAATCAAAAGAAGGATTAATATCAGTAAAACAACATTTCAAAGAGGAGTGCAACACCCCATGCCCAAGTAACATTCTCAAGGATAAAATCTTGATCCATCTTATCACCAGAAACAATAATGAAGAAGCTCTACGTATAGTGATAAATGACTAAATCCAAAGAGAAAGGGATTCTAGCATTTCAAGATCAATGATTGAAGATCTGCAAGGTCAGGTCAAAAATTGTGAAACCTAAAACCGAGAACCATGTAGTACTCCATTTCCTCCAAAAGATTAGATGCCTACTCCAGTATAGGAACACAAATAGTTTTTTGAACATTATTCAGAACCTAGGATGAGAAAAAACCAGAAATATTATGATCTGTGGTGGATTCAAGTTGAGAAGTGTTGACTTGAGCAGCCATAGAGGGAACCTGAACCCAACAACAACATCTATTGCTACTTGCGGCCATAGAAACAATTGGAAGAGGTGCATCAATGGGATATGAGCTAGAGGGCCACATAGGGAGGTCTTATGAAGGAGGGCAAGCAATGTCTACGTTGTGCTCAAAGCCATGATGAGAAGGAAGATCCACAAAAGACTTGAAGCTTACATAGCCAAGTGATATGGTTTTGTGAACAATAGATGACATCGGAGCTCCCCATTAATTTTATTTATGTAAAATATATTGTTTTCATATATTTATAACATTTTATATATGTATTGTATGGTCACACTTAGTTGTAATGAACTTGAGAACTTTTTTGGCAAACCACTGGATCCTAAATAACTACATAGGTTGTAATAACTTTTGACTACCACCTTCAGATTGAGGTTTAGTAAAACAAGCATGCATATGTGTAATGTACCCATTTTTGCACCTTCCTAAGCATTAGTTATTTTCAGAGGTTAGCCTATTATCAATAGCCCCCGTAGGCTAATGTGGTGAATATGGGGCCCTTTGAGGGTGATTCAAGACTATTCAACTGACCATTTGGGCATCTGTTTCATTACTCTCCATCTCAGTGCATTTGTTTATTTGTGGTTTCCATTCTAGAGGTCTTTCAGGCTCTATTTATACACATCATTTTTAGTAAGTCACTTGGATGTTTGGGTTCATACTATTTATGGTAAGTCATCTGGATGGTCAAACACTACGGCTATATCCGAAAAGTTGGCAGGATCATTTGTTGGTTTGATATTTGACATTTAATGGGGTTTAATGATTTAATTTAATTAATTAAAGTCTAATCTGGCATTGGCTTTAGTATAATTAATCAAATTAAATATCTTTATGATTAAAGGGGATATAAGGAGTCAAGTGTGCATTTAATATATTAATGTCAAAGTATTTAATTATTATACCAAATGGTGTGCCAACATATCGAGGTATAAGGATATTAAAGTGACTTTATACTAATGAAGAAATACTATGAGGGGGTCACTTTATTATTATCTCCCATATGCAAGCTAAATATTAAAATATTAAAAGTGGTTTATAAAAGGAGATTTGAGGAAGTCGTATGATATACTTGGTTTTGTTTAATTTCTCTCTAAGAAGCTTGAGAGCTTTGGCTTTCATTTACAGGAAATCTGAGGACAGAAATCCTCAGAGTTTATCAGTTGTGTGAACGAAAACCCATTCAGCCTATTGGGTGGATTCATTCTAGAATGTGCATTGAGCTTATTTTAGGTATTTGGCATTAAGGAGCTGAAAATATCATTTATTTGCAGGCTGTTTCAGATTTTTTTGGAGCGGTTGGTGATTTTATATGAATTTTCCTTTATTTGGGATGGCTAGGGTTTGAGGAATAATTGCATTTTGGGGATCAGATTTCATCAGGTTTATTTCAGATTCTAGTGGCAAGGGTTTGGTGGCCCATTTGGCATCATATCAGTTTTATAACAGCACAGGGATTCATTGCATCCACGTATGCCGTAGTCGTCTACATTGGAGGAGATAATTTATTGGTGCTAAGAATTTGTAGAGGCTTCCATCACATTCAATTTGGATCAGAATTGCTTCAGATTTCATCAGTAGAGTTGCAGGCCATTCCCTTCCACATCAAGTTGCATTGGGTGTCATTTAGAATACATACAAGCAAGCAAGTGAATAGGGTATTTTAGGAATTGAATCAAACTTTGTAATTGTCAATTTAATGCATTTTCCATATGATGTTACAGTCTGATATCATTGTATCAGATCTGATATTAAGTGTATTCAATTCTGATTCTATGCCTATTGCAATATCATTTATTTGAGTTTGTCTTGTCAAAGTTTAGTGCAATCGTTGTTTATCATATTCTTTACATTTCTATTTGATTTGGCAATAGACATAGACCCCAAAACATAAACCTTAATCAGAAAATCAGATAATAGTGAGTTGTGTGCCAAGTGTTTGACAAAATGTCAAACATCCAAACTTAAGAAAACAGATCAGAATTAGTAGGGGTTCTTACAATATGTCCATAATTTCTTAGAAGCATTATTGAAAACCTCATGCTTATCTTTCTCCATCAAATCAATTGCAACGTCCTCCTTTGGCATATAACCCATGATGCTCCTCACATTTTTAGCTTCTGCATCGGAATATTCTGGAATATTTATTAACTGGATTGGTGGTTAAAACACAACATTTTGACATGAACAGTTAGTACTTGGTGTGTTATAGTTACAGTTGCTAGCAATGATGTCAATCTTTACTTATAAAACTACTTGATACAAAAGGTGCGTAAACCTTGACATGCTGGGCTCCATATACTTGCAAAGGAATCATCATGAAATAAGTGTGTTCTCATGGCATTCATTCTGTTTCTTTTCACTAAACTCTGTAAGTGAAACAGATAGATAGATTGATAATCTAAATCCTTCTCATCTTTTTACATTCTTATGTATTGTACAAAAAAATCTTTTCTTTTATAGTTCTCAGATGATAATTACTTAGTACATTAGAATATTACAATCATTTTGCTTAACTTATTTTGTTATATTCAATCAAACCTCCTTCTGGCCTCATTTTGGTAAAGGTTGCAATGGCATTATTCTTTGTTTGTTCTCTCTTAAAAGTTATGTTGAAAAGGGAGCTTGCTTCTTTTCAGGCTTGTGATGTTCTTGGGAAGCCACAGAGGTCACTGGCATATCTGCTGCAAACATACTGTGGAATACATCCAAATAAAATATATCAGGTTTGTAGATAAACATCTGATATTGTAAATTTTAATCTTTGTTTTTGATAAATGAATTTTTCATTAAGATGCCACTTTCCTTTGTTTTGCAAATTAAATGCCACTCATACTTACCCAACAAAATACATGTGATGTATAGGCTGTAAAACATTCTGTAAAAATGAAATCATCTTAATTATTTAGATGGCTCCTAGGCTCCATCAATCAATCAGCTGATATGAGGGTGATGTGATTTTTTATTATTGCAAATTGATTGTGTCTTGTACTGTAATATATTTATTATTTTATAGAAATGTAAGCAATAGATATGGAGGGTGAGGATTACAATGCTACACAAATAGAATGAATCAGGAATTTTCGCAGCCAAAAGGACCATTAGTGTGGTGGAAAATTCTTTTACTCTTATAGGACTTGTGATAGAAATTGAAAATTTATAATTAGGTTTAGAGAAAGAATGCAAATAGCTGCTTGTGATACAAGTTAGTTTTTATGTGTGCAAAGAATGTAGAAAATATATGTTGTTACATCTATGGAAAAAATTAAGACCACTACTTTAATGGAGGGTTGGAGAAAGAATTCAACTACCTTTTTGTGATACAAGTTAGTTATTATGCTTGTGAAGAATGTAGAAAATATATGTTGCTACATCTATGGAGAGAACTAAGAGCAACGGCATTAATGTAGCCTTTTATGATTTCATAGTAATATGGAAATGTGAGTAGTATTGGAATGGGAGAATGCTTAATCTAATAACCACCCTGAATTTTTTTTTTTTTTTGAAATTTACATTAGCTGGAGATTATAATGCAATATCCGTGCAACTTCCAGATCTACATATTGTAAATTGCAGCAGCTGAATGTTAAGCACTACGCGACAAGGCAGCCAATATCACTAGTGGAGTTCATTTGCAATACTGGAAATGAAAACAAGTTTCTTCAACTTATTCAGTGGCGAACGAATACAAATCATCCAATTGTTTAGTGGGCAAGAAGGACACTTCCACTTAATTCAGTGGGAAAACTTAAGGTTGCTTGCATTCAGTGGCAAATCTTATTACACAATAACCCCTTATTCTGTGGGGTAAGTACATAAACAATCTTCAAGAATCAATCCCAATGGCATTATAACTGCTCTAATTATTACAAATTAGTCCATATGTAAAATAAACATTGTTTAAGAAGAACTGCTGATTGCAGTTCTGGTAATAAATAAATGCTTGAACACCCCCAAATTAGTGCCAAATATCATGAACCCAACACCCAACTATGAAATGATATTGGCCTTGAAAGAGTGGTGAAGAATGCTTGTGCAGGTCTGATAATGCATGAAAGCATGCTACAACAGGTCTGAATAACAAGATAAAACAATTAGAAATCTCATCAAACTCACCCCTAACAGGTCACCAAGCATTCATAAGTTGCAAGTTACCTCAAGGCAACATTTAATCTTCACCAAAGTACACTGGAGGAAAGATAGCAGTCTGATATAACAAGTCAGGCATTACGGGTCTAAAATAGAACATTACTATTGCTGGTGTTGCAGGGACAACAAGCACAAATTCACCATAACTCATCATATGTTCAATTCTCCACCCAGAAATGACATGGATTCTGCAAATAAAACCTAGGAGATCCCAATCAACGAAAAGTGTGCCCCAAAACATAGGCACTTCAGCTAGTCCCTTCACCACACCTACTCGTTGATGTGGTACAACCCATACTAAATGGTACATTGAATAGGTGCCCAAACAAAACTTATTGAATTATCAAAAAACCCTACACCTACAAAAGAAATTGTATGGCCAAGCTTGGAATGTATGACATGTTTGGCAGTGTTTGGCTGGCAAAGGAAACTGTTCCGTTTGCCCTCAAAGAACTTAATAAACTCTGAAATTGTTAGCAAGCACACAAAAATTTACAACTCAAAACATGTCATAAACAGCATAACCCAGGACGCATCCCTGGCCTGATTTCCCCCATCCTAGTACCAGGGACGTTTCCGAGACTTGGGGACGGCCAGGGGATGTCCCCGATTTTCAAAAAATGACTGGGGACATCCAAAAAACTTGGGGACATCACCCAAAATTTTTTTTTGGGGGGGGGGGGACATCCGTACGTCTCGTGGACGGCTGGGGACACCTTGGAAGTCCCCGGGACGGATAGGCATCCCCAACGGAATAGGCTGCATCTGCACTTAAAAAAACACATTTTTCTTTTATACAACTCTTTCTTTTTTAATATCAAAGTGGGTCCTTCCTTCCAAGTTTGCCCTATTATGCTTATTATTGTTTGGTAGTTAATTCCTGCTATTTGGGGTCCTCTAATTGGTATTTGGCAATATCGCATTAAGAGTCATGAAATTAAGATTGTTGTTACAGTCATGCTACATGCTCAGAATCATATAGCAGAATGTTTGCAAGGTTTTGGGAAAGTATGATAAGTGCATTACAGACCTGGAACATGCATTTTTATGTCATTTTGTGGCCATACATCAGTGCTAGGTTGGTTTTGTGTTGATTTGGGTCCTTTGTGGAAGCTTTGGTGACTATTGGAGGTTGCATCAAGGTGCCATCTTGCTGTAACAGACCTATATCATGATCGGAACTGTATAGCAGACCTGTTCGACTTCATATTAATATCAGTCCACTTACAATGAACTGGAGGTGTAGTTTTAGGGCTGTGACAGTGTAACCCCAATTTAGATCATTGGTGAACGTGGTCTAGAGTGAGAAGAGCATTGGGAGACAAATACTTGATCCACTATCTGTAGCAGCCCTTTCTAGAGTCAATGTCAAACCTGCAATAGTCAACTCCAATACAATGTCCAAGGTTTTTCATGTTAGTATTTCATAGGAATGTTATTTCATGTATAGGCACTAATGTGCAAATGATTGTCTTCAAAAGCAATTGTAACGCTATGCCTATAATGTGTACACTGATAATTTATATCAGACTTAATTTTTAAATGATAGTAGTGTGCTTCATTTTGGAAGGTGGGTTATTGTTCTTGTGCTATTGATAATGAATTCCAAATTATGTTCTTGGGTATATTAATTTGTATGTTATTTTAATGCACAATGAATTCCGAATTGTGAATGTGTATTGAGTATTGAGTTTGACTATTGAAGTGTTGTATGTTAAGGTTCTATTATGTTTAAATGGCATGCTTTATCCATGCTTTCATTTGAATTTAATGTATATATGCAAATTTTCCTATATATTTTAAAATTTCCCTATATTTATATAGCCATCCACAAACTTGGCAAAAACGTTTGCCGTCCTAGAAACTCGTCCCCCCGTTCCTTGCCGTCCCTGTGCCAGAAACTTGGGGTAACCTCCATATTTGAAATCCAAAAATGAACTCTTCTTTGCAACAAAATGGTGATCTCTGTATGAAATCATACTATCCAGGTTGGGGGTTTTCCATCGCTGAAACCAGCCACTAAAAGAGGGTTTTGGTCCACAATAAGTTTGGAAGAACTCAGGTTCTCTTCAAGAGCAAAAGAAAATAGCATTTCCAAGTCTAAACTCTCAACCGAGCCCTTAACCTCCTTTTATAACTTTTTTGGAGGGAAATAACCAATTTTAAAATATAATAATTTCTTTTCCCCTAACAAAAACCATTTAGGAGAATTAATATTATTTATAATGTGCGAAGTCCCCACTGCCTAGACATCGAACTTGAAATGCATCTTAATGCCTATTCAACGAGCTAGTACACTATGTTGTCCATTTATTATTTTCAACATTAGACAAACTTAAGTGAATAATTAATTAATAATTCAATAACTAAACCATGTTGTGGAAAGCACTAAAACGACATAGAAATTTAAATTTTGATCATACCAACATGATATTGAAGACTTGGGACAATGATTAGAAGCAACTAGGTGACTCACTAAAAATAGTATGCACCTCCAAGAAGATTGGAGAGCTCCCAAGAAGTCAGAAATCGCTTTTGATAGTGACACAAGGCTCACCAAAACAATTGAGCTCACCACTAACATCTCTGTAAGACACAACTTGAGCACTTCAAGAATTTTGGAGTACTCCCCAGCTTTTCAAGTAGCTTACAAAAAAACACGAAAATAGGGCTAAATGCTCACAAGTCAATTTTGCGTAATATGGGGACATCACATTGAACTGATGCTCTATCACCATCTTCCTACATCCAAAAGTGCCATTCTCCCATTCGTAGTCAGCTTTATTGCAAAACCTTAAGCAGCTGATCAAAACCTACTCATAACTGCTGTTAGATGGCCACGACTTCCTCAAATTTCCTTGATTTCACCAATGTAGGTTAAAATGACTATAATCCTATGTTCCACAGAGTTTGGGGGACGGGGACATCGGGACACTTTTACAGTTTAAGGGTACTTTTGGGCCATCTTTTAGGGGACAGCAGGGATAACTGTAGAAAAAAGGTAAATTTTAAAAAATATCAAGAGATTTCAAATATGCATTTTATAACATTGATAAAGCATTCATCATAGACATTGTAGAAGCTTAGTACATAGCATTAGACTTGAATTGATATTTCACACGAGAATCAACAAACAAATGATCAAAATTCAAATGCTTTCATTATCAATGTGCCAAAATTATATAAGAAATATAACAGAAATGCCTAAAGGCTCCAAGTTTCAACTTTGAAATGATTTAAACTGTAAACAATAAACATAGAACTAAGAAAATATATGGCTGTCTAAATCAACTCAAATCTGACCTTGTAAGTTTGTAGAGTGAGGCTGACAACATGGCAGATAGGATTTACACAACAAACTCTGAAACAAAATGTAGACTGAAAATGTATTTCTGTAGTATCAAGAGCATAGAAGCCAAAAAATGGAATAAATCACGATTATACCCGATTAAATGGGAATCGCTAGTGGTGCCAATTTATTTCCCAAATTTTTTTGACTGATTGGTCAATGTTTTTCAACATTTTTTGGTGATTTTTAGGGCGATTAATCCGGTAAAAATCGTGATTAATCATAGGCAAAAAATGACACACATTTCTGAAACCCCAGACAAAAAAGGCGCGAATCGCACCTGCCAAAACATAATGCGATAGTCTAAAATGGATGCGGGACAGTCATATGACATCACTAGGCTTGTTTCCACCGTGACTCGAAGGGACACAAAGGGGCAGAAAGTGTTGGGCAGTCAGGAAGTGTTGAACAGTAAGGTGTGTGTGCTGCACAGTCGGGAAGTCGCGTGGGAGGTAGGTATATATAAAATCTACTTTTTTTTTTAAATGCTTGTAATTCAATTCTGTAGGTCATAGAAAATAATCTCACTCATTTGCATGCTTTTTTTCAATTTCCAATCCACCATAGCAATTTCTATAAAATATTCTGAATCCATAAAAAACTCTCCAGATCAACTATATCCAGTCAAACACTATAACCAGTGTAGCTGTTCCAATGGTCCTTGTTTGCCTCTTTACTAGTTATGCGTTTACTTCTATTCCTAGCTGTTCACCAGGGAATCCAACTATTGATAGGGGTGTACCTATCAATATGAGCTAAAACTCCATTTTGAAGTTCATATACAAAATTAGTCTCTGTTCATAGGATGCTTCAGATCACACTGGGTTTTCAACAACCTTGTACATGCCTACTCAATGTGCCAATGATTTCTAAATTGACTTTTTCTCTTCTTCCTGTCCAAACTTCACTTCAGTTAGATAGAAGTTTGCTTAACTGCTGCCACAAATTTGTCTTTTAAGAGCTCTGACATTGAAAAATCACTTGCAATGATCAGAACACGTAGCCTATCAACACTTTTGAGACCTCTGATATACTGTACCAGATCCTTATAGAAGCAAGCTAACTCATCATTCTGGTCCTAGATGATTTGTATTTTGTGTAGAGAGTTAAAATTTTGTCCTCCAAGTTCTGTATGAGATGATTTATATTTTGTGTAAATAATGATTTGAACTCTATATTTTATTTGCTCTCAATATATCTATGCTATGGAAATGCCCTTTAATATTAAAAAAAAATAAAAAAAGTAGTTTTTGATTGTTTTTCTTCAATTTTTAACGTCTTTTTGTAAATCCTTTTTCCTGATTTTGTTAAAAAACTCTACCCTTTTGGTTTTCTGATTTATTCCCCAAACGATTAATGCTACTATGATCAAGAGCAAAGATGTATATAACTTTCAATAGATTTTTAGGGATAATGAATACAAATCTGACTTTGTAAATTTACAGACTGAGATTGACAACACAGCACATAGAATTTACACAATTTTTGAAATGAAAAGAAGAATGAAAACCTATTGTTGTAGAATCAAGAGTGGAGATATATCCAACCTTCAATAGGAAGGGCAATCTTGTTCAGAAATTGATTGGATTTGTTAACAACACTTGTAATGTTTGTTGTACTTCAAAGATGCACCTGGAATAGAGAAAGTTTTGCGCACGCCATCACCAAAGTAATCCTCCTTAATTGACAAGAATGATCTGAGAGTGCTCCAAATGTATTTAATTAACCATACATTGTCATGTAAACTGTAAACATATTTAATTATGGCCACATTAAAGTTTAGAGACAAAAATTATTCATGTCGGCAGTTTCCTACAAGAATATTTTATTCCTTTTATGGCTATTGTAACTTTTGTAATTATTATGGTCATAAAACAGCAAACTTAAATGATTACAGTTTGATTTGCTTCAATTGTCAGAATTTTGGCCATGTTGCAAGAAATTGTTGCTTAAATTTTGCAGAAAAAACCAAGACTGAGAATAGGTTCATGAATAGAGGAACAAGAAAGGTGTTGAGGAAGAAGGAAATGACATCAATGATTGTTCAGACATCATTACATGCCAAGAAGCAGAATCTCTGGATAATCGATAGTGGTTGTTTTAATCACATGACAGTTGATAAGAGAAAATTCACCACATTCATTGATTGGAACGGGGGAGCTTTTAAATTTGGTGACAAGTCATCCGTACAGATTTGAAGTAAAGGTACTTTGAGTATAAATCGTACTTTTACAATTTATACTGTTTGGTATGTTGAGAAATTGAAGTATAATTTATTAAGTTTTATCTAGATGTGTGACAATAGATGCTACGTTATATTTGATGCTCATGGTTGTGAAGTCAGGAAAATCAATTTAGGAAAGTTAGTTGCAAAAGGAAAGCGATCAGAAAGCAATGTGTATGACTAACGAGAAGTTAAAGATAAGAAATGTTTGGTAATTCTGACTAGATTATCAAATTTTGATAATCTAGTCAGAATTAGCAGTTTGAATTCTGTTAGAAACATGCCTAAGATTGTAAAACCTAAGAACGTTGTATGTAAAGAATGCCAACAAGGGGAACATACGAGAGTCAGTTTCAAATCAAAAGAATACACAATTTTGCAACCTCTTAAATTGATTCATATTGATCTTTGTGGGCCTACAAGAATGAAAGGTTTAAAAAATGAGAGATTTTTCATGCTATTTGTAGATGATTTTTCGAGGATGACTTGGGTGGCATTTGTTAAAGAGACATTAGGGGCATTTGAACAATTTAAAATCTCCAGAGCTATGGCTGAAAAAAAGAGTAATTAGCACATTAAATGTCTTAAATCTGACCAAGGTGGTGACTTTATGTCTAACAAATTTATTGAGTATTGTGAAAGCTATGAATCAAAAGACACTTTTTTGCAACAAGGACACCAAAGCAAAATTGTATGATTGAGAGGAAGAATCAGACGATTAAAGAGATGGCACAGACTCTATGAAGCTAAAATATCTGACAAATTCTGAGAGGAGGCAGTTCAGACAAGAATATTTACTCTTAACAAGGTATAGCTGAGGCCCAATGGTAAGAAAACCCCTTATGAACTTTGGTATGGTAAACCTACTTCTGTTCAACATTTCAGAATATTTTTGGAAGTAGGTGTTTGATTAAATGAGATGAAGACAATTTGGGAAGTTTTGATTCTAGGTGTGATGAAGGGATTTTTCTTTGTTACTCCACTCATAGAAAAGCATATAGATGCTATAATAAAAAACTGAAAAGAGTTGTTGAAAGTATTAATGTCAAAGTTGATGAAGTTTTGCAGGAAGATGATATAGAAGAAACAAGTGCAACACAATTTGAGAAGGATAATAATTCTGGAATTGATGCTACTAAACAAGATGTTGAAACAAGTTCAGCTGGTGGTAATGATATGAGTATTGAAAATAAAACAAAAGAACTTGTTGAGGAAATGCCTTCAAAGCTTGTAAAACGAAATCATCTAGAACAATAGATCGTAGGAGGTATTGATGATAGTATTTAGACAAGGAAGAAAAGGATAAAATCCTATAATGAAGAAGAGTTATATATTTCTTTACTTTTTGACTTTGAACCTAAGTCATTGTAATGTCCCCGTTTTTCAGGCTCTTGGGATTAGCCTATCATGTGACCCTCGTAGGCTAATGAGGATGGACAAAGGGTCTTTTTCAGTGGGCATCTACTTCAGGATTCAGTATGCTTTGGTTTGGCTTTCGTTTGACGTCATTTGGACTTCATTTGCTATAGTTTTGCCACGTTTACTATTTATAGTAAGCCTGATGTTGTTCGAGAAAGACCCTTTCTATTTTTGGAAAGTGCATTTGGTCACATGGGGAAATAATAGGTGTGACTCCTATTGCAGACGGCATATTTAAATGATAGGTATTTTGGGAGTTATTATTATTTTGGTGGCAAATTAGTATTAAATCATTAAATGACTTATTATAAAGTTATAATTTAACTTTATAATTTCACTGAAGTTGAGGGTTGAGTCATCATGGGAAGGGGCCATTTATTTAATTAATTCATGGAAGCCTAAGCCAAGGTATTAATTTGAAGTATTGGAGTAAATGAATTATTAAAAGGAAAAGTATATCTATTTATCTCACATTGGTAAGAATTGTGTTTGAGCTCTCAGAAGAAAGAATAAAAAGGGACTTGAGAGCTCATTCTCAAATAGCTATTGATCATTTGATAAAAAATTGTCTTTTGAGAAGTGGAGAAGAAAGGCTAGGGTTTGAGGACTGATTCCTCATTTTTGCAATTTGAATCATCACTGATTGATGGTGAATTTTGCCATTGAAATTTTGAATATTTAGTTCTGATTGTGGGAATGCAATTTGATGTTGATGTATATCAAATTGTGAAGAGTTCTTTAATTGCTGTTGTTCAACATATATTCTTCATCAAAATATCTAAATGTGAATTATGTGCAACACAAATTAGCTTCTACATAACCCATTTACTATTATGGTAAAATAATGAATGTGTTATTATACAATGATCATGAATGATCTATATATACAAGATACAAGAGAATGTTTCTATAATGAACATGAGAGAGGAAATAGAAACATTCATGTAGAGTGAAAGAGAAAGTTTCCATAACGAACATAAGGAGTTTATGGAAACATTACAAAAAGAATGACCATCAGAAATAGATGAAATAGAGATAAAATTAGAAACTATCTATTATTGTAATGCCCTCCATTAATGGTCAATCTATCTTTAAAAAAACAAAAATTTTCATGTCCTCAGAAAGTGTAAAAGGAAGCCTCAGGTTGATCAGAGAGGTTTGCATGTTCTCCAATGTTGGCCTATGGCTGGGTCCCACCTTGCTTCCGTTGATCAGAAGCAATGCTAGCCCTATAGTCTCGAAGCATATGACCAAATTTGTGGCAGTAGTTACACCAAATGTTCTTCTTGGAGCTATCCTGAGACTGAGCTGATGAATGAGATGGGCCTTTGTCCTTGTGAAAGGATTGGGCTGAAAATGCTTGTTCAGAGGAAGATGAAGGAGCACTGCTACAAAACTGTTGTTTCCAATGATCCTACTACAGAAGTTTGGTGCACAGATCTGAGAACTTCAGGTCAACAGTAGTTTTAGTAATGTTGTGCGTCTCAATAAAGTGCTCAAAGGATGATGGTAGGCTTTTTAGAGTAATGACCACCATGTCCTCTTCCTCCATTGTACGACCAATGGCCTCAAGTTGATCCTTGATCTACTTAATCTTCATAAGATGTTCTTGTAAGGACATTCTCATCCATAATAATGGAGAATAGTTGATTCTTCAGAAAGAAGGCTCTTCTTTTATTTGATGTCTCGTGGAGATCCTTTAATATTGTCCAGATCTTTGCAGCTATCTTGCCAGACGGGATTTGAGGCAATTGATCATCAGTAACTGAAAGCTTAATGAGCATAACCGCTCACGGTTACGCTCATCAAACTTGTCTTGAGTCACATTGGCTGTGGTAGGATGGGTCTCGGTACCTTGAACAAGCGCCTCAAGGCGACGTTAGTCGAAAATCGTCAACATTCGCTGCTTCTAGATGTTGTAGTTCTTTCCGTTGAAACGTTGACTGCCTTCCAGCATAAGACTGGTGAGATATGCCATAGCACATTTTTCAAAGAAAAAACATGAAAATTAGAAAAGGGCACGAACTTCAAGGTAGATTAACGGATGACCCAAAAATTTGAAGAGACACCCGTAAAGAACTCAAAAAACCCACATAGCATCTGCTGTCAGATTTTGAATCTACTGGCTCGAAATTCGAAGCATAGAAAACGATGCACCTAGAAAAAAGCGACACTGACCCAATTGACATCTGCAAAAACCCACCAAGAATATGCTAGTAGATTTTGGACCCGCTGGCTCAAAAATAGAGGCACCCAAAAAAAAGGGACGACAACTTGGTTGAGCTCTTTTTAAAAACCTACCAAGAATCTGCAATCAGAATTTTGAGATAGCACACAAAAAGAGCATTTCGAAAGAAACCCTAGCCGTCTGGAATAACTTTGAAAAAATTGAAGATTGCTTGTAAAAATGGCAGATTTGCAGAAGTGAGGAAAAAAATGCAAATTTTGAACACACTTGGGGCAAAAAAGCTTCGAAAATCTTGAACTAATAATTTCAAAGAAGAAATTAAAATTTTTCGAAGAGGCCAGTAATTATGGTAAAATAATGAATGTGTTATTATACAATGATCATGAATGATCTATATATACAAGATACAAGAGAATGTTTCTATAATGAACAAGAGAGAAGAAATAAAAACATTCTTGTAGAGTGAAAGAGAAAGTTTCCATAACGAACAAAAGAAGTTTATGGAAACATTACAAAAAGAGTGACCATTAGAAATGGACGAAAGAGAGATAAAATTAGAAACTATCTATTATTGTGATATTTACATCAAAATATCATATACTAGTTTATTAGATTGAAAATTGTAATGCTCCCTTTCTAGCACTTATTGCATGACGATGTCATTCACTTATTTTCCCTTGGTCCCATAAGCTTAGGAGAATATTTAAGGGACTTAGAGGCCATTTGGCTTAGGTAGTTTCAATCGCAGATCATTTCGAGGTGTTTTGAGGTAGTTTTGGGCATACTTACTATTTATAGTAAGTGATTTTGGGCATGATTGGGAACTCCAATGGTAGTGACATATAGATGGTAAATGTTTAACATCGACAGAAGATTTATTTATAATTGATATGATTTATTATGCATTAATAAAGTTAGTTTATAAAGTTAAATTTAAATATTCAACTTTATTAATGTTAAGTCTATAGTTGTGGGAAATATTTAATGAAAAGAGTTCTCCTTTATTTTATAACACATTAAGGGACATAAGTTGTTCAAAGGTGTAATGTCCCCGTTTTTAGGTTCTTGAGATTAGCTTATTTCAGTGACCCTCGTAAGTTGATCAGGTTGTTGGAGGGGGTCGTTTGGTAGAGCCAGTGATCAGTTACCACTCTGGAGATCTGAGATGTCAGGATTGCTCTTCATTGGATTCAGTTTGACAAACTTACTATTTATAGTAAGTGTTATTATTGGTGATCGTCTTGATTGCTATGTTTAGCAGGGCGCCTGTGCATTGGTTTCAGTTCAGTTGGGATTGCTTTTGCGGAATCTCCAGTTTCAGGGATTTGCTATTTTTAGTAGGTCTAATTTTTTTGGTTACTATTCCTGGCAAGGCAATGTGGGTTTAGGCTGCTGTTTTCAAAGAATTCATTTTCATCTCATTATATTGGGAGTTATTAAATTAAGCTTGCTTTAATTTAATAACTTATGTTATTTCATGTTATATTTTGATGGTGTAAGGAAGAAGTTTCTTTAATGAAAAGTGTAAAGAAGCCTTCTTTTAATGCTTATTAATAAGCCTTGAAGATTTCGAAAGTGATACCATTGATCATTTTATGAATATTGAAAAGTTGAGACTTGTGAAGGAAAATCTAATTTGTGTGAAGAGTTGCTAGGGTTTGAACAGTTTTGAACTTTTGAAGAATTTCAGAATGTTATTTGAGCATTAACACTTTGAATTGGTTGGAGATCACCAATTTATTATGTTAGCCTCTTGAAGATTGAAGTTGGAACAAAATGTAGGAAGTTGTGTTTAAATTCAGGGAATTGCTCAAAGATTCGAAGTGCTGTGTTTTATTTACTGGTACAAAATTAATGCAAGAGGCTGCGTTCCAAAATTGGGGTGTGCAATCACATGGTAAGCTGCGTTATTTAGCTGAATAGAGGCTGCCGCCCATCATTGGTGCTTGGCTATGTAAGCCACTCTCAAAGAAGGGAGACATTGTTATATATACCTTGGCGTCTTCATCCAAAGGCTGCATCAGGTGTATCCAGTGGCTGTGAGTTAATCAGAGATTGATATTTTTTCAGTCAAGGCTTGTTTATGTAGACAAGCAGCCGTATTAGCTAAAGGTGCAATTTAGATCAAACACTTTGCTTTTGAAATTCTCGCAAAATCGAATTAGTGATTGTGAGCTCTAGAATTAAATTAAATTGTTGTTGTTTAATTTCATAATCTCGAAAAATCCCCAAAAAAGTATATATGTTTAAAAATACAAAAAATTGCAAATAAAATAGAAAAGGAAGTTAGTTTGCAGTTGAGAGCCAGTCTGCTCATCACAGTGGTATCAGATCTTTGATCTTGCCATCTTGAAGGTAATGAGGGTCTAGCTATGGCAGACAAATTTGTGCCTGGAATGCATTATACCCGCAGGGGTAGAGCTTCACCCCCACTAGAGGGTAGTGAACAAGGTGCACAGGTTGATCATGTAGGCGACAGGAATAGAAATAATTTTGGTAATGATGTTGACATGGAAGCCATAGATGCTTTTAGAAATTTAGCAGAGGGTCAGCATCATGTTGCAAATGCTTTGCAACAATTATCAGACACTACAGCGTATCACATTACTAGGTGATCATACCAAAGACAGAGGTACGAGGAGTGCTTCAGTCAGCTCGCATAGGTCTAGAGCAAAGGACAGACATGATTATAGAGATGATCCTACAGACACTTACTTTCTTGAGGCCTGAGATAGATACAGTCAGCGTGGAGACAAAACCAACACCATTTGTGGATGACATGGTGGCTCACTTTGCAGAGTGGGATGCTCTTCCAGAAGCAATCAAGAGAAATCTGAATTTTGATAAGTACTTGACATAGAAAAGAGAGCATTCCAGAGGTGGACCAGCTCCTGACATGAGACAAAGGTCTAGATAGAATGATTTAAGCAGGCAACCAACAAGTTGACTTTGGCTCACTTTGATGGAAGTGGAAAAACAACAGCTAGAGCTTGGGTTCACAAGCTAGACACCTATTTATCACTACATCCTATGTCTGAAGAAGACGCCATACGCTTTGCCGTGCTACATTTGATGGAGTAGCTCATGACTAGTGGTACCATGGGCTAGTGTATCTACGACATGATCAGATCGTCTATTACCAGGAGTTTGTTGACAAGTTGATAGGAAGGACCCTAAGACTTATTTCAGAGAGTTGGCTCAGTTGAGTTAGATAGGTGGCCTAGAGGTCTTTATCAGTGAGTTTCAATGGTTATCAGTTATGGTTAATGATATCTTTGAGAGGAGAGTCATGCTCTTAATTGAGGGTTTGGTTGAGCCATATAGAGGGTGGGTTAAGTCCCTGGATCCACCTGCTTTACGGAAGGCTATGAAAAAAGAAAGAAATCTTGAACCTTTTGGTTCACAAGGCAAGTCTGCTTCAAATCCTATTATCACTCCTGCAGAAGAAGTAACTCCACCAGCTGTTGACATAAAGAAATCAGTAGGTTAGCTTGATGAAGCTACTCGTGAGGATTTGAGGAGGAGGCAGCTTTGGTACTCGTGCAAAGAGCCTTATGACAAAGAGCACTCTTGCCCTATGAGGCCTAAGGGAAGGGCAAATCGTTCTATGTGGGTGTACTCTAGTGAGAGTGAGGCTGAATCTTCACATCAGCCAGTCAGAAAGTCTCTATAGAGTTTGGTCCTGATGCCAAACTATCTCCCATAGTGTTGTCTACTGCTGTACCAGTTCTCATTGCTTTCAAACTGAGGGGATTAGTGGAAGGACAACCTTGCATTGCTATGATGGATACTGGAGCTACACACAATTTTATACACGAGAGAGTTGCTAGTCAGTGTGGTCTTTAGGTAGAGGAGTTTGCTGGTTTTCGAGTCAGGGTGGTAGATGGCTACACCCTTACCTGTACCAAGCGCATTAATCATCTCTCTTTGTTCTTTGGTGATTATGAGTTGGAGTGTGATTTCTATGTGATCGATTTGGGAGAAATGGATGTGGTGCTAGGGATGCTGTGGTTACAGGAGATCAAGGAGTTTTACCTTAGCTTGAGCTCGATGGAGATGAGATTTGAGTATTGAGTCAGGGAGTATGTTTTACAGGGTCTCATTGAGGGGAGTCTACGCACTATGTCTTTTTGTGTAGTAGATAGGGAGGATTTACAGAGGCATGATTTCGTTCCGATAGAGCAGGTTACACATCATGTCTCTCACAATTCACAGTTATCTAGCTCAGATCAGCAGTCAGGAGCAGTTCACTTTGTGAACAATCCTTTGTTTGATATGGATGTCACTTTGTCTTATGACAATCCACTTTTCGAGCTCAGTGTTGATCCCTTTCAGGAGATGAGTGATGTTGATGATATTTGGGATCCTATCAGTACACCATGTTGTCTGACAGTTTTTACAAGATGCCAGTCAGATCTTGTTGAGAAGTTCACAAAGGTATACAGAGTGAGGAGTGCATACATTTTTACATTTGATCCTCATGTTTAGGATATCTACCAGGTGCAAAGTTCATCAGTGCATCTGTTTGATGATTGGTATGATAGTTTAGTTGGTACGAAGACTGGGGGCAAGTCTAGTTTACCAGTTGAGTTACTTCCGTGTGATGTTCCTGTTTTAGCATCATCGGTTCAAGCATTGAGTTCAGTTTCTCAGACTGTCGTTTTTATTGTTGATGATGGAGTTGTCTTTGCTGTAGTTTGGTGATGACAGGGACATTACACATGTCTATCCATGGGATCTGGGTGGATTGTGCTGTTGCATTGGTTTTCATGATTGTTTGAGGACAAGCAATCTTGGGAAGGGAGGACTGTAATGTCCCCGTTTTTAGGTCCTTGAGATTAGCTTATTTCAGTGACCATCGTAAGCTAATCAAGTTGTCGGAGGGGGTCGTTTGGCAAAGCCAGTGGTCAGTTATCACTTTGGAGATTTGAGATATTAGGATTGCTCTTTGTTGGAGTTAGTTTGGCAGACTTACTATTTATAGTAAGTGTTATTATTGGTGATTGTCTTGATTGCTATGTTTAGCAGGGCGCTTGTGCATTGGTTTCAATTGAGTTGGGATTGCTTTTGCGGACTCTCCAGTTTGAGGGATTTGCTATTTTTAGCAGGTCTAATTTTGTCTGGTTACTATTATTGGCAGGGCAGTGTGGGTTCAAGCTGCTGTTGTCAGAGAATTCATTTTCATCTCATTATATTGGGAGTTATTAAATTAAGCTTACTTTAATTTAATAACTTATGTTATTTCATGTTATATTTTGATGGTGTAAGGAAGAAACTTTTTTAATGAAAAGTGTAAAGAAGAAGCCTTCTTTTAATGCTTATTAATAAGCCTTGCGGATTTCCAAATTGATACCATTGATCAATTTATGAATATTGAAAAGTTGAGACTTGTGAAGGAAAATCGAATTTGTGTGGAGAGGTTCTAGGGTTTGAACAGTTTTGAAATTTCAGAATGTTATTTGAGCCTCAACACTTTGAATTGGTTGGAGATCACCAATGAATTTTGTTAGCCTGTTGAAGATTGAGGTTGGAACAGAATGTAGGAAGCTGCATTTAAATTCAGGGAATTGCTTAAAGATTCTAAGTGTTGCGTTTTATTTACTGGTACGAAATTAATACAAGAGGCTGTGTTCCAAAATTAGGGTGTGCAATCACATGGTAAGCTGCATTATTTACCTGAATAGAGGCTGCCACCCATCATTGGTGCTTGGCTGCATAAGCCACTGTCAAACAAGGGAGACATTGTTATATATACCTTGGCGTCTTCATCCAGAGGCTGCATCAGGTGTATCCAGTGGCTGCGATTTAATCAAAGATTGATATTTTTTCAGTCAAGGCTTGTTTATGTAGACAAGCAGCCGTATTAGCTAAAGGTGCAATTTAGATCAAACAATTTGCTCACGAAATTCTTGCAAAATTGAATTAGTGATTGTGAGCTCTAGAATTAAATTAAATTGCTGTTGTTTAATTTCATAATCTGAAAAAATTCAAAAAAAAGTATATATGTTTAAAAATACAAAAAAATGCGAATAAAATAGAAAAGGAAGTTAGTTTGCAGTTGAGAGCCAGTCTGGCTCATCACAAAAGGGTGTAATGTTTATTTATCCCACATTGACAAAGTGAATGTATGAGCTCTTGTGAGAAACTGAAGAGCTCTCTTTCAGATAGGCTGGAAATTATATCAAATTGGTGAATTACTGGAGAATACTTCTTCAAGGGTTTGTGAGGACGAAAACCGCCATGAATGACAATCTCTTTGCTGTTGGAATACACAGTCGGGAGATTTGGTTGAGTTTCAAGGTAAAATCTGATTATTGAGATATATATTACTTTCTTTATCATTGTTCAGTTGCTAGGAGAGTTCAATTGGAGGAATTAGAGCTGTGTTTAGATTTCCTATCTGGGAACGAGTTGCTCGAGACTGATCACATCATTTGGAGAGGGTTAATATATGCTGTACAAACCAGAGAAGGCCCAAGAGTGATCTGCATTAGCTAGGGAGGAGTTTATAGGGGCCGTACAGGGGTGAAGAATATACAAACAGTACCATTTCTGCCTGCACCATCAGCATTTATCCATATCAGTCTGAAATACACCAGAGTCAAGGCCGTACAGCTTGAAGAGGGTCTGAAGGGGAATCGTACAAGTTTGCAGCTGTTCACAGTGACCCATAGTGCTCATTGGGAGGCCTGTAGTAAACCATTGCAGCAACCTGAACATTTTGGGAAGTGGCAGTAAGAGTCTAGAAGTGTAAACATTTCAGTTAGTGCATTGAAGGCCACCTCCTGTAGTTTTCAGCCGTTTGGTATGTAGAGTTTGATGTGACATTGACATTGTAGCCAATTTTCGTATGCTATAATAAATCTGAGATATCTATTGCTGCTGTACCTCAAATTTGTAGCAATGAAATTAGTATATGTGTGCATCTAAGTTGCTGAATCGTCCATTTTAACTGCCGATTCCGGGTATGGTACGTACCAGAATCGGGTACTTCATGGAATCCCTGCAGAATCTTAGTAATTTATTATTAAAGTTGTATTTATTTATTTTTCAATTCAAATTGTTATATATTTTAATAGTAACATTATATAGTATATAATTGTTTAATTATGTTTATTATTTCTTGTTATAATATTAATTTGTTAAATTGTATATGAAATAATTAATATTACAAGTATACTGTTTCTTAATTCTTGTTTTTAGGCTGCAAAATATGTATATATTTACGATTTTTATATATATTCTTGTACGGACGTGTCTAAACGTACCCAACCCCTTAAAAAAATTATGCCGTATACGCGTACCATATCCACGTACCTGTACCGGTATCCGTACCCGATTCGGCAACTTAGGTGTGCATTGAAACAATATTGTCTTTAAATTTGTGATTTGTCAATATTATTTGCTCCTTCAAGCATTCACATATCCAAACAAACATAGAACTCAGAAGTTTCAAAAAATCAGTTTGGCAAACTAGGGCAGACCCTTACAAAAATACCTTTTTCTATTGTAAGTCCATAATTTCAACATTATCATAATAGGAAATTTGAAATTTGTATTAGGAGTGAAATTCAATAGTTGATTGACCGTGTGGTTAGTTTTACTGTCACTTGTGGACTGAGGAAACACACTTCTACTGTCACTTTTGGATTGAGTAAACACACTTCTCATGTAAAGGGGCACCTTCAAAATTTGTATTTCCACTCTAGTTGTATCAGACCAGTATTGGGATGATATGTTTTTTGGCTTTCACTTATACATGCTTCTGCCGCTATCATGTTCTCCATTGTTTTTTTTAGATCAAAGTTGAATCATTCATCCCAGGTTCGAGAACTGTTTGTAATGTGATTGTGAGTGACCCAGACCAAAATACTCAGGGTCAACATATTAGTTAGCCAATGCTAGTGATGCACTAGGGTTAATGCTAGTAATGCTTTAGGGTTAAAGAAACAATTGTGATAACACAGTGCCCGAAACGACCTCACTGGATGGGTATAAGAACATAGAGATTTGTACCTCAAATATTTTGGATAGATATTGGCACATATCAACTCAGGGTTAGGATTGATCTGTAGTTGTTTCTACTTTCTGTAAACACTGGTAGCATAAACCTTTTATGGTAACTTAACGGGAATAACATTTTCTTTTTCAGTTTGTCACCTATAATGTATTATTTATTCTAGATATTTTACCAAGAAGTTAATAAGATTGTTTGAAAAACCATTTATCTTAAAACTCCTAAACATGAACAATAAATAAACTTCTTTAATCTCATCCTTAAAAGATTCTATCCTCTAAGTTTCCCAGGATAAATCTATTCAAGATCTTGCTTATGCAAAGCCTAATCAACTAAATTCTCTGTTGAGTGCTTTCTGCTGTTAACATTTAAATCACATCATATAACAACGAAGTCAAGGGGGAGGATATTTTCCTTAGATTTTTTGGACTTTTGAAATTTCTTGAGTTTGTGAGAAGTGAGTGTTTTTTGCATTTTCTTACTAGATGACATTTTTGCATTTATTACAGCGTGCAGATTGGCGACTTCGTCCTTTACCGGATCTAATGGTTGAATATGCACGTGTTGATGCACATTATCTTCTGTACATTGCAGATTGCCTTTGTTCAGAGCTTAATGGAACTAAATTAGGTATGCACTATGCATTCATCTGGTCAATTCATTGTGCACATTGTTTGGAATACTCGTGAAAATCCTACAAAAAATATCAAGAAAATATATATGGAAAATGGCAGAGAGAAATAAATTATATTAAGATAGTCCATGATGGTTATATTGACTGTGTGGTGACGACATAATATTAGTATTGTAGGTATAATATGCATATCCATCATAGTATTTGTCAGAAAAAGGTAGTTGGCTATTTAATATTCTTTTAGAATCTCCTTGTGTAAGACTAGGAACAGACCAAAATCATCAAAATGTCTGCAGTTCTCTCTAAAGATTAACAAGTAATAGAGTCTTGTTGTAACCATAGTAGTAAAAATCTGTTGGGAAAAACCAGCAAACCCAAAAAAAAAACTGGATTCAAATGGGAAAAAGTTGGACATAGATAAATAGATAAAACACATAGGAAATGGGAAAAAAATTGTTGTTTTACAAAATTCAAAGGCATTTAAATAGCATAAAGAAGATAGATCAAATAAAATTGAGTTTAACCCATTGATTGTAGAATACAATTTTTAATATTTATGTTCAAATTGTTGGTTACATTGCATTGTATAATGCATAAATAATAAATAGTTGCTAATCTTTATCAAATTTTAATTAGAATTTACTTTGTACAAAATCAATCTAGAAACTAAGTACAAAGTTCGAAAATAATCATACATAGCTACTGACTCTTCTTGCCACAAAGAGAGCTACACTAAAGGGTTGTAGGTCTTGATGATGAAGCTCTTGGGTCAAAGTGTCTTATAAGATATTCAACCACATCACTCCTTAAGGAGAAGATAATCATGATTGTTAAGGACATCATTATTTGCAATCCACGTCGAATTTGGATTTGATTTCATTGATGTCAATTAGCTGGTCATCCTCTTTGGTACCTAATTTTGTCCATGTAAAAAATAGTCTTGGTAATTGAAAGTAAATAAATATAATGGTTACAATTTATAAATATGATTGCAAGTATTTTTGAACTCTAACCTTGAGCTTTCTTTAACTTCAGGCAGAGGTTGTGGTAAACAAACACCATGTCATTCATTTCTTGCTGTGTTAGTGTGTTGTGTTTCGTGAAATGTATGTTTTAAAAAAGCATTCCAAGTACACCTGCAAACAGATCAATTGCATAGCTGGCTTAAATGTGTCTTGTCTCCCAAGATTTTTGTCTTCTTAGCCAAAAAATATCGTTATGGTAACTATTGATAAACAGAAATTATTTTGAGATGATAATTTTTAAGATATGCTAAAAGATTAACACCTTTAATCAACATGTCCACAATAGAGAGACTATCCAAAAGTTTGTACAGTTTGTCTAGTCCGAAGGTCCTCTTGCCTTGCACAACAACCATACTTGAGAAACTAATGCTTGCCTACTTGTACATTTGTAACTTTGCCGTAATTTACTGGAACTTTTTTGTTGTAGGGACATTTATCCATACACATGAATAGACCCTTGACCTTAAAGTCATCATCTTTGAATGACAGGCTATACAACAACATTGCATTTTAATAGTGTCCATGGGATTCGATGCCACTAGTTGAATTTTTTTAACTTGTTTTCTAAGGTCTGATTTACAAAATTAGACTTGCTGTGACTTGAATTTTCAATGGATAAATCATTTTTAACACCCAAATCTTGAGTGTCATTGCTAGGAGTCTTCATACAGCCCTCTTCCACACGTGGAATGTCCATTACCTCATGAAAGTGCAAAGAATTCTGACTGCTTCTGCAAAAATCAGAATTGTTAGAGTTTGTATCCTCTGCACATTCCTCATCTTTGACACTTCCAACTTGTGTGCCAACATTGGTAGATCCTTCTGCAAGATTTTCGTCATTTACTAACACATCTACATCATGATTAAGCTCAATAGTTTGGCTGCAATGCAAATCAGCATGTGTATAAGTCTCCTTAATCTCAATGGCTTCATTATGGGATTGTCTTTGTCCTTCCAAATGATGTGACTCGTAAATCCCATCATCTTGATGCAACACGTGCATCTCCAAATCTGCCTCTTTCATGGCTTCCTCTTCAATGCATCCGAGGTTTTCATCAAGCTCCTTTACCTCATTATCTGTGCATTGGTAGTTAGGCTCCCAAAAACCTTTGCAAGTGAAGCATGGACCTTGTCTTCTCATTTCATCCCTGCTCATTATGGGAGTTCCTGTGACCTGATCATTGAGTTTGGAAGTAGAACCACCTTCATAATCTGATTTAGTAGCTCTACCATACTTGCTCACTCTATGCCCATGACTGAATGTTTTCCCTTTAGATGAAATTGCCTCCTTATACACCCTCCTAATGCACTTTACCAACCCAATCTTGTCAAGGCTCAAGATAACAACAAACTTCAGAAAATTATTAAAAGAATACTGTGCTTTAAAAGCATCCGACATATTCTGATAGTCCTCAAGGAGTTGAGGAACTCTTTGTTCACATATTTCCCCCATCTTCATTGCATCCTGTTCGATCTCTTCCTTGGACTTCCCTACAATACTTTAGTAACCCTTAACTTGAACTTATGAGTGTTGGTTACTCAAAAAATTGAAAAATCAACTATGTGAGCTCCATGAATTTTTAAATCAAACCCCCAAAATTTGTACTGCCTTAAAATGGCATGCACAAGAAACCCACTTCATTAAACTGATTTAAAAGTAACATGCAACCATCTAGGTATCCACCAAACTGTCATGCAACACAAATCCACTAACTAGGAGTGCTCGGAAATAACATGTAATGGCAACCCTCTTCATAAACTGGTTCTAAAATGACACGCAACTGAAAAATTTGACATGCAACTGAAAAAGCTAACATGCAACCTCACATACTGCAAGGAAACCACTCTGATACCACTGTAAGAACCCTTGTGAGTTCCAACTCTGCCAAGCCACTAATTTCACTATGCAAATAATATATATGACTGATATTTGAAATAAATATTTAATTCCTTGAATTTTTATTAAGTGTTTCGAGGCAAGATAATAACTTTGCATAAAATATAATAATCTGAAAACAAACTGAGAGTATAGAAGAGCTGCAATTTTTAATATTGATTATTGAATGTATACAATACTTCTATCTAATCATGTGCATACCTGGAATTGTCTGTATACTAATTGTATAACATTCTGGAAATAAGAGTGCAGTTACAAAATTCTGAAATTGACTTTCAAATTCAACTGTCAAACCCTATTGTATTCTTTGAATTTCTTCACCAATTTTGCACAAGTAGAACTTCTGGATGAAGCCCTCACAAAGCAAACCTCCAATTGATTTTCCACAACCTCTGATAGTTGGAATCAATGAGAGTTTTTGTTCCCAATGATCAAATATGGTTGAAACCCTAACTAGTTCATTCTCCAAGCAAGAACTCCAAAAAGCATAAGTCAAATGATCAACAATATTATGAGGTTAATTTGCTTTTGATGTGCGTTTTGTACTTCTCCCAATTAGGTCGATCTCTTTGTGCTTTTCAATTCCATTTCAAATCCATTTTAGGATTGCATAATAACTCTATAATAATTCTCCAATATGGGCGCCCAAAGTTAAGGTCACAATAAATGCTTTTTAATATCATTTAAATGATATATATTATGTTCTCACATTGACTTTATAAATTGCTTTAAATACTTTGACCCATAAATTATATTCAATTAATGCACCTTAAGTCACTTAAATTGAGGGTCATGGCTCCATTGTGCATAAAGTGACTTTATAATTCACCTTTAATGATTAATTATTAATGAAGTCACCTTTGTTAATAATTAAATAATATAATTCGCACGAATATCATTATTTCACTAAGTCAAATGAAAAACATGACGACCACTGCATATACCATGTATCTAGGTGCCTTGCCAAAAATAGTAACTCTGCAAATATGACTTACTATAAATAGTAAGTCTTTGAATATTTGATCAACCCAATGGTGTAGGGATTGACACTACAAACGTAGCCCGTTCAGGTGCCCTTCTATAATTAGTAATCCCAACTTTCCTAAAATAGTCACTTACTATAAATAGTAAGTGTGCCAAATTGAACCAAACGAAGAGCAATCGTAAACATTTCTTACCTCCAGAATGGGAATAAGCCTCCGACATTGCCAACTAGGACCCTCTAACTATTAGTCTTTGCCTACGAGGGCCAATAATAGGCTAATCCAATCATAAACCATATCATCCCAAAAAGGGGACATTACACTCTCCAAAATGCATAATTGGATCCATCAAACAAAGGTACTTTATTTGAAGAGAGATGTTCTTAAGCAATTGAGTGTGCCATCCCCGATCTTCCTTAAGTTGTTAAGCTTCTTCCAAGGAACTTGGCTCTGATAACAATTGTTAAGCACACAAACATATTGGGGGGCGCGGGGGGTGAATCAATATATGCCAATTTCAAACTTATTCAACATTGATTGTCATTAATAGCTTCTCCAAGTGTCACAATCAATCTCACATTCAAATCATTAGACCAATTACTGGATCTTACTTTATCATTGGTGCAGCTAACCAATTAGTAAACACAATGACACATCAACACATAAGATCACTAGATGTATGTGGAAATTTTGAAGGGAAAAACCTTGGCGAGAATAGCTGCTTGGATCTTATGCCCAATTCCAGCCTCACCAAATAATAGAGCACTTACAATGTGAAGTAGGCACCAACCTAGCAGAGACCATAATCCCCAATTGCATTTGTTGGCACCAAACTATGGGAGACACTAATCCCCCATGCCAAGATTTGAGCACCCATTTAGCATGTGAGACATCAATCTCACCAACCATACAAGAGATATGAATCGTGGACCTTGAAAATTGAATATGCAGCTTCCTTTTGATCCAAACAACTTCAAAATACTCTCACACAACACATATGATCTTTTGATGAAATTGCACAATGACTGAGTAGCAACTCACATTCCATCTCCCCACTCAACATCAATTATAACACATACTAGATAAATACATTGACACACGCTCTAGGAATGTGCCTAGATCAACTATATATATGTGTTACAATTATAGTTACATTCATATGTTGGCCTAAGAAAAGATTATTGCATCTACAAACTGGCCACAAGCATAAACCTTTAACAAACATGTAATAGGCGAGGTCCAAAGGCCCAAATGTTACTCCAGAAGGAAGGACACACTATGCATTACCCAATTTAGACTTGTCTGGTCCCAGTGGTTATCCACAAACCATTACACTGAGAAAACATTACAATTCTCTGGCACATCAAATTGAAACATCAAGTAAGTTTGTTAACATACTATGATGATCACTTTGTCACTTCTTTCTATTTGCCAAAGCTCAAATCCTGAAACTAGGGAATTTGATACATCATGAGCAAGCTTCCATACTGTAGGTGATAACACTCAAGTGCGGCAGAATGTGGAGCAGAACAGATTGCAAGATTAAACACATTGGTGGAAAAGTTGTTGAGCATTCCACAAACACTTTCTAGATCACCTCAAACAACACTAGTAGATGCAAGATGATATAACAAACATTCTGCAACAGATATAATCAACATAGCTTGTCACTGTCCTTCTGCAATGATATGACTGTGATAGTTGTGGCTATACAATTACATGCTTATTCAACTCTGACTCCATGGTGAACTCTTTGGACATCAACAAAATTCCTATGGTATTAATGACAATAATTGCATTGTTCCAGGTACCTAACACTCTTTTGGATACCAGACATCAATGATAGAACTGATCACCACCTTTAACATCAATGAAAACCCCTTTCCCAACAGTTTCCATGTTGCTATATTTGTTAATCACAAAACTTTCTTCAAAGGAACCTTACAACTATGTTGTGTTAAATTTATGAACCAGAATTCAAGAATGCAATAAACAGAAATACACCAACAAATGACACGATAAATTATCCTGGGAAAACCCTCCACTTGAGGGTGAAAAACCCAGCCCCACAAAAGATAGATCCTTTATTGTATGCTCAAAACAATTACAATATTATCATGCTTATAAATTTATAATTGATAGCTCTTATCAGTCAATCAATAAGCCTTCTTCATAGTTTGATCACTTTAGCTATGTAAATACAAAATATCAAATGCTACAAGTCTCTCACAGATACTTTTGACAACAAGAATGTCTTTTTACACATTCAATAATCATATACAGAAGAATTCTGTAGCATGTATCATGTATAATACAGAAATCTAACACTGTATTTTAGACACATGAATCACTAGAAAGAGTTCACACATTCTGCTGCCTTAACAATTCTGAAGAGAAAAATCAATATACCGTAAAACTTTTACACAGATGCTCATGCAATACTCAGAAGAATAACACACAGTAACCTTACATAATGATAATATTCACAGTCATTGATATTTCAGACTTTCATCTATGCTGCAATCTCACACTCCGTTCTGCTAGAATAGTCACCACACTGAATCATCAAGAGAACTCTCCCCCCATCAATTTTCTAAGTCTCTTTTAACACAAGGGGCAACACCTGTTACACATAAAATGAATTGATGGTAGCTACACTTGAATTGTCGACACTTGAATCCTCATCGACAGCCACACGGACATAAGGAATATTCAACCTTTGACAATACACAGAGAGTGAAACAAAGAAAACCGACAGGTGATAAATGCAAGCACAATTAGAACGTACTGTATTCTACCAAACATATGAGCCATATGAACACAAGGAAACCAACGACGTTTGAATACCCATTGTGATTGGCATGAACGGTGGCAATTAAGAATGGGAATCGATACAACTTCAACAAACATCTGAAACATTGATGATGGGTGTAGAGAGAAGGCACAAAGATACAAAAGATGAAGACAGTTACTTGGTTAATACATCGTCTCTAACACAAAGGTAACAGTAGAATATCCAATCCAACAATACAACTGCAAATGCATCATAAGAAACAGCAAGGATGCTCTTGCAATCACAGACTGCTTGACAAGAGAGCTTCAAAACAGAAAAGATAGTAAAGAATGAAAGACACAGCTATCGCAGGTACTCATAGTCATGATAGCTCCTGCCACTACAAGAAGCATTAACATGTTGATCTATAGCCAAGTAATAAGAACTAGCATCTTGAGCAAGAGGAAATCACGACTACCTCCATTCCCAAAGATATTGGACAGCAAATAGTACAAACTTGGTCTTGAATTTGATATCCTGGTGCAGCTAAAAAAATGTACATAAAATCTTCTTGTTTCAAGCCATTAGAGATGTCCTGATCTATGCCAAAACTGTAAGGGAGTTTTGCTTAAAAAGAACAACATGAAAATATAAGGACCCACAGATCATTCAAGTAATTGTACAATGTGCTGACATTATGTTAGCCAGATAGTTTTCCTCAAATATGTAGACCTTTGTAGGCTAGGAGTTAATGTACACATTAATGTTATCCTTATACATAACACTTTAATTGATCTAGGAGTGGCCATAAATGTCATGACCAAGGAAACCAGGTGGAATCTATAATTGGTTGATCTACGACCTATCCCAACAGTATTGCAGGTGGTATACAACTTGATTGTTTAATTTGAAGGGGATATATAAGACTTGATTATTGCTTTGAACTAAGGCTAACCTTGGAGGCTATCTGCACATATTAGGACAACGTTGGTTAGCAATAACTTATGATTTCATTGGCTATAGGTGTAAAGATATGATAACATCCAGTAGAAATGTATTGAAAAAACTGATCCTATATCCTTTGGCACAACCATTTATTAAATTGGATCAACTGCTTTGGTCAAACCTTGAGGATATGTGTCTTGAATACACTTTAGACATTAATGACAATTGAAAAAGCCCAATGATTGAAATGCAGGATGAGTACACAATCATTCATGTAGTACACCTGAGTACACCTTTGCTACATGAATATTCCATCGCCTATTACCTCATAAATGTAGCCTCAACATGTCATGCTTGGATGGTATTTCTGTGATAACAATGGCTAAGAAAGTTTATATTTTGCTTGGTTGAGTTTTTAATTTTGGGATGTTGATAAAGTGAATTTTGGTGTCAAGAATGATTAAATGATGAAATAAATCACTTTTGAGGGATATAAGGATTATTTATTATAAAGTGATTTAATCTTGTGTTTTCCAGAAAGTTTCCAGAAAATGTCAGAAAAAGGGGTTTTGTGAGCTAATTTGGTATTTTCTAGTTTTTTCTATTTCCTTTGATTGAAACCCTTATGATTTGGGAGATTGAACTTGGTTCATCTCAGCCTCTAGAGGACGAAAACCCTATTGGAGAAGATCATTTTTGGTGGTGAAAGATTCCTCGCTAGCTGGTTACATATGGGATCATTCAGGTTTCTCATTTGCACTTTGACAATTGTGGTTCAAATTTGGGAAGTCTTCATTGAAGACAAATTTCTGTGGCTCTGAGATTTTGCTATTTGCTTGTATTTGGTTCTTCAAAGTCTCATATGTGATTAGCTTCTTGTGATTGGAAGAGTGATTATTTTACAGTTGATAGTATTGTTGGATGTGCAATTAATTTTGCCCTAGGTGTGTGGATCTATATGCTTTAGGCATGGTGTTAATTATATATAGCTGGCAGATTCGTTTATCTGCTTGTTTGGTTGCATTGTCCCCAATTTTGGCAGAATAATTAACAAAATTAATTATTTTAAAGTTATCCAAATAAATTAAATATTAAAACGGATGACTTTATTTTAATTGATTTAATTAATAAGTGGCTTAATAAAAAAAAGTTATATTATAAAGTCACTTTATTCTCCAGCTTTTTCGAGAAGCGACTTCATAAAGAAAATGTAGAAGCTTCTCCCAATTGTTATAAATGGAGGGGTTTGCCATTCATTTGTCATGTTCAGATGTTATTGAATCTGTATGATGCTCTGGCATTAGCTAAGATTTATGGAGACAAAAACCTTCAGGAATTTGACAGAAGAGCTGGATGGAAATCTGGTTCTTCAATGAGGTAGATTCACGACGGAGTTTGTATCTAGGCTAAAATTGTGTATTCTTCCGAAGACAAATCTGTAAGGTTAAGGAATTTTGTAGCTATCTAGATACTTTATTCAGAAATAAATAGAGATTTTGCTAGGAAAAATAATAGTAATGAATGGCGTATTTTCCTGAGGTTTAGTTGGCTGTTACATGTATCGGGCATTTGGAAAAGAGATAATATTGCGGCCAGGTATAATATTTGGAAGATGTAATTATTGATGCCAACTTATATAAAGCCATTCTATACTGCATAACATTTTGTGGGCCTAGTTCAGCATTTGGCGAGAGAGCCAAAAAATGAAAGGATAAATATTTGTTTGTAAAGTTCGACTAATATTGAAAAGAAACATTTGAGTAATCGGAAATAATAAAGATTAATTGTCTCCTAATGTTTGATATATTTACAAAGTTTGAAATATATATATATATATATATGGTGCCAATGAAGGATTAATTGATGGAAAAATATATTGAAGTCTACTCGCCGGGAATATATCGCAGCATCTAAGGTATAGCTGGCGAATATTTTTCTTAAATAAATACTTGGTGAGTATACATTATCCTTTGAAGGGTGTTGCCTGATTTGATTTGATATTGTAGTCTAAAGGCATGGGAGGCTTACTTGCTGGTGCGAGGGTCTTAGCTATTCAACATTGTTGAGAGACTTTATGGTATTGTTGTTCCTCTACATACCTTGAAGGCAGGAAATATAATATCTATAATCTTCTGCTGGTTGTGATTCTGGAATCATTTCTCTACCAAGTGTGACTCTAGAAATGGCGTGAGCTCTCCATACAGCAGAATTTCTTATCACAGGCTCAGCATCGTAGCAATGTTGTGTCTTTTGGTGCTCGTAGCAAGGTACTAATATTTGCAGAAGAGGTTTGTGAATGTTACAGGCAGAGGTGTATCACTATAGTACTGCCATTGTATACTTGAGCGGCATTGGAACTCTATGAGTAGGGAATTTCTATTGATTAGCACAGATTGGTAATTTGGTACCACACCATTAAAGAATAGAGAGTGTTTCTGAGATTCCAGATTACAATCTGCATTGACTGGACATTGCTAAAGACTTCAAAATTCCTGTAAGAAAAGATTTCCATTGTTTACTGTTACTTAGATGTTTATGCATTATTATGAATGAAGAAGTTCAGTCAAAGAGTTTTTGTTTCTCCCAATGATTGGCATTTAGACCCTCTGCTTAGCACAAATGAAAACACATAATCTTGCATCGAATTCAAATTATGCCAACTGTTGATGAAAAGCCTGACTACAAGGTCATTAAGAAGTTGAATGTCAATGCAAACCTTAGAAGAAAATAGATGGGGTTTTTCATGGCAATTGTTTGATGAAATTTCAAATAGTAAAATGTGAAAATTTGGGCAAGATTCATATAGCGGATCTTACATTGACGTGAAGGATAAGATTCAAGCTTGGGTTGGGCGATAGTGATGATGGTCCCAACAGGTGCTGAGAGGGGAGGGGTGAATTGACACCCACTAAAACTTTAGAACCAAATCTGATATAATATAACCAAAACTGTAAGCAGAATATATTTTATCACAGAAATAACAATCACATAATCAAACAGTAAACAACACCAGATTTATCACGTGGAAACCCAAATCGGGAGAAAACCACAGTGTGAGGAAATCTCAAAAAATTTTGCACTTTTCTGAAGTGTGCCCTGTAAGGAGCCTTCCTTGTTAAAGAATTACAAACGCACTGTTAGATGCGACCCGGTTAAGCGATTTGAGAAATAAGGCCTGTTAGAACCTGCCTGGTTAGAGGAGTTAAAACATCTACACAGATGTCACCCGGTTAAGGGATTTAATTCAAGGGACCTATTAATGTCCACCCAAAATACTGAGATTTTGCTATTGCAATTGTTTGAGAGCAATAGAGGGTTTGATCTTTTAGAAATGAATTTGGTGAGCCTGATAAGATCGCTGTGCTTCTCAATTAAGAATCATCACCAATCACCGCAGGTATGTTCTCCTTGGTTGTTGTGCTTCGTTGCACACTCTTCTTTTCTAGTTCTCTTCACCTTTTCGTAGCTTCTTTCACCTTATAGGTTCACTTTTTTTATTTGGCAGAATGAAGGCAAACAATATTCTTCATAGGCTGAAGAATATATAGTCTTCTTTACCTTTCCGCTTTTTACATGCATGACTTGTTTAAAGATCTCCTTCGAATCCATCACCCAGTGGAGTCTCAGTTTATTGAGGAAACATCTGATGCATTCCATGTGCTTTTTCTGCTTTATGAAATAAACGATTGATGCGTGTCGAAAGCTTTCCTTCACAAGAGATTTCTACATGTTTTAATACCACAAACTTTGGCATTAAAACCTTCAATTGCGCCTTGCACCGATCTTTTTGATAAGACAAAGTTGTCTGGATTTTGTGCAACACATCCTGGTCAAAGAGTCACACAAGTTTTTGTTGATTGTGACTTTCCTTGGTTCATCAGTCTTGATGATAACTATGCTGATCGATTTATATCCCTAGGTTGTGCACAGGTAAAAACCTTCACATGTCACCATTCCTTTCTCTATTTGTACCGGTTAAATCCTCGGTCCCGATTATAAACTTTATCGGTTACAGTTTTGAAACCTTGATTACCAGTTGCGCCTTCCTTGGTTATCGGTTGCTCTGATGATCAGTTAGAGCATTCTTACTACATGTCACCGGTCTCCAGATTAGTCTCTCCCCTTGCGCCAGCTGTACCTCTCCTTGGTTTATGATTGGACACTGTAGGCACCCCTGTTTGCCAATGAATGACAATACCTCTTTGTCATGTACAGGTTACATCCTTATCGGTTAATGCCAACAATCTCCCCCTTTGGCATTGATGGCAAAACACAACTTTGTCGGTCCGGTCAACCTCTTCGCGGTTCGGTTTACCTCTTCACCGGTCATAATCTCCCATTTTGACAATAATGGCAAAGGCCAGTCAAAAGACCACCTTCATGAAATGTGCTCCCCCTTCGAGCAACAGTCCTTTACCACCAATCCTGCTAAGATGAAACTTGAATCCTTTGTTGAAGCTCAATGGATTGATGAACACCTTGGTCTTATTACTGAAGATCAAGAAGGGGCACAACCCCTAATTTACCTCTGAGATATTCAAATGTACTCTTCGGTAAAGGTTTTGTGAATATATCAACAACTTGTTCTTTTGTAGGAACATATTCTAGTTTTACCTCTTTCTTTTGCACTCGTTCTCTCAAATAGTGGTACTTTATAGCAATGTGCTTTATTTTAGAGTGCATGACAGGATTTTTAGATATATTTATTGCACTTGTACTGTCACAGTAAATTGCAATCGGTTCAGGTACCTATTCTTGGATTCCTTCCAATATTTGTTTGATCCAGATCACCTATGTGCAATTGATTGCAACAACAACATACTTAGCTTCTGCTGTGGACTGTGAAATGCAGTTCTGCTTCTTACTCGTCCATGACACAATCCTTTTTCCAAGAAAGAATGCACCTCCACTTGTATTCTTTCTGTCATCAATATTACCAGCCCAATCTGCATCAATTAATACTTTTATTTCGAAGCCTCATTTATGAGGAAACCATAGGCCATACTCCTCAGTACCCTTTAGGTATCTGAAAATTCTCTTCACTGCTATTAGATGTGTTTCTTTTGGGTTAGCAAAGAATTTGGCTATAATGCCTACTGCATGTGCAATATCAGGTCTACCAAGCACAACATACTGTAACTTCCCAATCATTGACCGATACAATGTTTCATTTACATCTTTTGCATCATCCTCTTTTGATAACTTGAGGTTAGTTATCATTGGTGTGCCAACCGGTCTGGATTCTTCTAGCCCAAAAGATTTAAGAATTTCTTTAACATACTTGGACTGAGAAATAAAAATACCTTTTTTTAGCTGATGGACTTGCAATCCAATGAAGAATTTTATAGCTCCAATCATGGACATTTCAAATTCTTTCTTCATCTCCTCAGCGAAGTGTTTGCTTATTTTGTCATCTCCTCCAAAGATGATGTCATCCACAAATATTTCAGCAATAAGGTTCCCTTTTTTGCCAGTCTTGAGATACATATTACTATTATCTCTTGTTCTTGCGAATCCTATGGTCAGGAGGTATGAATGTAACCTTTCATACTAGGCTCTTGGGGCTTGTTTCAGCCCATAAAGTGCCTTTTTCGTTTTACAGACCATATCGCTTTTCTCTGCAGTTGAGAAGCCTTCTGGCTGTTCTATGTAAACTTCTTCCTCCAATATACCATTCAAAAAAGAAGACTTTACATCCATCTGGTATACTTTGAACCTTTTATGAGCAGCATAAGCAAGTAGGATTCTTACTCGTAGTTTGGCCACAAGGGCAAAGGTTTCTCCATAATCTAGTCCTGCCTCTTGTGCATATCCTTTGCAGACTAGCCTTGCTTTGTTCCTCACCACCTTTCCTTTTTCATTTAATTTGTTTCTGTACACCCACTTGGTTCAAATGACATTCTTGTCTTGTGTTCTTGGAACAAGAGTCCATGTTTCATTCTTCTCAATTTGTTCTATTTCTTCTTCCATTGCCTTGACCAAGTTCTCATCCTCGAGAGTCTCTCTAGTGGACTTGGGTATACTCGAAAGTAAGTAGATACTTTCTCTAGCCTTTTTCTTGGTCAGAATATTAGCATGTTTGTCACCAATAATGTTATTAGTGGAATGATATGTGACATACCTTGGCGGAACAAGTCAGTGTTCCCTGTCTTTATCTTCCGGTTGAGCAATATCTTCAGCAAGGTCATGAACAATTTCTTGTTCATCATCTTGAATTGGTCTCAAATTTTGATCCCTTTTTGGCTCAGGTACATTTCCCTGCTCCATGGGTCTGTTACCTGTTCTTCTTCTTCTTCATCAGCAACAATCATTTCATTAAAGTCCAAATGATTTTCAGCAACTTGTTTCTGGTGACAGTCTGATTTATCATTTTTGATCTTTTCCTTTGGTTCTGAATATTCATCAATATTTACACTGATACTTTCCACTATTTTTCCTGTCCTTTTATTCAGACACCGATAGGCTTTGCTTTTGGTGGAATAACCTAGAAATATGCCTACATCACTTTTTGGTTCAAACTTATCAAAGTAAACATCTCTTTTGATGTAACAGTTGCTACCAAAAATTCTGAAGTAGCCCACACTGGGAGTGTGACCAAACCACAACTCGTAGGGAGTCTTACCGGTTCCTTTCTTAATTTGAACTCGGTTTAGTGTATACACTGCAGTGCTAATAGCTTCTCTCTAGAAGTGATGGGGAAGATCCTTCTGAATCATTAAAGTTCTAGCACAATCAATCAGAGTCCTGTTTCTTCTTTCAGCAACTCCATTTTGTTGTGGGGTTCTTGGTGTAGACAACTATCTTTTTATCCCCTGTTCCTCACAGTAGTGAGTGAACTCTTGAGAGGTGTATTCAGCTCCTCTGTCTGATCTCAAACACTTGAAGCTTTTACCGGTCTCCTTCTCCACTCGAGCCTTATAGATTTTGAACATGTGAAAGGCCTCTGATTTTTCTCTAAGAAAGAGTGTCCACATCATTCTTGAAAAGTCATCTGCAAAGAGCATGAAGTACATGTTACCAAAGGTCACCGATCCACCATCATTGAGCTTTAGGCTGATGAACTTGTTCTTATCACCGGTCATGTGGTGAGTGCATCCACTGTCAATGATCCAGTCATCATATTGATGAGATCTTGAGATAAGTGCCATTTCACTCATAACTTTGCTTTCTTCTTTTATTGCCACAAAGGCAATTTCTTCATCTCCAGAATCTTTAGATTCATTGTCCGTGACTCCTTCCTCAACAAGGTAGCACTCCTTTCCTTTGTTCTGGAATCGTTTGTTCTTTTCTTTATTTTCATTATGCAGACACCTTGCAGCAATGTGTCCTATCTTGTTGCAAGAAAAACACTTTAATGAAAGTTTCCCTTTGTACTTTTCTTTTCCTCTTGGAAATCTCCTTGTGATGAGTGCTTCAAACTCACCCGGCTCTAACTCTTCAGAGAGTAGATTTTCAACAAAACTTCCAGCCTTACCGGTAAAACTATTACTGGTCTCTCTTCCTTTCTTGGTGGACGACGTATTAACAGAGGACTTAAAAACAACTTCTAACATGGGTAAGTTGTTATCAAAATTACTCAATTCAAATGCAGCCAACTTACTGATTAGGGAGTCAAGAGTAACTAGAGATGCGCTCACTAGTCTGAGCTCCTGTATGACTGAGATTTTGATAACGTATTGTGGCCTCAGCGTCCTTAGTATCTTGCTTACCACATCTTCACTCAATGTTCCTCCAACTCTTTTGATGGAGTTCATCACTTCTTTGATTCTGTTGTTGTATTGCTCAATATCTTCTCCTTCATTCATCCTCATATCATCATATTTCCCTCTGAGGCTTTCTACCTTTGCTCTTTGAACATGTGGATCACCACCATACACTGTTTGTAGCTTAGCCCACATCTTGTAAGCAGTTGTCAGATTTTCAATCTCTGCATAAACATAATCAGGTAGCGTACTTGCTATTATATCCATTGGAGCTGTATGTTCATTGTTGACCTTTTATTCATCAGGTGTCAAGGTACCCGTGGGTTCAGTGTAATCATGGATTACATGAGTCCAATATTGATCTTCAGTGGTTTTCATGTACAACTTCATTCTGGTACACCATAAGGTGAAGTTTTCCTTAGAAAACTTTGGTCCCTCCTTTCTCATCATTGGATCTTTTTCCTGTTGCAGTTAAGCAGCTTTGAAATAGGAATCGAGCTTTGATACCAATTGATGGTCCCAACCGGTGCTGAGAGGGGAGGGGTGAATCAACACCCACTAAAATTTTAGAACCAAATCTATTATAATCTAACCAAAACTGTAAGCAGAATAGATCCTATCACAAAAATAGCAATAACATAATCAAACAATAAACAACACCAGATTTATCACGTGGAAACCCAAATCGGGAGAAAACCACGGTGTGAGGAAACCTCACAAATTTTGCACTCTTTTGAAGTGCACCTTGTAAGGAGCCTTTAGTGTTAAAGGATTACAAACACACTATTAGATGCAACTCGATTAAGGGATTTGAGAAATAAGGCCAGTTAGAACGTGCCTGGTTAGAGGACTTAAAACATCTACACATATGTCACCCAGTTAAGGGATTTAATACAAGGGACTTGTTAATGTCCACCCAAAATACTGAGATTTTGCTATTGCAATTGTCTGAGAGCAATAGAGGGTTTGATCTTTTAGAAATGGCTTTGGTGAGCCTGATAAGATCACTGTGCTTCTCAATTAAGAATCATCACCAGTCGCTGCAGGTATGTTCTCCTTGGTTGTTGTGCTTCCTTGCACACTCTTCTTTTCTATTTCTCTTCACCTTTTCGTAGCTTCTTTCAGCTTATAGGTTCACTCTTTTTCTTTGGCAAAATGAAGGCAAACAATATTTTTCATAGGCTGAAGAATATAGTCTTCTTTACCTTTCCACTTTTTACATGCACGACCTGTTTAAAGATCTCATTCGGATCCATCACCTAGTGGAGTCTCAGTTCAGTGAGGAAACATTCGATGCATGCCATGTGCTTTTTCTGCTTTATGAAGGAAACGATTGATGCGTATCGAAAGCTTTCCTTCACTAGAGATTTCTACATGTTTTAATGCCACAGACTTCGACATTAAAACCTTCAAATGCGCCTTGCACCAATCTTTTTGATAACAAAAAGTTGTCCAGATTTTGTGCAACACATCCTGGTCAAAGAGTCACAAGTGTTTATCGATTGACTTTCCCCAGTTCATCAATCTTGATGATAACTTTGCTGATTGGTTTATATCCCTAGGTTGTGCACATGTTAAAACCTTCACCTGTCACCATTCCTTTCTCTATTTGTTCCGGTTAAATCCTTGGTCCCTGTTATACAGTTTATCGGTTATAGTTGTGAAACCTTGATTACCAGTTGCGCCTTCGTTGGTTACTGGTTGCTTTGATGATCAGTTTTAACTTGAACAGTAATCGAGACAATGCCTCTTCTTACTTACTACATGTCATAGGTCTGCAAACCAGTCTCTCCCCTTGCGCCAGCTGTACCTCTCCTTGGTTTATGACTGAACGCTGTAGGCACCCTTGTTTGCCAATGAATGACAATACCTCTTTGCCATGTACCGGTTACATCCTTACCGGTTAATGTCAACAAGTTAATCATCGAACCAGTGGGAAATACTTCTCACTATCATAGAGTTTATCGAGGATGGGCATTGGAAATTTTAGTATGCAGGCCTTTTGAAATAGAGATAACTTCTTTGCCAGTGTGTAGGGTTTTCAGTGTGGGCAACTTCATTGCTGGTTGCTATGGTAAAGGTAGCTGTGCAAGCTAAATAGCAGTTATATGGAGCGCTTTGCCAGAGTGTTAACAACCGTGCTTCCTTTCATGAGTCTCAATGATCTCTTTGCTGGTCGAGTTCCTTCATTGGTGCTGGAAAGTGGTGGTGTTCTGAGTGCGTGGATGGTTAAACTTGTTCTTCTATTTGCTGGTGTTCCAATACTGAAATCTGTGTTAAAAGATGAATGTATTATTCTTGATACTAGTTGCTGTTCATATCAGATTGTAGTTCAGGCTTGTGCAAGGTTATTTATGTCAATAAAAAGGTCAGAAATGTTTCTGCAATTTTCAGCAGAGAGTTTTATTGAATTTCGGATGATGTAAATATCAGTAGCTATTATATTTCCTATCACTATTTCTATGGTATATTTTTCAATGCATTGTGCCATGTTCAATGATACCTTAAAATCCTCTAAGCAGAAATATATCAATCTACAAAGATGCATTACACCAATCAGAAAATTATACCTTTAGTATGGCAAAGAAGTTAATAACTTTGGGGGGAAGATGGGAAAAATTTGAATGAAAATTTGTGGGGATCTTACAAAGTCATTTGTCACTTTGAGGTTACTGAAGGAGATGCTCATTTCCATCACCTTTTTTTGTTATGGCATGTTGAATCTATCAACAACCTTTACGTTAAATCTCTTGGAGTCTTATGTGTCAATACCTTTTCTAACTACCGAACTTTCATCAATGAAATTGTGGGTTGGCCCATCCTCAATCAAAACTGACACTGTCCATATGAAACTTTTCTAACCCATCTTCCTCTTATTTTAAGTACCTCGGCTCCAATTCATGATCTAAAATCTCTTCAATAGTGCACATGTCCTCTACCAAGTCACCTTCATCCTAATTCCCATGGTTCTTTGCAAGTGAAACAAATCTCCTTCCTTGTCAATTCATTTTGGCCTCTTCCTCCTTTATAGAAAAAGCTTGTTTAGGTGAAGTCTTTGATTGAAATTTACTTTTCGTAAATGAAGTGTCTTATGACATAATCTTCTTTATTGCCTCCTGTTATGATGGTGGATCAAAGGTCTTCACCAAACACTTGAGAAGTTTGGATAGACCCTCTATGAACTACATAGTTAGCCTCCATTTAGAGACATTAGGAGCCATTATGGACAAGTTATGAAATTCAACCAAGTAGCATTCCGTAGTATTGCACTTTCTATGTTGGGCCAGCACCCTAAAATAGGTTTCAGGTTCTTTTTCGTGAAACCACTCATTCAGTTTCCTATGAACTTCTCATAGGTACTGATGAGACTATGACCTTGGGTAACCAACCCATTGTAGCACCATTCATGAGCAATGTAGTAGAGGAGAAAAGTTGAAAACTTAATGGATTCCTCCTCAAACACGAGTTTGAGTCATAGCTAAGTGTCCAACTTTTGAACGAATGTACGAGATGTACACTTGTTTGACCCACCAAAAGTAGAAAGGGCCAACTTCCATAGTGAATGCTACAAATCTCTATTGTATTGATTTGTCTAGGGTCTTTGTTCAAGTTTAGGTCCCTTGTCTTCTTCATATTAATCAAATTTGTAAGATTCACTTCTACTTGAATCTTTACAGGAAGACCCATATACTTAGCATAACAAATAGTAACATCATCTATTACTGGATTTTGCACTTCTAGCTTAGGAGTTTTTCCTTCCCCATGTAGGAAAGTAGGTTGGTAGTGTCTAGCAGTGTAACCGATAACAATTCTATTGTTATTCTTAATCATTGAAGAACGCCTTTTACCATTTTAATTTGAATAGTCCTAGGAACATTCATGTTCTGCATTGATCGTATTAACTAAGCTATCATACTTGCCATCTATTGTTGCATTTCGATAAAGGCATTAAAGTATGCATTATCTTTCTTTTCATTTGTAAATGACTTTCTTATTTCTTCCCTCTTTTGTAAATTCTTATATCTTTGGACCCTAACGCTCTATTTTTTTACTCTATTGTTGTAATGTCCCCTTTTTCGTGAGTGTCACCTTTCAGAGGATTAGCCTATTTCTCGACCCTCATAGGATAATGGAGTTGTTCAAAGGGTCCAGTTAGCAGAGTTGGATGCCAATTCCCACTCCAGAGGTCGGGGATGTTCAAGTTTGCTCTTCGTTTGAGTCAGATTGGCACACTTACTATTTATAGTAAGTGTCTATTTTGTGTAAGTCAGAGTTTCTATCTTTAGTAGGGCACCTGGGCAGTTTGCTAGCAATATGGAGTTGTGGTGACATCGATAGAGCTTCCAGTTTGGGACTTACTATTTATAGTAAGTCAAATTATGGTTAGAGCTATTTTTGACAGGGGGACTCAGACTCATGCTATGCACAGTGATTAACTCATTCGTTAGTTAGCTCAGTTTCAGAGACTTACTATTTATAGTAAGTCAGTGGATGTTAGAGAGGGACTCTTACTATTTTTAGTAAGGCAGTTGGATGCACAATGGATACAATGGTTAACTCCCAGGTTCAGATGGATACAAGAAATAATGATTATTTTTGGAGTAGTGTTATTTTAATTGTTAATAAAGTAATACTTATTAATAATTAATGATAAAGTTATATTTTCACTTTATGTGAATGGGGCCACTTAATGACTTAAAAGTCATCTAATAAAGTGCATCACAATGATATAATATAACTTTATGGTTTAAGTGCACTTTATTTAAAAGGGAGATATAAGTGTTTAATAAAGTGTACTTTCTATTGTGCGCCAAAAGGAGTATAATTGAATATTATATTTGAATTGCAACAAAAGCAAATGGTATCAAAAGCTAAGTAATTTTAAGTTATGAGGAGTACTTGTGAAGATATCTCTTGAAGAATTATAAAAGAGCCAAGGCAAGGGAAAATGGATTCATCCATGACTTGTGCTTTTGCTTTTATTTTTGTGGAGAAGGAATTGAAACAAGGGTTTCAGTTTATCAGCTTGAGAATTGTAAATTCATTCAAGTTTCAGCACTTTGAATTGGTGAGAGACCCAATGAATTGTGCAAGTGGAGAGATGGTTTCAATTAGAGGCCGTTATAGAGCTTCAATGTGTTGAATTTGGTGAGGGTTTGTCTCAGATTTGTGAAGTTCATTAGCAGATATAGTTTATAAGTGCTCAATAGTAATTGGCGTGGCTCAAGAGGCTGTATTAAATTCCATTGCTAGCAGCCATACTTCATTTCTTCAGCCGTGGGACTTTGCTGTTCACACGCGAGTCATCAAGAATTGGGGTTAGTTCTTTAAGGAGAAAATCGATCATTGCCTGTGTTGGCATTAGTGATGACAACCGGTAAGCCTATTACTGGTAAAAGTATTGTCATTGATTGGCAAAACAGAAGGAGAGATTTGTCATCTCTCTAAGGACAAACGATCCAAGGAGATCCGAAGAATGTAACAGACTTGAGACCAGGGCAACCGGTCTTTACTCAAAAGGATTGACAACCGGAAATGAATATCAACCGCTATTCAGGCAACTAGTCTTTACTCAAAAGGATCAACAATCGGAAATGAATATCAACCGCTATTCAGTATTCAACCGGTGTAAAAATGTACTAACCGGTGTTCCCAAACACAACAGCAGATAGCAAGTGTGATACCGGTATGTTAAGCAAGAATTAGTAACAGTTCAGTCTCTCTTACCTATTCACGACAAAAGAATCTCAACTGATCTAGTATTGACTCCGGTATGAACCAACGAAGTCAAAGTCAATCTACCTGTTCTAACCATCTCATCAACCGGAATTTGCTGCGTTAAATCTGGATGACATTGAGTTGTCATAATAATCGGATCGGTTCAAGGCGTGCTTAAAGGTTTTAAGGCCGGATTCTATGGCTTTAAAACAAAGAATTCTCTCTTTGAAGGGAAGGTGCTTGACACACATCAGCTGTTTCCTCTATCAACGGACAAATCAAGATCATACAGCGCAAGTTTCCTTAAGCAAACTGTTACTTTACTGAGTAAAAGTTTCCGTAAAGGATCTGAGATTAGGTCATGCATGAGTGGCACAAATTAGGGTACTTACTCTATATATTCTTCAGCTTGTTGAAGAAACAATTTGCCTTCATTCTGCCTAAGAAAAGAGTGAACTTGAGAAGCTCATGAGAAGCTAGGGTAAATCAGAAGAAAAAGAAAAGTGTGCAAAGAAAGCACAACTGTAGAGGAGAATGCATCTGTAAGGACCGGTGACGATTCTTAGCTGAGAACCAAAAGAGATCTTATCAGGCTATAAGAAGCCATTTGTAAAAGGTCAACCCCTCTATTGTTTTCTCACAATTACAATAGTTAAATCCTAGTATTTGGGTGGACTTTAACAGGTCCCTTGTATTAAATCCCTTAACCGGGTGACATCCTTTAAGGTGTTTCAAAGTCCTCTAACTAGGCAGGCACTAATCTGCCTTATTGTAATAAATCCCTTAACTGGGTCGCACTTAACAGTGTGTTTTATCCCTTAACCAGGAAGGCTCCTAACAAGGCGTACTCCAGAAGAGTGCAAATTTTGTGAGGTCTCCTCACACCGTGGTTTTTACCCTAACCGGGTTTCCATGTGATAAATCTGGATTGTTTACTATTCTTGCATGCTTAAGTTTTTCAGTCACGAGTTTACTTCACCGGTTTGAAGAAAAGTTTTAACTGTGCTGATTCACTCCCCCCCCTCTCTCAGCACCGGTTGGGACTGTCAGCCTGGGCTTCCCTATTCATTCAACTATTGGTTTTGGAGTTTCAATGAATTGTGTGAGGGTTTGAATGTTGATTGCTGTTATAAACAGTCTGCTGCGTTGGAGAAATCAGGTTCTTCTTTCATTTGCACTTAGACTTAGTGCTGGTATCTAGCATCAGCTTATTGTAAATTGTCTAGATTTGCACATAAGAATTTCAATTCATGTGTTGTTAGTTTAATGCAAAGTTATTATCTTGCTTGGCAATATTTTATAAAAATTCGAGGAATTGCATATTTATTTAAAAAATCAGTTATATATATCATTTGCATAGCAAATTAGTGGTCTTGTAGAGTTAGAACCTGCATGGATTTTTACAATTGTTTTGGTGATTGGGCTTTCATTCTTTCTCTTTGATTGTATTTGAATTCATTTAGACTCATGGTATGCTTTACATAAACTCTTAGTTTCACTATAGGCTACCAAGATCACCAACTGTGATATCATTGTAATGTCCCAAGCTGATTATTATAATTTTAGTTACTTAATGATGAAATTGCATAAGCCGTCACACGCTTTGATCACCAAGTTCTTGATTTGGTAAAAGTCAAAAGCATATGGCATTTGAGATACTGTGTAAGAACCCATGCTGGTTCTAACTTCAACAAACACCAAATTGCTTCACTTTTATATGTTTGACATTTTGTCAAACACTTAGCATGCAAGCTCTGATACCACTGTAAAAAACCTGCTTGGCTCTTTGCTGAAGGTAATATTTATTTCTGAATTTGCTTGCAATGTTTTGTTTTTTGATATGATAAAATTGGACTTCAAAAATATTTTCAGAATTGAATAATGTTTAATATCAATTAATTCTAAACTTCCGAGCTCACCTGAATGGATTAAATTATCAAATTTGCCATTTACAAAACCACATATCAAATTATAAATTCAAATTGGCACTTTAATTGCAAAACGTGGCCAACCTGGAAGAAAACGCAGCCACCAAAAGGAACATAAGACTCCGAAGTCTGAAAGCAGCCTTGAGAATATGGAACGCAGGCCCACAATGATTAAACACAAACCTCCCAAATGCTTACATAGCTCTCTCCAATGCAAAGCAGTCTCTTAACTTCAACGTACAACTGCTAGAAGACAAAACACAGCCTCCAGGTGTAATTCGCAGCCAATAATTAATTATTTGGTTCTCTGATTTGAAATGCAGCTCCTCTGGAAAATATCATATCCTTGCTAACAATTCGTAACCAGACTAGAAGATACAACAACCTTCTAGTATCAATATAATCTTCTGAAGATAATCGAACCAGAATTATGAATACCTCAGTAACAACAACAAATTAACAATTCTCCTTAAATTTGGTATACAACAACACCAAATTTCAATCCACAGAATCAAAATTAGATTTCCAGAATTCAGTGGCAAAATTCACCACCAATTAATGATGATTCAAATTGCAGAAGTGAGGAATCAGTCCTCAAACCCTTGCCAACTTCTCCACAACCAAAAACTTCATAAAAATTGCATAAGTCAAGAATGAGGTTCAAATTCTCATAAGGCTGTATATATAATGTTTTCCATAGCTTCTCAATGACACTTTTCACTTAAAAGCCACTTTCTTTATGGTTGCACATTTGAAATATAATAAACTATTATATTTCCCTTCACTTTAATGCTGAAAATGACTCTTTCATTAAAATAACCATATTCTGACATATAGGGTCCCGTTTTATGAGCTCAGGATTTAAAACTTCTCAACCCGGTTCCAATGAGCTATAACACTAAGATGCCCAATAGACAATCCCAATAAAAATAGCAACCTTAGCCAAATTAATTAATTAATAATCATAATTCATCCATCTTGCAAAAACAACTAAGGAAGCATCAGAATCAAAATATGACAGCACGAGCGTGATCTTGATGATGAAAAGCGATGAATGAACCTGACAGAGTGACTTTCTAAAAATAGACGCTCCCTCCAAGAATCTTGGAGTCCAAAGCGGAAGCCAGAAATAAAATCTGAAAGCATCATATAACTCCTCTAAATCATCTGAGCTCAGTAGAACCATAGGATGACTTACTATAAATAGTAAGTCTGTCAAAACAAGGCCAAAACCCACAACAGAGTTCTCTAATCTCCAAAAATAGCCTACAAGGACCCAATGATAGGCTAAATCCACTAACTCCAATGCTCGGTCAAAATTGGGCCATTACATACTGTAATATAATGGTGGAGGGCTGCACAACTCTACAATGGATGCAATGTCAAAAAAATTAAAAATTAAACCTATGTCGTGGTGGCATAGCTTTTTAGACATATAACTAAAATTGGTGGAGAACTGTAAATGCATACTAGACTTATATCAAATCTAATTTTCTTAATGAATTCTGATATTAAAATAATCAGTTTAATCAAACTGTGTATATAGTAATTTGCTATGTGTGTATCAATTTTTATTATTCTAATAAATCTGTAGGATACCAATTCAACTCATTCACTTATAAATTTTTGTTAACGATGTCGTTTTGGTATCACTACAAGAGTATATATATGCGGTGACTTTCAAAGGGAGAGGTCACGTTTATGATAGACGTGACTCCTCAAGGAGTCACGCCTATCATAGGCGTGTCCTTTCATTCCCGTGCGTAGACCCGTTTCAAAGTCGGGAGTCTATGATTAATACTTACGTTAATTAATAAATCGCTCATCGGTAAGAATCGATAATATTCGATTCCTTTATTTATTAATTTGACTAGTAATTATTATTAACGTTTATATAATTATTATTATGTCTCATAATAATAATCAATATCAACTTATATTAATAAGAATAAATGTCAATTTATTTATTAATAATAATAGATAATAATATAAGTAAATATTGATATATGTATAATAATAATGTTATTATTATTCTTATTATTATCTATATATTGATATATACATATATATCTTAATTTATCTATTATATTGATATTTTATCTGATCAAAGCTACTAACATCAACACTCCCTCTTAGCTAGGGAAGATAAACATATCATAATAATCTCTGTGAATGTCTTGTCTTAAGTATCACATATCTCGTGATGCATAGTATCATATATCACATACCTTGTGATATGAATTATCATATATCATGTGATAACTAGTATCATATATCACATAACTTGTGATATGAATTATCACATATCTCGTGATAACTAGTATCATATATCACATAACTTGTGATAACTAGTATCATATATCACATATCTCATGATATGAATTATTACATATCTCGTGATAACTAGTACCACCTATCTCGTGACACTAAAGGATATAATATGCTCGAGAACATTACATTCTCCTTATATATCCTAGTTATGGTTGTGCACTGACATTAAGTCACATAATGTCTACCATAACTATTGATATCAAGTCACATGATATCAGTCTACTGAACATTATAAGATTGTCACCTTACAATGTTTAAAATACAAGTGTTAGTTATCCAAAAAGTCGTCACCTTTTAGAAACATACACAGGAAGGGTAGGCCCATAAAGTCATAGAGTCACACATATGACAAAAGAGGTTTACACATTAAACATCTTTAATATATATTAGTACAAATCAAATATTTACATTTCAATCATACCAAGCTTCTTTCTGAACTGTTCAACTTTCACTTTGAGAAGAGGTTTGGTAAGGATGTCTGCTGTTTGATCTCCTGTATTGATATACTCCAACTGAATCACGTCCCTTTCTACCATGTCTCTCACATAGTGATAAGGAATTTCAATATGTTTAGATCTATCATGAAATATTGGATTGACTAACAGTTTGATACAACTTTGGTTATCACAGTGGATGATAGTTGGATTCAGAGGTTTATTGAATAATCCCACAATCAGTTTCCTGAGCCAAATTGCTTCTCTAGCAGCCATGGACTACTGAGGACTGTTTTCTGCTAATCCACAATATCATAGTTGATCCTAAGCTGAAACAACATCTGGAGGTGCTCTTCCGATTAGTTACACTTCCTGCTCAATCTGAATCTTTGAATCCATGGAGATCTAAGTCAACCTTCTCATACTTTAGGCCATAATTGATAGTACCTTGAGGATATCTCATTATATGCTTCACAGCCACAAGATGTATCTCCTTGGGCTCACACATAAATTGACTCAAGGCATTCACAGTATAGCAGATATCAAGTCTGGTATTAACCAAATACATCAAGGATCCAATCATTTGCTTGTAGAGTGAGGGAGCTGCTGACTGAGAATCTATTGCTGCATCCTTTAGTTTAGGAAGGTTTGTTTCCATGGGAGTTGACATAGGTTTGCAGTTCATCATAGCAAATCTCTTCAATATATCAATAGTGTACTTCCCTTGATTCAGAACAATACTATCTGATTTCTGCCAGACTTCAAGTCCAAGGAAATAGTATAAGAGACCTAGGTCCTTCATCTCAAATTCTGAGGCTAGATCTTTCTTACATTGTTTAATAAGGTGATCTTCTCCTGTAATCAATAGATCATCAACATATAATATTAATATTAATATATCACCTTTGCTTTGTTTGAAATAGATATTTGGATCTGCATCATTCTTAGAGAAACCTAATCCTATGAGATATTTGTCAATCCGTTCATACCAGGCCTTGGGAGCCTGTTTAAGTCCATATAGAGCTTTCTTTAATTTACACACATGTGATTTTGCATTGTGAATTTCAAACCCTTCAGGTTGTTCTAAGTAGACTTCTTCAATGGTTCCATTTAAGAAAGCAGTTTTTACATCCATTTGATGCACTTTCCATCCCTTGGCTGCTGCAATGGCAAGGACTGCTCTAACTGAGGTGTATCGTGCAACTAGTGCAAATGTTTCTTCATATTTGATTCCCTCTTTCTATGAAAAACCTCTGGCTACAAATCTTGCTTTGTATTTCTCTATCATAATTCTGAATTTCCATGATGAAAAATTATTTCCTCCTTCTAGCTTGTCTTCAAATCGAATTATAGGAGCCATAGAGGAATGTAATGTTCTTCAGATTAAATTTGAATTTCTCAAGTTTAGTTGCTGCTAGGACCCTTCCTAACTTGGCTCTGATACCATGTAAATGCAAACTAGACTTATATCAAATCTAATTTTCTTATTGAATTTTGATATTAAATTAATCAGTCTAATCAAACTGTGTATATAGTAATTTGCTGTGTATGTATCAGTTTTTATTATTCTAATAAATCTGAAGTTTATACTTTGCAGGATACTAATTCAACACATTCACTTATAAATTTCTGTTGTTGATGTTGTTTTGGTATCACTGTTGGAGTATATATATGCGGTGACTTTCAAAGGGAGATGTCACGTCTATGATAGACGTTACTCCTCAAGGAGTCACACCTATCATAGGCGTGTCCTTTCATTCCCGTGCGCAGACCCGTTTCAAAGTTGAGTCTATGATTAATACTTACGTTTATTAATAAATCGCTCAGCGGTAAGAATCAATAATATTCGATTCCTTTATTTATTAATTTGACTAGTAATTATTATTAATGTATATATAATTATTATTATATGTCTCATAATAATAATCAATATCAACTTATATTAATAATAATAAATATCAATTTATTTAATAATAATAGATAATAATATAAGTAAATATTAATATATGTATAATAATAATAATAAAATTATTATTCTTATTATTATCTATATATATATATATTTATATTTTGATCGGTAAAAGGCCGAGGCTAGAGACATTTTTATTAACTCATAAAATTATTACATGGTTCTCCATTCAGTGCGGGCACTGGTAGGAAAGAATGGAGAAGAAAACCTCCAGTCTAGCCCGGGACTTATGTCCAGTTTAATCAATAAGAAATTTACTTTATTACAAAGTTGAAACAGATAGGGGCATACCCCTATTTACTGTTAATGTTTTAATAGTTGCGAGAGAAATCATCCTATTCTCAGATTTAATTTCTGCATCGAGCTGTTTCTGTTACTCACCTCTTCATCGTGTGTTATCTGGGCATCGAGAATGGTCTGTGTTGGCATTGGGAGTTTGTCCGGCTGGCAACGGTTCTCTCACTCATTCTCGATGTCTATCTTGTGATTGCTGATGACATGGCATCGTAGTCTCCCAGCATTCTATCACCCGTTCCTTATTATGGAGGTTACGTCAGGTTGTATTGTCGGTGCAGCATTAATCATCAACAGTTGGTAACGGCAGGCTTTCGGTCTTTCATGTGCGGCCCTTTAGTTGCTTGGAGGTGTTGTTTCATTGTTTACAAGAAGATTAATCACCATGTGGTGTTAGACGCACTTGGTGTGATTATTTTATTGTGTGCTGCCTGTGTGTGTGGGTGTTGAGTTTTATATTCAGTGTGTGAGTGTTCAACATATGACGGTATTGAGTTGTGTGCTCTCCTGCTCTGAGGATACATGAGTCTCAATGTATCTGCAGTTATTATACATATTTCAGTGGGCTGTGAGTTATGGAATAATCGCACTAAGTGTATATGTGCTGAGGCTCATTTTGTATTATCTATTTGTTTACGATATGTGTGTGGGATCGTTGAGCAGTCTATGTGATTCTTTATGTTTGTATCCAGTTGTTTTAGAAGTCTGTGAGACTGTGAGACATTTTGATACGAGAAAAATCAGGCTTATTGATTGACTAGTTGGAGACTTCAATCATAAGCAAGAATACTTGTATTTCTTTTGAGATCTGAATAAAAGATCTATCTTTCGGGTCTGGCTGGGTTTTTCCCTCGAGTAGGAGGGTTTTCTTAGGGTAAATAATGGTGTCATCTGTTGATTGATTTATCTGATTATTTCTTCTGCAATTCTGGTTCGAAAACTTAACATTTACAAGGTAATAAAGGATATACATCACATATTCTATCATTGAAAATATTCCCTCTTGTTCCTAAGACTACTAGATGCGTATACATTTCCTTCTTTGCTTTCCATATTCCTGCTCCTCCTTTTTAGTGGAGGTTTCTTCTTCCTGCTTAATACTTGCAAAGGAATATTATTATTCTTATTATTATCTACATATTGATATATACATATATCTTAATTTATCTATGATATTGATATTTTATCTGATCAAAGCTACTAACATCAACAAGAACTGCTCATATAATTTTAATGGCAATGCAAAGTAATACTAAAACCTCAACAATAATTTTAATATTCAAATTATGCTGAAACCCTTCTGAAATTAATATCACTAGCATAGAACTGTCTGGAACGTTTGAACATACAAACTGAAATGAGACAAATACCAAAAAATTGCTGTTGTAGCTACTTTGTTGAATGGAAAATGTTGGAGAAAACAAACAACAAAGCTAAATGTCTCCAAATCCTCCAAGCACAAAATGTACGGTCTGCACTAGATAAATCTGAAATTAATGATAAATTTTGAATTGCTATAACCTTGAACACTACCGAGACTTCTATACAATGCTCTGACTCCTTAAAATAGTATTACTGGTATGAGACAAAAATTTGCATTTATTATAGTCCGTGACTTCTTTTGATGTCCAATCTTTGCTCTTTTACGATGTATGGCCTGCACAAGGGTTGCATATAGGCATGGCCAGGTACAACAATTATATAGCCTGAAATATGCAAATGGTACAGCTAGCTTATGATACGGCTCTTCTCCATAAATAAATTGATATGATTTGCAAGCAAATGAAATTTGATAATATTCTCAAATTTAGAACTCAACAATCAACATACATTGGGAAATAAGTTACTAACACTTAAATTGTCAACACACTGGCATTCCTTGAGGGAAATTACTGAATGAATAGGATGGTTTTGTCTTCAATTCCATTTTGTGAAAGGGTTTTTGTTCCAGGGTAGAAAGATGGAACACTTTCTTCTTTGCCCAAATCTTTCTTTTATAGGCTCGAGGGGTTTTGATCAAATATTTTTTTTCTTTTTCCATTTTCCCTTCAAATTTTTATTTGTAAAATGTCTAAAAAGTCTTTTAAAACATTTTCTAATATAAGTTGAATGCAACATAAACAGTTCAACACACTTACATTCATAATGCATGAACCCAGACACAGTGCAATCCATTGTTTCCAGAACACAAGTCTTCAAGAGACCCTTAGCCTATTATTGAATTTCCCATAGGCTAATGGCATGATGCTAGGGAAATAATGAAATAATTTGAGTTGTCCAAAAAGTAAATATTATATATTATATTCATACAAAGGCAACTTATGTTTTATTATTAGAAAAGTTTTTATAGCGTGAACAAAAAGTGTGATTAGGACTATGGGTCCAAAAATTGTTGATCAACTTGATCTTCTTGGATAATTTTTGAGGTTGGCAGAGAAGTGCAGTTCATATTTCTGTCATTTATAAGGTGTAGGCATGGAGTAAAATTGATGCAGTTGATAAGGTTTTTTGTTCTTTTGTAGCTGCAGTAATTATTAACTCTCTTTGTTTTGGCTACCTGGAGGGCATATGAGACAACTAGCTGGGATGCATTATATCAAAATGATGTTATTTTTTCCATATATGTTTTAAAGATATAACCAGGGCGCAATTGTTGAAGTATGATGCTTCTAAGAAATTTCACTGGCTAATTGATGCATCAGTACATAAATTCACAGGGTCTGGTTAGGTTCAAGAGTGTTCTGTAGATTATAATTTTCTTTAGAGGATATCGCATCATGTTTTGTATTTGGTCAGAGCTAGTATGATTTTAATTTTTTGTCATCAGTGTGGTGCCTGGAGTTGTCTTTCTTTTTCTGCAGTTCATGGAGTGCTTCAAGTTCTAATCATTAATCAGTAAACAATTTTGGATATGCCTACCTTGATACTGGAATAATAGTGAAATAATGAATAAAAATCATTGAAATATACGATGCATAAAATGGATTCAATTGGTTTAATTTTATTTGAATCTCCATGTAATTTTGATAATTCTGTAGCCACCTATCTTTCTTAGATGTAATAGAACGTTTAATTATAAAAATGGATATTTTTCAATGTACACAAATTGAGAGAAGGTGATCTTCTTGAGTAATAAAATCCTGTCAGTTTCCGTTTAAAAAATGGTGTGAGCATGCAAACTTTATCTATATTATTCCTCTTGGTTAATTATGTTGCTTGCCTCTGTAAGAGATGCATATATTACTTTTTAAATAGCATTGTTGTTAAGATTATTCTTATTTCCAACTTTGAATTATCATGATACATCCAATTTTTTTGCTTTTCTCTTTCATTCAATTGGTTGTTTCCTATTTAAACTTGAGAGCATGGTTCTTTGCTTAAATACCCATACATTTCTGTACTTGACATTATAAATATTTGGATATCTGCAGGAGAAGATGAACTGCAAAATACCCACAGTGATCATGTATCCTCCAGTTTGTTTGAGGAGGTTGTTCGTCGTTCTAATTTGATGACTCTTCAACTGTATGAGAAAGATGGGGTAATTTCTGGGGGAGCAGCTGCTGCTTCATCTATATTGTCACGCTATTACAGCAGTCAAGTAGCAAATTCTTATAAATCTAGGAAGCCAACTGTAAGCTTCAATTTTTAATTTTGTACTATTTGACAAATTTGTATGAAATAGTATAGTTACTGTTAAGTTGAATTAACAGAATGCTTTGGTTTGTACATATTACAGCTGAATGATGGTAAATTTGAGCAGCTTGTGAGGAAGTTGTGCCTATGGAGAGATTCTGTGGTAAGTTATTCTTCAGAAATTGGATTTTGAGGACTCTATTGTTTGCAATTAGCACAATGGATGATGAGATACAGCTACATGGGCTGGTGAATTTTACCAAATAGTCACATGTGATATCTGATAGGGCATGTTTTAAATGATTTTCAGTTTACAAGGTCACAAGGCTTTTTGTATATTCTTAAATGTCATACATATATTATTTATTTACTACTATTTTCTTGTCAAAACATTGTTCCTCCATAAGATTCATTTTCTCTTTCTTCTCTTTGGACGTTCCTTTTATCAAGAAGCCTCTCTATATATTGTTGTACTCCATATATAGCTGATAAAAATGATGTATGCCATATGCATGGTTGAGGTTAATTCCTTTCTCCTCTTTCTTGCTTGTAATTATGTTTGTCTCAATGGGAGTCAGAGCTTATCAATCATAGTCTTTAGTATGAGTCCTCTTAAGGGTTTCTATCCTTTACCCTTGCCAGATTCAATATGCTTAGAGTTTTCCAAAATTGAAGAAAATATTAAAATTTGGTAAATCAAATCTAAAGCTTAAAACTTTAATTCAAATTTGTCAAATAAAATTCATATTATTGATATTAGTGAGATTTATTTCCTTCAGCTTAACTAAATGATTTCTTTCTCTACCAACTTGCAGGCTGACTTTACGATATCATTTTGTACTTTTCCAAATCATCCAATTTGTGAAGTATCAAAGGAGTGAAGTGTCAAAGGATTTTCCTAATTTTTGCATTTATTTTTTTGCTAATATTGAGAAAGGTTGACAGCTGCTTTAGCAAGACATTTTTTTTGTTCCTGTAACTGATTTAGCTTTTTCCTTTGATTGGCTTTTAGTCAAGGTTTTTAGATTTTTAATACTTATTAATTCTTTGAAGGCAGTACCTATTAGACAGTTTTTTGAAGATTTTTTAAATTTTTTTTTACACTTGAACTTATTTACTGTTACAGGGTTCTATACTAATCCTGGTAACAACTGAACCATTTTGGAAATAGTCACAACCCATAATAATTACAACCGTTTCGAAGAGCCACAACACTCCATACTTACAACCCTTTCGGAGATTCACAACTCTTTGAAGGAGTTACAACCCTTCATCATTCCTGCCCTTTGAATGAGTCACTTCCTTATTTTTTACACATTGCTTTCTTCTGCCATTAATTCTTCTTTGATTCCTATTCTCTCCTCTTTCTTCCTTCCTCTATATCCCCTTTCAAATGAACTCTCCTCCCTTTTATTTCTTATGTTGAGGGAGTCACAACTCTTTATTAAGTATATCTTGACCTTCCATTAACTTAATTAAATTGTAATAATGTTATATTATATCATTTTATTATTTATCTATTTATTTATATTTTAATTTTCTAATTGTTGTTAATTATTGAATCCTATTTCACAAAGGGGACACTACAATAGACCTCTTAACTTAATCGAGGGGTAAACTGGTAAACCCATGTAGGCCTACTCATCACCTAATATAATTAATGACCTAGTATAAATGACGTAAGGGATGTGTTGTAATGATCCCTTTTTGAGACCTTACTTGATTTGTCTTGAAATTCATAATTAGTATTTGGATTTACCTTGGGAATGGTAATTTGTAATGTTGTATACTAGGACGATGCCAATCCCCAATAATTATAATATATCATTATATAATTTTATACTTATAATCACAAAAAATTCATAATTCTTTATATAATGTATTTATTTCATATTATATATTAGTTAGTTATTTATCAATATATTTGAGTTAAGTTAAATCAAATACAAGTTTGCTTCATAACAATATTACTATATTTCATAATTTATTATTTAAATTTTCATAACTTATTATTCTAATATTTATTTCATATTAATATTAATATCCAATTCATAAGTGCTAATAAATAAATTAACTTAAATAAAGATATACTTACCTTCTTTATGCCTTTTCTTTTTAGCTTATTTAATATTCATTTCCTTCTAATATTCTCCTACATTTTCTCCTTGATCTTCTCCTATATTTCCTCCTTGAATTTCTCTTGAAATCTTTTAATATTATTCTTCTCCCAAACTTTTTATATTATTTTGTTCGTGTCCTTTTCTTCCCCTTTCTTTCTTTCCCGTGATTATTCTCTTATACCTTCTCTTTCCAAAAGTCATGTCTTTTGGATTATGTTATTTTATTAATGATAATATATTTCAAATAAATATAACATTTATACAAGGGTAATATATATAATATCTTTATATTAGGATTAAATATTTATATTATGATATAAGATGAAATATTATTATAATATAGTGTTTATATTATATTATTTATATATTTATAATACTTTAAATATTGGTTAATGATATTAATGTTAGGGATTTGAACATTAATTATATATTAATTAATGACATTGATTAATTAATATATATTGATGATAATATTAACTATATTAATTAATCAATTATAATCATTAATTATTAATTGATTAGTCATTGTTATTATATTGCTTAATAATATTATATTGACATATCATTTGTATGCTTATTAATATTAATATATTAACATCAATATTAGTGATTAATTTTATATTAATTAATTAATTAAGACTATATTAATTAGTATGTATTTAGGAATATATTTGTATTCCATACACTGATTAGGGCTCATGACATGTGTACTGCATGTTGGCATCTTCATCAACTATATATAAGAATATGATATCTCTAAGTGCATGATACTCATGATAACAATTTGGATTTGCATCAAATCTTTCAAGAGACAAAAATTATGGCATGGAAAGAAAGAAGAAATATTAATTTGGTATTGGAGGTAAAATAGACAATTAAAACAAGTTTTATTTTTATTTTTAGTCAAATGTACACTCTCTCAACTTTAGGAAGTTTGTGATAAAAATTTCTTAATCTGTATGTCATCGACTCCCGTGGCTTAGCGGAGTGGTGGTGTAATGTTCCTTATTTGGTTGAGTTGGGAATTTAGAACAATCAACTTGGATTCTCTCTTCTCAATAAAATTTTGTACATAATTGTGTTTGCAATGCATTCATGCGATGTCCCCAATCATTGCTAAGTATGATCCTTGTGTCTAATTTGGTATAGGAACAACCAAGGTTGGACCACTTGTGAGTGTTGTCTTTGATTTATATAACTCGAGTATGTATGAAGATAATCACTATGAAATAGTTGTTGCCAATAGATGGATGATTAATCAAGGATTGATCACTGTCAATATCAATATTGTCGCATCTCAAAGTGTTGCAGAGAAATAATGATCTATCATTGAAAACTAACACGATGATAATGTAAGAGTCATTGCTCAATGTCTAGGGTGAGAAATATTGTTTACTTTATCAATAAGAAACTTCGATCATGATAGCATTGTGCCTGGTATAGAGTTGCAACGATAGCGTGTATCGAATAGGATGATATTGTCGTAGGATCTCCTCTGTAAATTATTCTTGTATGATCTTTGTCTTTGTAAGCTCTCCGCTATGAATGTCGAATGTCATGCAATCGTCATTTATGAAACTCAGGTTGCTGAATGTAATCACAATAATTTGATGTGAAGCTCATAGTGATTTGATCTCTAATGCCGCCTTCATTCTTGAATGAGTTAAGTTGCCCTTTGAAGAGAATGTGCATTACGTTGATTTCCACACGGCTATGGGATATGGACCAAGTTAGATGTTCGTATTCGATGATTGAATGAAATTAAATGATGTGCTGGCTTAGTTCTTGTATGGTGTGACTGCTGACTGGATCATTAATATCGTCGATTGGATGTTGACGCTTATTCCCGTTTGAAGTTTTAACGTGACAAGATGATTGCCGTTGCTTTCCCCTAAGGAATTCGTAAATGATCTTTGTCCCAGACATTGGACAAGGGACCCCCCATAATCCTCCTTTTTGCCTTCATTCGTAATCCCTTCTATTATATGCGCGCGGGTGAAAGGTCGCGACTATCCATTTAGTCGCTCGGGTAATATAAGTTTATCTTTGGTCTATTTTAATATATTTTATATTGGTTGAGTTTACATTAAAAGGTTTGACTATTATATATTTATATTTTATAATATATAAAATATTTATGTTGTTATATTTAGGATAGGCTATTTATATATATTACTAAATATATATATATATATATATATATAAAAATTATATTATCATATTAATTATATATCATTACATTAATGATATATTATATTATAATAATGTTAAGTTTCCAAGATTGCTGCAAATGTAATAGCACTACCGTAAAAGTATGTGTTTTCCAAATGCATCAATCTCTTGAATATATACATGGTAAAGATAAGAGAGACATGTCCCTTCATGGGACATGTCTATTCATTAATCTAATTTAATAATTAACATATATTCATTATAATAATAAATAAATGATTAACATTATATACATATATCTATAGATATTAATACAAATAATATGAAATATTATATATATTAATATATATATATATATATATGTATATAAATCATTTCTCATAATGTATTATATATAATTAGTTTTATTTGACCGATCCTACATACATCAACACTCCCTCTTAGCTAAGGAAGATAAAATCGTACACATGATACTTTATTATATTACTAAACGTGTAATATGAATTATCACTAATACTTATGATAACAGTATTACATGTGATGCAATAAACAGGATAAAATCCGGAGAATGATGAAATCCTTCCTTTATCCAAATTGTGACTAATAGGCACTGACAAGCCTATATCACAATATGATCCTGAATTAAGATCTGCCAGTACACAGGATAAAATCTGGAGAATGATTAAATTCTTCCTTTATCCAAATTGTGACTCATAGGCATTGACAAGCCTATATCACAATATGATCTTGAATTAAGATTTGCCAATACATAGGATAAAATCTGGAGAGTGATTAAATTCTTCCTTTATCCAAATTGTGACTCAGGCACTGACAAGCCTATATCACAATATGATCCTGAATTAAGATCTGCCAGTACACAGGATAAAATTTGGAGAATGATTAAATTCTTCCTTTATCCAAATTGTGACTCATAGGCATAGAAATGTCTATAACACAATATGATCTTTAATTCATCCAGATCTGCCAATAGTTCCCTACTGTTTTAGAACATTATCTCAGAGATTGTCATCTCATATAATGTCTATTCATTATCACAGAGATCGTCACCTCTTTAGATAATAAACATAAATAGTGAAGCCCATAACAGTCAATAGCTTGACAATAATAATTTAGCACAAAATTATTTTATTAATAATCAAAGAATACAAATGAGTTATAATTCAACAATACCAAGTCCTTTTCTGAAGTGATACCCCGGACGCAATTCTTTTTTACAGGAGGCGAGAAATCAGATTGTGGTCTCTAGCCAGTTCAGAGAGCAGGATGACAGGGATAGGTCTGAATTCTATCAGGGGGTGATTCAGGAGCTTGATAGCATACAACAGACCTATGACTTGGACAATTGTCCGAGGAGATATTTGCGTCATTGTGAGTTTCTTGGCGAGTCAGACCACTTTCAGAAGATGGATAACTCCTTGTTTGATATGGGTGCGGAGTTGACTATTGATAATCCCCTCTTTGAGTTAGATGAGGGAGATACTTCCTATTCCCAGGATGAGGACGATGTTGGTCGCAGGGTTTGGGACCCAAGTGCAGTTGTCAGAGGTGAGCCTTGGTCATCAGGTTGGAGTAGCGGGATGAGCTCAGTTGATGAGCAGTATGGTTTGTGTACCCGCAGTCCAGGAATGGTAGCTATGTCTGGTGGCATGATGAGAGCTATGTCTTTTCTTACACTACCACCCGATGAGGATGTTGATTAGGTAGGACTTCTTCAGTACTGGGTTATCGAGTTTGGCATGCTCGCTGGTGTGAATTTTTCACACAATGGTATACCTTGTATGACTCCAGGTATTGAGAGGCAGTCATGGACTCCTTATGCTGATTTGGGGTTTCTAGCAGAGCTATTCAGTGCATCATGAGTGGAAGCCTTCTCCGACAGTTTTGACAATTTGCCTTTTCAGTGCAGTCTCTGGCTCAAGCAAATCAGATAGGTATACTCGAGGCCGGTTTTCATTTTTGGAGCCGATTAGTATGAGATTCGGTTTTCTCCGACATATGGCCATAGAGGCGCGGGAGAGCCCAGTTGGAGTGAGGTCCTCAGTTGGGTTTGAAAAATGCACAATACTGAGAGGGGGAGGGGGTGAATCAGTATTTAACACAAACTTTTAAAACTAAGAAGCAGAAATCAAAGAGCACAAAGCAACGAAGACAAGACACGCAAAATTATCTCGTGGAAACCCAAGACGGGAAAAACCACGACATCACTAGTCTGATGGGCAACTACCTGTTTACATCTGAGAGCTCCAACTCTCCTTATCACTTGGTGAATCAGGCTACAACCCGACCTTGAAGGCTACAACCTTCACTTTAGAGAATGTTTACAAATTTAGACCAAAAATATTACAACGTCCTCACAGCAGCATGAAGACTCTTTGACAGTAAATAATCTCAACACACATTAGACGGTGATAGATTTGACACCTCCTAGTAGAAACATTTAACGACCAAGTTTTCTATCACCCCCTTTTAACACCCAGTTTGATATGCCTTTCAAAATCTGTCGTACTGCAATGAAAATCTTCTTATCATGCAAGTTAACTGTTTATCATTCAAGAAAACTGTTGTTCATTCAAGAAAAATTGTTCTTCATCCAAGAAGACTGTTCTTCATTCAAGAATAATTTGAGAACTACACACACCAACTGAACCAACCCTACTATGTTTTGATACTCTTCCAGAATTTCTGCCTGAATCTGTCGAGCCTATTTGACTGCTCACACCCCTTTGAAAATCTCCACATGTTTACCAAAAAAAACTCACAGTTCCCCTTTTTAAATCTGGGCTTGCCTTTGTCATTGCATAATATATATCTTTTGGTCTCGACCGACGTCAGTGTGTAATATATTTTCTCTAAACTCCGGCAGTCTCAGAGACCAGTCCCTTTTCTTTTCTTTAACACCCTCGCACACAGCACTTCCCACTGAAAATATGAAGTTGAAGACCAGTACCGTATTTGCTCTTGTTCATGATATCCTGTAGCAAATTTTTTTTTGAATTATTTCCAGCTCATGAACCTCGTGATCTCCACTAACAGTCACCTCTGTTATTTTGATGTCTTCCTAATGTAAGTCATTACCAGTGCCAGGTAGATGGCTCAAGAATCGCATGATACTCTGGTTACCCACATGATGGCACTCGAAGACTTCACGTTTTTAATACCGCTCCCTTCCATTTTGTCTAACTCGACTTCTCTCCTTTTGCGCATTACAGGTGATGATGCCAATCAAACTTTCGGTGAATTGTTACACTCACATTTACGACAACGACTACTCCCTTTTTTCAGTCGACACCAGTCCCGTCTACCTTAAAAACGCTTTTGATAGCAACCAGTGATGCGCTGCATAACACACAAAAAAATGTGCCAGTTTTTGTCGCTGCATACACACTTGCCGTTTAAAAAAAATTGTCTTCATATGATAAGCGTAAGGCTCGTGTCTTGATGACCCGACTTTGTTTTTTTTAACCCGCGCTCGACGTTTTGATGATTATGCATTACTAGCATTGTTACTAGTCATCCTTTCGGTGGACTGTTACACACACCTGAAATTGCAAATGCCAGTGGACTGTTTTATCTCTTCTCGACCTGTAGCTGCTCACTCACAAATTACGCATTGCCACACTTTTTATTTCTAACGCATTCGATAACCATACAAGAAGCGTTACCGTTCATATGGTTGCAGCTGGCACACACCAAGAGCTAGCACCGGCAACAACAAGCTTGACAGTGCCGACACACAAAAGACAAGTGTCACTTAAAAGAACAAACAAAATGTTTATATTCGAGAGCCTATTTTCATTGTTGACATTCATAAAACAAATAGTGGTTTGCAGGCATACAAACACATGGCCTGATTTAAAATGAACACTTCCCAAATGTCATGCTTGTCAAATCAGAACTAAACGATCTAAAGAACGACCTGGTATCAACACAAATAGCAGCGACTTCAAATTCAATGACAAAAATGTAACAATCTCCCCCTTTTTGTCATTGAAGGCAAACCATTGGAAACACAACTGAAATAAATGCAGAATTGAAGAACTCCCCCTGAGCAAGTGAACCGATCTGAAAACACTGCAAATCTGAAACCAAACTGAGCACAACTCCCTCGTAAAATGATCCAACTGAAAACAACTGTACCAAACTCCCCCTTTGTCATCAATGACTATGAAACTGAACCACAAAAATACTTCGAAAGATATAGCAATGAAGTACTGGAGACAAACCTTTCATTGAGGTGAAATAACACCAAGCTTGCTTCGAAGATACTTGGAGCGATGTCGGGATAGAGGTTTAGTAAAGACATCTGCAATTTGCTCCTGAGAACAAACATAATTCAGCTTAACAACATTATTCGCAACCTTCTCCTTCAGATAGTGATACTTAATTGGAATGTGCTTGGTTCGAGAATGTATCACTGGATTCTTCGAGATGTCAATAGCACTTGTGTTGTCACAAAAAATACAAATAGGATCAGTAATCTCAAGCTTATAATCATGTAAAGTATTCTTCATCCAAATTACCTGCGTGCAACAAGAAACTGCTGCAACGTATTCAGCCTCAGTGGTGGATAATGAGGTGCAAGACTGTTTCTTGCTTAGCCATGAAACCAGACAGCCACCTAAAAAAAAAGCACACCCACTAGTTCTTTTCTTATCATCCACTGAACCTCCTCAATCTGCATCTGTATATGCTGTAAGAAGAAAATCAGAACTCTTTGGAAACCAAAGACTAAGATCAACTGTACCTTTCAGATATTTAAAAATTCTCTTAACAGCTGAAACATGTGTTTGTTTTGGAGAAGCCTGAAATCTGGCTACATATCCCACAACTTGCATGATATCCGGTCTAGTGGCTGTCACAAACAACAGACTTCCTACCATGGATCTATAAAAGGACTGATCAACAGAGAGAAACACATCCTCCTTACTTAATTTATATGCAGTTTCCATAGGAGTACTCACCGGATTGCAATCTTCCATCTTAAATCTTTTAAGCAACTCCCTAACATACTTGGCTTGGGAAATAAAAATACTTTTAGAAGACTGATTAATTTGCAGCCCAAGAAAATATGTTAACTCACCCATCATGGACATCTCGAATTTATTTTTCATACACACAGCAAATGTCTTGGACATCTTGACACTATCACTCCCAAAAATCAGATCATCAACATAAACAACAACAATTAGAATACTGTTACCTTCCTCTTTAACATACAAGTTGTTGTCCACATATCCCTTTTTGAAACCCTGTTGCTGCAAATAGTTATCTAACCTGTCATACCAAGCTCTAGGAGCTTTTTTGAGTCCATATAATGCCTTTTTCAGCTTGCATACATAGTCTAAATTATCAAAAATTAGACCTTTCGGTTGTTCAACATAAATTTCTTCAATTAAATCTTCATTTAAGAAGGCAGATTTGACATCCATTTGAAAAACTTTAAAACCTTTGAAAGAAGCAAAAACAAGAAAAATTCTGATTGCTTCTAACCTTGCAACCGGTGCAAAGGTTTCACTAAAATCCACACTTTCAATCTGAGAATAACCTTTACAAACCAAACGTGCCTTGTTTCGAATAATCTTACCATCTTCATTTATCTTGTTCCGGTATACCCATTTTGTACCAATCACGTTCTTGTTGATGGGTCTTGGTACAAGCTCCCAAGTATTGCTCTTTTTAATTTGATCCAACTCCTCTTTCATGGCAGCCACCCAATGTTTATCTACAACTACTTCTTCAAAACACTTAGGCTCAAACATGGAGATGAGTGAGAAATCATCCTCAAAGTAGTTAACATTTTTTCTGGCATTTCTAGTTTGCCTTTCACCTATAACCTGATCAATAGGATGATTCTTTTGCACAAACTTTGTCATGTCCCCATTTTAAGATAGAATTTTAATAATAATTAGATAATAAAATATTATTAAATAAATAATGATAATAAAATCATATACTAATATTAATATTAAAATATAAAAATAAGAAATAATAATAAAATATTATTATAATATAAATATAATAACATATATATAATCTATTATCAAAAAAAGAAGATTTAAAATAATTAAATAATAATAAAATTACAATGAGTGAATAAATAAATAAAATTTACTACAAGGGAGATTATTGTAGAAAGTATGTTGCCTTTCTAAATAGGATTTAATAATAAATGATAATAAACATAAAATAAATAAGTAAATAAATAGTATAATATAAATTAATATAAGTTAACTAAATCTAATGAAAAGTCAAGAGATGTGTAATAAAGAGATGTGACTCTTTGAAAATAAGATATAAAAGGGAGAAGAGTTCATTTGAAAGAGGGAAGGAGAGAGGAGTTAAAGAGGGACAAAAGAGAAGAGGAAGGGAATGAGAATAAAATAAGGAAGGGACTTTTTCAAAAGGTTGTAATAATGAAAGGATGTGACTCTTCAAAAGGATTGTAATTATGAATGGTTGTGACTCTTCGAAAAGGTTGTAATTAGGAAGTGTTGTGACTCTTCGAAAAGGGGAAAATAGGCGAGGAAACATCGATTTGCAGAGATATAAATAATGAAAAAAAACAATAGTCATTGATTAAGATAACGGTGAGGATAAGCATTAAATAATAAGAGGTAATAAAGATTGTAAATATATAGCACTTTTCCAAAAGAGAAGAAGAGCTTTGTATATAAAGGATATTCGCAGAGAAGAGGTATGTAGAAGAAATTAAATAAATTCTTATAAATTAACAGTCATGAGTATTATTGCATAGTGGTAATTATTTTAGAGATATTACCATTTTGGGACTTACGATTATTATAGAGACCAAGTTAACCTTGGTAGAGGACATTCATTAAGAATGTTGAGTTTCTCTAAAAGAGGACTCAGAGAGACTAGAGGGCATTCTTTATGAATGTCAAGATTCTAAATTGGAATCTAGAGAGAGATTTATAGAGAATCTCTTAGAGGCAATATATATTGTAGTGGTTAATCATATGCATATGTTACAGACAAGAGGCTTGGTTAGAGGTGGGATCTCTACCAAGTATTTATTGTTAATGAGTTCGCTCATTAATAGAGATCCTAGAGGCCTTAGAAGGGCACTCTCAATGTGATGGTTACCTAATTGAGATTTATTCTCATCAGAGAATTAGGAAAATCTGAGAAGAGTCTCTTTCTAAGGATTAGGTGGGTGTAGTATAGGATTAGTATTTAGATGATTTAGTATTTATTTATCTTGTTAATCACTCATAATTATTTTAATATTCATATATCTTGATATTATATCTTCATCTACTAACAATTGTTTCGGGTTTTAAACATCAAATACTCAAGATGGAAGCAGGGACATTACAAACTTAGAGGGAGTTTTGAAATTAGAGGCATCATGTTCATCTTGAGAATCACTTCTAGAATTATCATGAAGATTTTCAACATCAATAAATGTAGGAACTGTTTTTTCGTGAGCAGATTGTACTTTACCTTTATCACTTTCACCACTCTTGCTGGCTGTTCCAGCTTGAACATGTGGAGGAGAGGAAGGTACAGCAGTGCTGGTTTGAATTTTAGAAGCTACCACAATGCTGGTTTGAGTTTCACCTTCTTCGGGGCTGTCATCATTCTTATCAAATTGATTAGTAGCTTCATGAACCTTGACATTAGCACTCTATTAATTTATGCAGCCTTTTATTGTAACATTTGAATGCCTTACTCTTAGAAGAATAGCGAAGAAAGATACCTTCATCAGCTCTAGATTCAAACTTACCCAAGTTATCTTCATCTCTCCTAATGTAGCATGGACTTCCAAAAATTTTAAAGTATTTAACAGTAGCTGGTTTACCTTTCCATAGTTCATAAGGAGTCTTCTTGAGCTTGGGTCTCAACAGTGTTCTATTCTGAATATAAACAGCAGTGTGGACAACCTCTCTCCAAAATATATCTTTTACCTTACTTTCATTCATCATACAACGAGCCATTTCCTGAACGGTTCTATTTTTCCTTTCCACAACACCATTTTGTTCTGGTGTTCTTGGAGTTGAAACCTGTTTTTTAATACCATGTTGCTCACAAAAGTTGACAAACTCATTAGAAGTGAATTCTCCCCCATTATCAGAACGCAAGCATTTGATTTTCAAGTCAATTTCATTTTCAACCAGACTTTTAAAAATCTTAAACTTCTCTAAAGCTTCTGATTTTTCCTTTAGGAATGTAACCCATGTCATGCGTGTAAAGTCATCAATTAGAAGCATAAAATATTTCACACCTTGAAGACTTGCTGCCCTTGTTGGTTCACAAAGATCCGTATGGATAAGCTCAAGTGGCCTACTGCTGAATTCATCTTTTGGTTTGGAGGAAGCTCTAGTTTGTTTGCCTTCTTGACAATTTTTGCAAACTACATCTGCTGGTTTTTCTAACATAGACGTCTCTAACAGCCATTACCTTTCATTTTCTTAAGAGAATGAAACTTACTCAAGTCACCTGTCATATGTCGGGAGCAGCCACTATCAACATACCATATGTCCTTCTCACTGCTAGCTAGAAAGACTGTTTGAACAACAAGTGCCTTAAGAGGAGTCTCTTGAACTTTTCTCTTCCAAACTTTAGTCACTTTAGCTCTTCTTTTAGGCTCAACATTATAAAACGAATCTGCATAGTAGTTGTTACAAAATCTAGATGTATGTCCAAACTTATTGCAGCTATAGCAAATCAGATTGTACTTCCTAAACACATTTATTTCATGTTGATAATAATTCTTGTATGGAACAGCTCTACAATCAGCAACTCTATGACCAAAGTAATTACGAGCAAAACAGTAGCCATAGAAAAAATGTTTCTTTACCTTGTTAGGAGTAGGCTGATTACTTTTCGCTGGTGAAGTGCTTGATTCAGATTGCATGCCAACTCCATCTTTGGTGGGTCTTTGAGAACCAAGAACATCATCTAAAGTGACTTTACCACAATTGAAAGATAGTTCTTCACTAGAAAGCATAGAAGTTTTACCAATGTTTTTCATAGCTACAATTTCGGCTTCCAACTTAGCAATGTTATCTTCTTTTATTTGAATCTGATTTTCTAAATCTTCACGAATCTTTTTGGTCTCTTCATTCAGAATTTTAATGTCAACAAGCTGAGTTTCAGCTTCTTTAAGAGACATAGCAATCTTCAATTTTTCAGCACTCTCAACTTGAATATCATCCACAAGATTCAGATTTTTCTTTTTCAGTTTTTTAATCTCAGAAAGAGCTGAGATCAATTCAAGCTCAAGGTCAACTTCATCATCTTCAGCATCTCCAATATCTTCAGAACTAGCATCATCAATAGCCATGAACATGACTTCACTTACCCTTGAATCACTCTCGCTGCTTGAAGAATCATCGCTGTCATTTTTTGAAAACAGCACCTTCTTAGCCTTTTCGGACTTCCAATTTTTCTTGGTAAACCTCCTAGATTTCCGATGTTTGAATTCCTTTTCATCATGGCTGTCCTCATCTTTATCAAATGGACAGTTAGAGGCAAATTGACCAAGCTTACCACAGTTGAAACATTTCAGACCAGACTTGCTTTTGTTTTTGTTAAAGCCCTTTTTCAACCTTCTAATGAGGTAAGCTAATTCCTCATTTGAGTCCTGATCCGAGCCTTCACTTATATTGGTCTCTTTGTCCTTGCTTCTTTTAGAAGCCTTAAATGCAGATTTAGTTTTAAAAGACCCTTCAACCATAGTTCTCATTTCATATGCAGTTAGGATGCCATGTAGCTTATCAACAGTTAGAGTGTCTAAATCAGACATTTCTTCAACAGCAGAGACTTTAGCATCAAGTCTCATGGGAAGAGGTCGAAGAATCTTTTGAACTACAGTCTTCTCTTCAACATTTTCACCTAGACCTCTTAAAGCGTTGACAACTTCATCAACATGCAGAAAATATGCAGCAATGTTTTCGCTGTCCTTCATTCGAAGACCTTCAAAGACGGCCCTGTGAGTCTAAACCTTAGCTTTCCTGACTTTGTCATCACCTTGATAAGCATTGTGCAATTTATCCCAAATTTCTTTAGCGGTGTCGCAATGCATGACCTTTACAAACTCAGCCTCAGTTAGACCACACAAAATTGCATTCATGGCCTTGGCATTGTTCTCAAATTCCTTCTTATCATCAGCATCTAAAGGAGGAGCAGCAGGGATTTTATAGCCATTTATGAGATTGAGGTACACATCACAGCCAAGAGATATAATATAGGTTTTCATACGAACACTCCAGAAAGCAAAGTTATTTCCATCAAACAGAGGAGCACGGTTTGTAGCTAGACTTTCTAAGGCACACATGATGGACACAAGGATCGAACTCTCAAGCTTTTAAGCACGGGAAGAGAGTGACCTACTCTGATACCAATTGAAAAATGCACAATACTAAGAGGGGGAGGGGGTGAATCAGTATTTAACACAAACTTTTAAAACTAAGAAGCAGAAATCAAAGAGCACAAAGCAAGGAAGACAAGACACGCAAAATTATCTCGTGGAAACCCAAGACAGGAAAAACCATGGCATCACTAGTCTGATGGGTAACTACCTGTTTACATCTGAGAGCTCCAACTCTCCTTATCACTTGGCGAATCAGGCTACAACCCGACCTTGAAGGCTACAACCTTCACTTTAGAGAATGTTTACAAATTTAGACCAAAAATATTACAATGTCCTCACAACAGCATGAAGACTCTTTGACAGTAAATAATCTCAACACACATTAGACGGTGACAGATTTGACACCTCCTAGTAGAAACATTCAACGACCAAGTTTTCTATCACCCCCTTTTAACACCCAGTTTGATATGCCTTTCAAAACCTGTCGTACTGCAATGAAATTCTTCTTATCATGCAAGTTAACTGTTTATCATTCAAGAAAACTGTTCATTCAAGAAAAATTGTTCTTCATCCAAGAAGACTGTTCTTCATTCAAGAATAATTTGAGAACTACACACACCAACTGAACCAACCCTACTATGTTTTGATACTCTTCCAGAATTTCTGCTTGAATCTGTCGAGCCTATTTGACTGCTCACACCCCTTTGAAAATCTCCACACGTTTACCAAAAAAAACTCACAGTTCCCCTTTTTAAATCTGGGCTCGCCTTTGTCATTGCATAATATATATCTTTTGGTCTCGACCCACGTCAGTGTGTAATATATTTTCTCTAAACTCCGACAATCTTAGAGACCAGTCCCTTTTTTTTTCTTTAACACCCCCGCACACAGCACTCCCCACTGAAAATATGAAGTTGAAGACCAGTACCGTATTTGCTCTTGTTCATGATATCCTGTAGCAAATTTTTTTTTGAATTATTTCCAGCTCATGAACCTCGTGATCTCCACTAACAGTCACCTCTGTTATTTTGATGTCTTCCTAACGTAAGTTGTTACCAGTGCCAGGTAGATGGCTCAAGAATCGCATGATACTCTGGTTACCCACATGATGGCACTCGAAGACTTCATGTTTTTAATACCTCTCCCTTCCATTTTGTCTAACCCGACTTCTCTCCTTTTACGCATTACAGGTGATGATGCCAATCAAACTTTTGGTGAACTGTTACACTCACATTTACGACAACGACTATTCCCTTTTTTTAGTCAACACTAGTCCCATCTAGCTTAAAAACGCTTTTGATAGCAACTAGTGATGCGCTGCATAACACAAAAAAAACGTGCCAGTTTTTGTCGCTACATACACACTTGCCATTTAAAAAAAAAACTGTCTTCATATGATAAGCGTAAGGCTCGTGTCTTGATGACCCGACTTTTTTTTTTTAACCCGCGCTCAAGACGTTTTGATGATTATGCATTACTAGCATTGTTACCAGTCATCCTTTCGGAGGATTGTTACACACACCTGAAACTGCAAATGCCAGCGGACTTTTTTATCTCTTCTTGGCCTGTAGCTGCTCACTCACAAATTACGCATTGCCACACTTTTTATTTCTAACGCATTCGATAACCATACAAGAAGCATTACTGTTCATATGGTTGCAACTGGCACACACCAAGAGCTAGCACCGACAACAACAAGCTTGATAGTGGCGACACACAAAAGACAAGTGTTGCTTAAAAGAACAAACAAAATGTTTATATTCGAGAGCCTATTTTCATTGTTGACATTCATAAAACAAATAGTGGTCTGCAGGCATACAAACACGTGGCCTGATTTGAAATGAACACTTCCCAAATGTCATGCTTGTCAAATCAGAACTAAACGATCTAAAGAACGACCTGGTATCAACACAAACAACAGCGACTTCAAATTCAATGATAAAAATGTAACAGGGTTGAGATCCTTTTTACAGATGTTAGTAGCACGGGGCAGATTGGTTCAACAGATCCTGCAGTGATTTGGGATTTCGACATTATATGGGCTGCTGTTTGGTTATTGTACGAGTGGCTTCATTGATCAGAGCATAATGACCGGGTCAGTTTCACACGATTGGTTGACAGAGCCGCCTCCCAAAGTTTGGTTTGGGATCCCGGTATTTGATCTTAGCATACTGATACCGATTGATTGAGGGCAAGCAATCTCCGGGAAGGAATGATTGTAATGTCCCCTTTTTTGGGGTACATTATATTGTGCCATGTTGTTAGCCTTTTCACCTTGGTCTTATGGGTTAGCCATGGCGTAGCAGTGCACTAGGAGATGATTAGCCTAGGTGGTTTCAGTTCTAGGCCAATCGGAGCAGTTTCCGCAGGTTTCCAGGGTACTTACTATTTATAGTAAGTCAACAGGGTTCAGAATTCTCGGCTTTTCAGTAGTAGACTTGGAGCGTCTCGTCGAGAGCTTTCCGGCAAGCTATCACACGTCGGTATCCGAGCTCGTTTGGACCCCCGTTTTAATGCCGGATGTTTCCCTCACTTTATTTATTATTTTACTTTATAAGTCAACGGTCATTTTATTTAAAAGTGACTTAAATTGAAATTATAAAGAGACGAAATGGGCATATGAAGAGTCACAGTGGGGAAACTGAAGAGTCACAGCTGCAGCCATAAGAGGAAGTTTTGGAGTCTCATTTAGCATGCTTCAGTTCATGGATATTACTGCTCTTTGAGAATTCGAGAAGCTTCAGCTATCGAATCAGAAATTTGAGGATGGAAACCTTCAGCATTTCTTGGTGGATTGGACGGAAACCCGATTCATCCCGGTGCAGATTCATTCAGAGTTCGCCATTGTTATACCAGGTTTTTTTATCATCCGGTCTCACTGTTCTTTGCTGTATTTCGGATTGGATTGGATATTGTAATGTTTGGTTGTTTGTATTGCTGATGTATAATACAAAACCATATTTATGAGAAATTTAATAAAGTTTTATTTGCTGGTTATTCGAATATATTTGTTGGATATTTGCATTTTTTATTGATTTTCGAATCTGCATGTGATTTGATTGAGAAAATTAGTAAATGGCCGGTTAGGGTCATTTCATACTGTTCACGTCAAATAGACTGCTGGGTGTGTATTAGTTGGGACCGTATCAAGACACCAATCTTGTTTAGAAGGCAGTAAGCAAATTTGTGGTGTGAAGTTGCCCAAGTGTGTATACACAACCAGTGCGCGCGTGGAGATAGGAGGTTGGGAGTAGAACGCATTCATCCACAACGCGTGGAAATTGCAAGGAACACTGCATGTAGGAAGACTGCATCACCAGTAAAAGCATATGTGTCTGCAATCTTCAACATCGTACGCGCTTGACCCATGTTAATGACGGGCTGGAGAACTCGGTTGGTATTATGATTACATCCTGCAGTTGTATTTACAATTTGCATTTTATCTAGGGTGGATGTTTAGTATGGAAATAATCATTTGATAGAATAGTGAATTAAGAAATTTATATGTACTTTGGGAGTAAAATTTAATCTCTGTAGACTTGTTTCACATGAATGGTATTATGTTATTCTATGCTTGTCTTTGGAAAAACATATAAGTTGCAATTTGGTCAGAATAGTTTACACCAATCTCTGAACATCAGTAGACAAACAAGCATCCGCATTGCCTAAACAATTCGGACTGTCTAGAACTCCAGTTCAAATCTACTCACTTATAAACTAGACTTTGTTGGGAAATAGTAGACAGGTCATTACAGTTAATTCCCAGAATTTTCACAAGAGGTGTAGGAAGAATCAAAATTGTTATTACAACATTTCACTTTTACAAAATTCGATTCAGTCCTTATGTGAATCTTGGAGGAAAATTTAAATCATGGAGTCATTGGAAAGCCCAGTGTTCTTGCAAGAATTCAATGACACGTTTGACGGTGTGCAGTTAAGAGATATTCAAAAGGAAATGGAAATCGGAAATGAATTGTGTTGCCTTAGATGACAATTGGAGGATCGAAAATTTAGGGAAGGTATGTTGGCCAAACTAGATGAAATAAATCTAGGATAGATCAATTTGATTGCAGGCTTTTTAATTGGGCCATGCATCCCTCAATGGTTGCCTTGGTGCAATGTAGATTTATGAATCATCCACTTCGAGAGTTAGGCTTGCAGTTGCCTCATGTCTCAGTGAAATCACTCGGATTACAACCCCTATTACCCCTTATACCGAGCACATTTGGAGACAGGTGTTACAATTGTTTGTAGATAGTTTGGATGGATTGAGATATGACAGAGATTCTACCTTTGGTAAGCAGGTAAAAATCTTGGATTAATGGCAAGTAGTAGAAATTTCAGTCACATGTTGAATCTAGGTTATGATAAAATGATTCAGCAATTATTTCAGTCTCCTAAACAATTTCAGGGAGCGTCATCTAGATAAGGTGAAGACGTGCATAAAGACTCTCATATCCTTGATCTTAGATGAGGACTATGACATATGCAAACAATTGTAATCAGAATTGTTGGCAACCCAGAGAGGAGGAATAAAGTACGCATCCGTGGCATGTGAGCTCTCAGCATAATTAATTAAACTTCAAGCTGAAAAATTCATGATTTCATTGACTGAAAGTGAATGAGCATCATTAGGCTTACAGGTTGCAGGATCACCAGTGATGGGCCAAGACCTAGTGAGTACAGGGCATATTTGTTTCTTATGCCAGGAGGGCTGGTCATAGGGGCATGTTTGCAAGATTGATCAAGGGGAAGATAAATTGCAGCCTAGTGATGGAGACATTACAGTTGTGACTACACCTCTTTCGGGACATAGTGGAGAGTGTTCAGAATTCTACTTTGGCGACTTGGTGGCTGAGTTTGATAAATCCATAGTTAGAGGTTGTGGTAACCAGTTGGAGACCCTCAACGATTCAGGTAATGAGGAATCATGTGACTTCTTTAGCAACACTTCACTCGTACATCATATTGATATGAGTGACCTATTTTGTAGTACATCCCAAAATAACACTGATGAGAAGTGTACCTTAAAAAGTCAGCTAAAAGTCACTGATGATGCCATTATTGTAGCTCTTGTTCACCATGATAGCACTCACCAGATTATTGATGATCTATATAGGACAACTCAGAGGGATAGAGGGAAAGACGACATAAGGATTGGATCCTATGTTGCAGATTTACAGGGGGTCATAACAACATTTGAGGATTGCAAATCAGAGTATCTGAGATTACTTACAGATTGTGACCACCTATTACAGGTTGCCAGGAAATATGCTGAGCAGTTGAGGGAGGAGGATGAGGTCGATAAGCTCAATAGGGAGCTTAGTGCTACTCATGGCACTTTGGAGCATACTCGTATTGCTCTACAGGAGGCAAGAAATCAGATTGTGGTCTCTAGCCAGTATAGGGAGCAGGATGGCAAGGATAGGTTTGAATTCTTTTAGGAGGTGATTCAAGAGCTTGACAACATATAGAAGACCTATGACATGGACAATTGTCCAAGAAGATCTTTGGGTCACCCAGAGTTTGTTTATGAGTTAGACCACTTTCAGGCGATTGATAATTCCTTGTTCGAGATGGGTGCCGAGTTGACATTTGATAATCCCCTCTTTGAGTTAAATGAGGGAGTTACCTTCTATTCCCAGGATGAGAACGAGGTTGGTTGCAGGATTTGGGATTCGGGTTCAGGTATTGGAGATGATTCTTGGCCACGAGGTTGGAGTGGCAGGATGAGCTCAGTTGTTGAGCGGTTTGGTTCTTACGGCAGTAGTCCAGGATGGGCAGTTATGTCTTCTGGCATGATGGGTGATATGCCTTACCTTGCACTACCTCTCGTTGATGATGATCGGGTAGAGCTTCTTTCGTACAGGGTTATTGAGTTTGGGATGATGAGTATGCTGATTGGTGTGAATTTTTCACACGATAGTATACATTGTATGACTCCGGGTATTGAGAGAGAGTCATGGAATCTTTATGCTGATTCAGGATTTCCAGTAGAGTTGATCAGTGCCTCGCATGCTGGCCTTATTGTATGGGATGCATTTTGTTTTCCATTCAGCCCGCCTACGGGGGACTTTCTCCTTCAACTATTGGATAGGAGTGGGATGCGTGATTGGTGGGGTACGCTTCCCTGCTTGCAGGTGGAAGCCTTGTCCTACAGTCTTGATAGCTTGCCTCTTCTGTGCAGTTTTTGGTTCGGGTTATAGATCAAAGGGGTAGTAATATGGCAGTTGGACATGTCTGGTGTTTCACTCACTATGGGCATAGAGCATCAGGATATTTCAGCCAACTGGGGAGATGGATGGCCCTTTTGTTTATGGGATCCAGGAGGGACATACTCGCGGTTGGTTTTCATTCTGGGAGCCGATCAATATGAGGTTTGGTTTCCCCCTGCATATAACCGTAGATGTGCTGGTAGTCCCAGTTGGAGTGAGGTTCTCAGTTGGGTTGAGGACTATCTCACAAATGATGGCAGCACAGGGCATATTGGTATGATAGATCGCGTAGTGATTTGGGATGATAGATCCCGCAGTGATTTGGGATCCTGGCATTAGACTGGCTATTGTTTTGTTACTGTGTGAGTGGCTTCACAGGTCAGAGCATAATGTCTGTTTTAGTTTCACACGACAGATTGGTGGACCAACTTCCTTGAGGTTGGTTTGGGATCTAGGTATTATGATCACAACATGCAGATACCAATTGCTTGAGGGCAAACAATCTCCGGGAAGGGATGATTTGTAGTGTCCCTTGTTCGGGGCACATTATTTCATGCCGTGTCGTTAGACTTTTTACCTTGATCCAGTGGGCTAACTGAGGCTTGGCAGTGTTCAGGGAGATATTTGGCCTAGGCGATTTCAGTTCCAGGCCAATCAGAGCAGTTTCCACAAGTTTCCAGGTACTTACTATTTTTAGTAAGTCGACAGGGTTCATAATTCTTGGCATTTCAGTATTGGACTTGGAGTGTCTTGCTGAAAGCTTTCCAACAAGCTATCACACGTCATCAACCGAGTTCGTTTGGTCCTCCGTTTTAATGCCAGATGATTTCTCACTTTATTTATTATGTTACTTTATTACTTAATAGTCATATTTATTTAAAATTAACTTAAGGTGGAAATATAAAGAGATAGAGTGGAAATATGAAGAGACAGAATGAGGAAACTGAAGAGTCACAACAGTAGCCTTAAAAGAAGGCTTGGGGTCTCATTGGGTTATGCTTCAGTTTATGGATTTTATTTCTCGTTGAGAATTCAAGAAGCTCCAGCTTTCGAATTTGAAACCAGAGGACGGAAACCTTCAAGCTTTCTCGGTGGATTAGATGGAAACCCAGTTCATCTCTGGTGCAGATTCACATCAGAGTTAGCCATTATTTTACAGGTTCTTTATCATCCAGTCTTACTGTATTTTTGTATTTCAAATTGGGATGTTGTAATTCATGGTTATTGTATTGCTGTTGTATAATACAAAACCATTTTCTGAGAAGGTTAATAAGAGTATATTTGCTGGTTATTCGAATATATCTGCTGGTTATTTGCATGTTTCTATTTGTTTCAATCTGCCTAAGATATATTTGTGAAATTCGAGATAATGGCCTGTCAGGGTCATTTCAGTCTGTTAAAGAAACGAGTATAAAAGTCAAAAGAAAAATCATATGCCATATATTGAGTTCCAAGTCAGCCATGTGAATGAATACACACAACGAATGAGCATAAAATTTGGTGTTGAAAACAAGAAAAGAATGATCTAAACTTAACAACATGATGCATAAAGTCTAGATACAACTGAATTTGTGTGTCAAAAGGTCCTAGCACTTCATATCTGAACGGTATTGAAATCTGTAATGGCTCATTGCCATTATTGGCAGCGTATGGACACTAGTCAAATGAGCGATTACATTAAGAGGAGCAGCGACTTGAAAGGAGATTATCAACAACATATATTTATATAACTATTGTAATCTATGTAATAGAGACTTATGGCTGGAAATGTTTTCCTTAAATCAATGGCATGGAGCAATGTATTTTATAAACACTGAAGGCTGTGTAAATATGGAGTGTGTGTTATGTCTTCATGGAGAATATTGTCACAGATCTTGAAAGATCGATTCATATATAAGCAATGAAGGTTGCTTTTAAAAAGATGAATGTTTACAGGTGGGCAAAACAAATAAGGATGAATTCAAAGACAACAACGATAAGGGATTGAAACAGAGCTATGATATTGATGATATGCGGCAGAATTTCCTTGTACATGTCAACACAAAATCTCTTTATACATGTCACAATGCTGACGAGTGTGAAAAGGATAAATAGAGAAAATACCCAAAACATAGTATCTGGGACCTGTGACAAAGAAACAATAACTTCGATATTGGATGCAGTGATATGATGTATAGGATGAATGATACGGTGCCGTCTATAGACTCCGGCTTGAAATTAAACCAAGTCATTATATACTAAGCGTCAATTTGGCATTCAAAAATATTAAAATAAAATGTTAGAAGTCTTTGTGCGTGCCTAACAAAATATTATTACAAAGAAAATCAAGCGGCAGCCTTCATCGAACATAATAATATGGTTAGGAAATAATTATTGAAGAGGTGCGATTATTTTTGATGTGACTCTTGACTTTAAAAAGTCACGTCCTTAAATAAGTGGGATATAAATATGAACCATTTTATTTGCAAAAAAATGGGGGTGAAGACATATTCGGAAGAAAAGGAAAAAAGAAGATATGTTTACTTGTAAAAAGAAATGTAAAATATTAAAGCATGACTTTAATATAAATTCAAATATTATATTTCAATAATAAATAAAAATAAAATGTCCTTTTTGTTTATTTTTTGAGGCAAAGAGATTACAACTGGCATTTTGATTCGTCCTTTGTGATCAATAAAGAGATTATTGAATTATTCTGACAAGGCTTTCTTTTGCATTGGGTATTTTCCTGCATTCTTTGTGCAACAATCAGAATAGTGTGAAATATAAATGTGTTTCCTTATCTTTGTCTAATTGGACTTCTAGCCGGAGAAGTTAAATTCCTTTTGGACTAACGGAGAATTGCATAGAAGGTTTGTCTGTTGCAAATCACAGGGGTAATTGATGATATTTAAATAAATATTGTCTCATAAAGTTGTACGTAATAATCCTTGTTATAGTTGACTCTATCGCCCGGATAAACAAAGGCACTAGAAATTTAAAGTCTTTGAAACAATTACTGGATTTATATTTGAAGTTAACAATTCTTTCCTATATCTCCTCATAACAAGCATCAACTCAGTTATATAAACATTGAATCAATAACTTCGATATTGGATGCAGTGATATGATGTATAGGATGAATGATACGGTGCCGTCTATAGACTCCGGCTTGAAATTAAACCAAGTCATTATATACTAAGCGTCAATTTGGCATTCAAAAATATTAAAATAAAATGTTAGAAGTCTTTGTGCGTGCCTAACAAAATATTATTACAAAGAAAATCAAGCGGCAGCCTTCATCGAACATAATAATATGGTTAGGAAATAATTATTGAAGAGGTGCGATTATTTTTGATGTGACTCTTGACTTTAAAAAGTCACGTCCTTAAATAAGTGGGATATAAATATGAACCATTTTATTTGCAAAAAAATGGGGGTGAAGACATATTCGGAAGAAAAGGAAAAAAGAAGATATGTTTACTTGTAAAAAGAAATGTAAAATATTAAAGCATGACTTTAATATAAATTCAAATATTATATTTCAATAATAAATAAAAATAAAATGTCCTTTTTGTTTATTTTTTGAGGCAAAGAGATTACAACTGGCATTTTGATTCGTCCTTTGTGATCAATAAAGAGATTATTGAATTATTCTGACAAGGCTTTCTTTTGCATTGGGTATTTTCCTGCATTCTTTGTGCAACAATCAGAATAGTGTGAAATATAAATGTGTTTCCTTATCTTTGTCTAATTGGACTTCTAGCCGGAGAAGTTAAATTCCTTTTGGACTAACGGAGAATTGCATAGAAGGTTTGTCTGTTGCAAATCACAGGGGTAATTGATGATATTTAAATAAATATTGTCTCATAAAGTTGTACGTAATAATCCTTGTTATAGTTGACTCTATCGCCCGGATAAACAAAGGCACTAGAAATTTAAAGTCTTTGAAACAATTACTGGATTTATATTTGAAGTTAACAATTCTTTCCTATATCTCCTCATAACAAGCATCAACTCAGTTATATAAACATTGAATCAATTCAAACATTTCGCATTCATTTAAATTTATATTGATCGAGTTTGAGGATTTTGCCAACCGGAGAACTCACCAAGTCTAAATTTGCTATAGAAAAACCTTGACCAAAGTGATCAAGTTCGAGGTGAAGGTTTACCTGCTTAGGTGTAGCGAAGCCTAAAGTGCAGGGGAATTTGGATTATTCCCGTTCGTTGGCCAGAACTAATTTGGAATCCTACTGGAGAATTGGCAGGCTCTTGGATTTCTAATCTGTGGTTTTGGGAACCAACAGATTGTCGACACCGTTGGGGAGAGTTGCTCACAATATATATTGTGAAGTTATCCAGAATTTCAGATTTGATCAGATTCAGAAAGCAATTGAATCCATTTGTTTGGAAGCGTACTCTGCTGGAAGAAAGAACCTAGAAGATCAACAAATCAATACATTCCTCGAAAGAGGTGGTGACCCTATTCAATAAGATTTCAATTGGTAACTCTGCTGAGGGAGAAGACTCAGAAGGAGATGGTTGATAGTTTGATTTCAAATGTATCAATCATTTCAAAGAAAGCCTTTTGTTCAAGATGGCATCAGGCCATTGGATTTCAACAATTTTGATTATGAACCTAGCAAGTTATCCCCACAACTTTCAAAACTTGTACCGAAGTTCCATGGAGAATGGGATGAATCAACACTTCAACAATTGGATGCATTTTACATATTTTTAGAAGATTATGAAATTTGTGCAGAAGATTAGGTAATGAAGATATTTGTCAGGACACTAAAAGACAATGCGAGACAAGCTTATGAATCACTACCTACACAAAGTATCTCATCTTGGAAGGGATTTGAACAATGGTTCTTATATGAATTTCATGATGTAATTGAGGAGGATGACTTGTATTATGAATGGTATGAGGACCAAAGCTGTAGCATGGAAGAGGATCATAGTACGTCTCTACTTGATGCATTTTTTAGTTTGGAGAGATTTGAAGGGGAGTCTTCTGCACACTTATTCATGAGGATGGTAAATATGTATCAGTAGATACCTGTAACAATTATGCCTTCACGAAAAGAATTAATGAGAAAGGTCAAAAATTTGGGAATCTCACTAGATGACCCTGATTTGAAGCTTCTTTTTCAGATATTAGAAGAAGATGATGAAGACAAAGAAGAGGAGGTGTATGATCAGATTGAACAAGGCCTTGTGCTTGATGGCAATCTTAGTGATGATGAAGAAGATCCAAGTTACATATCCCCTTCGGATGCATTTTTGAACTTAGAGAAACAAGAAGAATCTGCAATACAATTCTTCATGAGGATGTTTAATATATGTCCAGAATAAAGCATAATGATTGGCAACGATGAATATAAGGATGAAGAGTTACCACTACATTGATAGATAGCAACAGATACTCACATTATGAAACATTGTGATTAATAAGAGAACAATATCTATTATGAGAATAGCAATTAAGGATGGTAAAAATGGTAATCACCAGGAGTAGTAATTAATTAAGGGAGAACTAACAGTTGATTAATTGCCAAAGGTTGCAATCAGTCTAATGGAAAGAGAGGTGATTTGGGAGATGCCTCTTGGAGTGCAACTCCTCATTCTTTCAGCAAAACATATATGGGCACTCGATATCACTTCAATGGGCATCATGATTCGGAGAAACTTATTTATTTCGTATCCTATAAGGATCACTCTGTAATAGAGCATATTGCCTTTGGCATCCATTCGGTGCAAGCACATAAAGTTACAGTCAAAGATGGCATCATCATTTGAGCATATTATTATTGAGGGTACTTGGAGATGTGATTTTTTTACATATAATTTAATAATTTCCAGAAAATATCATGACTAGAACTTTGAAAACAAGAACAGTAAATCAGTCATACAAGAATAGTAGATAATAAAGCAATTTCCCTTTAGACCATTAGAATGACAGGAAATCAGTCATACAACTTTTTATGCCCCACTCAAAAAGTCTACACTGTCAGTAGATCTGATCACTATGACTTTGCATGGATTTTGTATCATCCAAAATATCAGCATGAAACATTATGCAAGCTTATTTTATTTATTTGCCTTAAACACAATTTTCTTTAAGTTTTTTAGCAGGAGACATCAATTTCTGGTCAGGAGACTTTGGAGATGGTGAGAGATGGTGGCCAAAAGAGCCCTATGCATCATGATGTTTCCAGGGACATATCCTGTACTGGAGAAGTGTCTCCATCTCTGAGGTGCGCCTTAGGGGGTAGGAGAAGTGTCTCCCGGTCACTATCTCACCATCATATTGGACACATGGTCACCTAAAATATTCATTCTGATCAAAGAATTATTGGAGGATTTGTTTTTACTGTTGCTTTCCGTGATCTCAAAATATAATGTCTGTCAGCATATGAATGCACTTTCTAGGTAGGAAGACTTATTATTTTAATGACTTTTTGTGCTATATAATGATCAGTATGACATCACAGGTCATACTATGATATGTTCAGAAGTCAGAAGCAAATGCAACTTTACCCTGCCTAAACAGATTTCATATAATAGTGTTTTTTTGTCAGCTTCATGATAGACAAGTAGTTCTATTGATTCTGCCTTCCTGTTTGTAAGGAAGCTCTATTTTCATGCACAAATTTGTTTCCGGGTTGTGATGATAATATAACTCTTTTTATTAATCAGAATTGATTTTTTTCATAGTATTGTTTTCACTGTCAAAACATTTCATCAAACGTCAGTCTATTCTTCAATAGAGCATCATTTAATGGATCTGCTGTTGGAAGTTTATTATAGATCTGGTATAAATGTTGAGTTTTTTCCTGTCTTTTGAAGTCACTTAAAGGTGTAAATTATTGTGATGGAGCTGCATAGTTTTTTAAATGTTATTCTGCTAGATGTATTCCCTAAGTTGAAACATAATTACATTTGAGCAAATGCACTATTTTGGCAGGCCAGGGAAGAAGATGAGAGTTTACGTTTTGTAGTTTCTGATCAGGCCATAGTTTTTCTTGCACGAGCAGTACCTACATGCCCAAAAAGGATTTATAGCACAATTGCCACAGCTGATTCCATTTCACAGACTCTACATACTTCTTTTTTCATGGCACCTCTACCTTCACCGTCACCTGTGGTCTATGCCCACATTAATGATATATGCAACCTCCTGAGGGAGGAATCTGTGAATACTAATTACAGTTTACAAGGAAATAATGCAGGTTTGGAGTTTGGACATTATGTTTACTAAATAGCACATTTCTGGGATGGACTCAAGCTAAACACTTAGATGTGCATGATGCAGGAGTCCCTTTGGGTTTTAGTACAAGGAATGTTCTGCTGAATAAGGGAAACCGCCATGGAGCTTCAAGACAAGGTAGCAAAGAAGCTTCACGGGCACAGTTTGCACGGAAATTTTCTTGCAAGTCACCTGTTCATCACAACTGTAGGATCTACGCTAGCGATGGCCGACTTCTCTGCTATTGTGATCGCAAAAAGCTTGATTGGTTGCACTGACCTCTTTGTTTCTATTTTGTGAAGTTGTTTATTTTTCATTTGTTGAATCCTCAGCTGTATCTGACTGTACTGATTAGCATGTGATTTTTTCCCCCTCTTTCAAGGTACATTCGAAGGGACCTGGCAGAGCTTGTAGAAGATAATCCTCCGGCCATTAAACTTCTTTTTGAGCCCAAAGGCCGTCCTGAAGATGAGAACAACCAATTCTACATTCAAAGCAAAAAGAATCTGTGTGTTGGTTGTGGTGAAACCAATCACTATTTACGCTATCGGATTATCCCTTCTTGCTATAGATTGCATTTTCCAGAGCATCTGAAAAGCCATCGGTCTCATGATATTGTTTTACTTTGTGTTGACTGCCATGAAATTGCTCATTCTGCAGCTGAAAAGTACAAGAGGCAGATTTCTGTAGACTTTGAAATTCCTTTGTTTGCCAAGAAGGTAGTAGACTCTGGGAAGAATGAGAGAGGAATTAATGAGCCTGAATTTGTTGGTGATGGTGTTGGAAGAGGTGTTTCTCCTTTGCAATTAAGAACTGCAGCTATGGCACTTCTGCGTGCTGGATCAGCAATGCCAAAGGAACGGCATGAAGAGCTTGTGTTGGTATGGATATTATCTACCTTCTATTTGTGAGCTCTTTCTTCCTCTCTTGGTTTCTTCCATTTTCAGTTTAATAATCAGTTAAAGTAAACTGGGATCATCTGTTTGATGACATTCAAGTTGTTTCTCAAGATTCGTCCAACCTTCTTTTTTCACTATTTTTGTTACAACAATGGAATAACAGTTGTTGTGTTACAATTCCTTCTGCTTCTATTTGTAGTTATGTGAGATCATATTATGATATGTCACTGTTTGAACGCATTGATGATCTGCACTTCAGAAATTATAAGCTCTCAATTTATGTTTAAATGGGCAATTTTTTTAATTACTATATGAATATATTTCTTCATTTATGTTTAAGATATCAGTTGCACTTTTATATTATTGGCTGACATATGATATTGCCCTTTCCCAGATGAACCAGAAGATATGAAAAAAATAAGGTAGGTCAATAATTTTTTATAACTATGTCAATTGTAGAAATCAACCTGTAAAATGCTATACAAGTGGTAGACTATCTATAAATGCAAAAAAATTGATTGTGTCTGTGTTGAACCAATTTGACACAGTGTTTGACTTTATCTATAAGTTATTGATATCATGAATGACGACTTATGTCTTTATTTATTTATTAATAATTGATGGGAACATTCAAGAATAATGTAATCTGTATATATTGTTGGCATTAACCGGTAAGGATGTAACTGGTACTTGGCAAAGAGGTGTTGTCATTGATGTCTAGAATGCAAACATTGTTCAATCAGGAACAACATGAACCGATGACAATAATAGGTTAGTGCAAGCTGCAGTGTACAAGAGAGACTGGTTATGAAATTGGTGACACTTAGTGAATAGGAAGTACTATGACCGAGTACTGTGAGATAAAGTTCAAACACTGATCATCAGAGCAACCGGTAACCAAGGAGCAACTGTTAATCAAGGATTTAGAACTCTGACCGATAAAGTGTATAACCGGAACCAAGGAAACAAACCGGTATAGACAGAGAAAGGAAAAGTGACAGGTGATGTCTATGACCTGTACACTGCCTAAGGATGAAAACCGAGATTGTTGAATTGATGAAAGTCACAGTTGACAAACACTCTTGTGAGTTTTTAACCGGGATTTGTTGCACAAAATCTGGACGACTTTATGTTTTAAAAAGGATCATTGCAAGGCGCAATTGAAAGTTTTAATGCCGAAGTTTATGGCATTAAAACATAGAGAAATCTCAAGTAAAGGAAAGTATGTGGCATGCATCTGTTGTTTCCTTTATAAAATAGAAAAAACATATGGCATGCATCTGATGTTTCCGCAGTAGAACTGAGACTCAACTGGGTGATAGATCCAAAGGAGATGTTTGTGGAGGTCGCACATGCAAAAAGCGGAAAAGGCAAGAAGACTATTTATTCTTCAGCCTGTGAAGAATATTGTTTGCCTTTATTCTACCCAGAAGAAAAAGAGTGAACCTGTACGCTGAGAGAAGCTACGAAAAAGGTGAAAAGAAGAAGAAGAGAAGAGCGTGCAAGGAAGCACAACAATCTGTGGAGAGCATACCTATGGTGTTTGGTGATGACTCTCAATTGAGAAGCACAGTGATCTTATCAGGCTTAGTAAAGCCATTTCAAGAAGATCAAATCCTCTATTGCTCACTAACAATTGCAATAGCAAAGTCCCAGTATTTTTGGTGGACATTAACAGGTCCCTTGTATTAAATCCCTTAACCAGGTGACATCTGTGTAGATGTTTTAAATCCTCTAACAAGGCATGCTTTAATAGGCCTTATTTCTTAAATCCCTTAACCGGGTCGTATCTAACAGTGCGTTTGTAATCCTTTAACAGGGAAGGCTCCTAACAGGGCGCACTTCAGAAGACTGCAAAATTTGTGACATTTCCTCACACCGTGGTTTTCTCTCAATTTGAGTTTCCATGTGATACATTTGGTGTTGTCTATTGCTTTAATTTTGTGATAGAATCTGTTCTACTTACAGTTTTATTTATATTATATCAGATTAGTTTTTAAGTTTTAGTGGGTGCTGATTCACCCCTCCCCTCTCAGCACTGGTTGGGACCATCATATACAATCCACTATATTGTTTTAAAAATAAAAAATTACCAGATAGGAGTAAACTTTACAGAAAATAGTGAGCTGTAAACTGAAGAAAGATGGTTAAGACATGGCCTAACAAAGATCAGCCAACATATGGAGCATAGTTAGACAATCATTATTTATTAGGCTGATGTAAGTGTGAGTCTTTTATGTAGCAATCTGTTTATATGCATATTAAATAGAACAGTATATAGATGTATATATCTTAGTCACTTGGAACATGGTATCATTCAGGGCCAATAAGGAATGAATGGTAGATGCCCTTTTGCTTTGAGGGTTTACTTATGTCTTGAGTTTTGATAACAAGAATTTTCTTTTACATTCTCCAGCAGATTGGATAAAGAAAAGGAATTGTTTATAGGCCAGCTATCCCTTTTTGTCATCGAGGGAGGTTGAGGGCCTTCTAGAATGACTATGGGGTTAGGCATTGGCAGTGGCACTTGAAATGGAATATTGGATATTGGGATATAGTTGGAAATGAATTCTTGATGAAATTTTGTATGAATAAAATATCCTCACCCTTTTCTCGAAGAGCCCTTTGCATCGTGTGCATTAGCAATTCTCATTTGGGTGGTTAGGCAATATAGCATCTTTGATATTTGTGAAATTTTGTCCTCAATGTGATCTCACCTGCATTGGCTCCTTAAATGGGAGAAGTTCTAGCTTGATATTCCTAGTGCATTTAGAGACCATTAAAGTGCAGATTCTCCACTACAGAAGCTGTTTCATTTTGAAACTCATCTTCGATCTAAGTTACCGGTTCGAGTTCGGTTCTAAGTTTGGGTATGAAGAACCGGTTCGCAAGTTCGACAAAGTTTTGAAAAGGGGTTTGGGCTTGGGTTCGAATAAACGTGTAAAATTTTTAAAATTATATATATATAGACACACACACACACACACACACACACACACACACTTATGAAGCCTAGAAGCATGAGTTAAAATTAGAATATCACATAGTATAATAAAAACAACAAAAAAACACCACAAACTTGTAATCATAGCATCATATCAACATCAAAATATTAAAATAATAATATTGAGTTCAATTATCATTGTTTTGACTTTCAACAATTGGAACTTTATACTAAGTTTCAATCATCTAATGGATTATTTATTCTTCTTCTTCTTCTTCTTCATCATCAAAGGCATTAATTGATTCAAAAACAATGCCAATGCCAATAGGATCAGCTGCATCAATAACATTCTCGCTTTCCAAGTCCTCAAATGTTAATTACCTTTTCACTGTACAAACTACAAAGAGCTTGTTTGTTTGTAATTATTAATTAACATCCTACTTGAAAAATCATAAATGTTAAAAAAGTAGCTGGCAACTCCCTTCACCTATTGAAGATATTGTTTAATGTTTAAAATATGATTTATCACTATAGAAAGCTTCCAATTAATCGGACAGGGGTCATTATCAGCAATTGGATATAAAAATCTCACTGGAAGAAATCGTTGGGGCTAGTTTAATTTGATGTAATAAATATTTGAACTTCAGCAGATTTTGTTTTGTAATGTTAAAGATCTTATTCAAATTTTGTAATAATTGTTTTCCGCACTAAATTATAGAATGTTTCTCAATGGAAATGTACCTGGTTCGCATGTGATCTGCCTAGGTCTGCCCTAGCTCGACCCTGGTTTGACCTGGGTTCGGCTTAGATGAACCAGCCTGCCTAGGTTCGAACCTTGGGCGAACCCATAGGTGAACCGGACCAAAACCAAGTACCAGTTTGAACCTAGGCTGGTCTGGAGGGGTCTAGGGGCAAACCAAGGTAACTTAGTCTTCGACTCTCCCTTTTTAAGATAAATCCTTACTAGTAAAAGACCCTCGTTGTGGTTGCTTGGGAACACAACATTGATGTAAAATGTGATAATTAAGATGCATTCATGGTATAATGTGATGATTGGGATGCATTCTACCATGTAGCATTTTTATTGGAGGGTTGCTTGCTTACCAAACAATGAAGAACAATATGATCAGCTTGAAAGATTGGACTCGGAAAATACTCGACAAAAGAAAAAAACCATAGTTCTACAAAAAACAAAAAGAAATTACTGCATTTAGAGAACATAAGAGTCATAATTGAAACATTACACGTCATATAATCCCAAACACTCAATATTTGAAATTTCATCATAGTTTCAAGCTTTAAAATATATAACAGCAACATACGCTTATAAATGCTTAATATTAAAAAATGCTTAGAAAATTACATATAATGATATGTCCAAATGTGAAAAATAGCAAAAATTAAAGACTACATCTTCCTTTTCCCTCTCCTAATATAACTCAATTTTTTAGGCCTTGAACTAGTAGGTGTTGAGGTATCTAAATGAGGAGTTAATTCTCCTTGAACATCAAAGTCCCCGTCTTCGTCATCCTCTATCTCATTAGAATCATCCAGTGCTCTTGCTTCTACTTCTTATGTTGCTCCTCTCTAATTTTGCAAGATCTTCAATAAGGTCATCATCACCATCATCTTGTTCATTGATGGTCCAATCTCCAAATGGATCAACTTCGTCCAAGTCAATGGACTCATGTGAAACACCCTCCACCTTTCTAGTGCGAAGGCAAAGGTTGAACCGAACGAAGACAAGATCATTGAATCTTTTCTGGGTCAACCTATTTCTCTTCTTCATGTGAATGTTCTAAAAAAAACTCCAATTTTGTTCACGCCTAGGAGCACTACATGGCTGGGACAAATTATGGATGGCTATCTTTTGAAGATTAGGCATGCCAGCACCATAATTCTCCCACCATAATCTACAAAAAAATATTTAGAAATATTAGAAATTTATAATCAAGTAAAAAATCTAAGTTTGTAAAAATAATTATTAAGTTCCCAATTTTTTCTTCTAGTATTTAACAAAATGTTTTACCTAGTTGTTGTTTTTCTCTCCTGTTAATTTCTTGTTGCAAAGAGAAGAGTGTCCTCATTGCACCCTTGTAGATCTTGAACAATGAACAGTTCCAAATTCATAAATAAGAATTGTCAAAATCAACAATGAACATTTCCAAATTCATAAATAAGATATAGCAAATGTCAAATCTCACTTCCAACATGTCAAGAACTTTGTCTCTTAAGTCATAGTCAAGAGCCATTTTATCGATGCATGTAACAACTCCTGCCATGATCTCATCAGCCTTAAATGAATCAAAGTAGAATGTCAGGTTCATGAAGCATGCCAAGGCATGTATCAGTTGGTGGAGTTGGTTTGTCCACCTACAATCAATGATGCGCCAAAGGATTTCATATTTTTTTGAATTTCTGCCATAGTAATGTGAAATGGCCTCTTTGGCCCTATCCATGGCCTCATAGATGAAATCCATTGGCATGCTCTCTCCATCTACCATATGAAGAACCCTTACCAAAGGTTCTGTTAAAAAAAAAATGAAAACAATTTCTAAATTACTACAAAATAAACCCCTCGAAAAGAAAAGAGTAGATTATCTTGTATAAAGTTTGTTTTTGCTACTTACCTTGATCAACTCATCTCCACTTTTGTTGAACCCATCGTAAAAAACAACACTTACTATCTTCTCCGCCTCAGGTTTTTTTGAGCATGCAGACTCCAGCCAAGCATTAGATAGAAACATTTTCTTAAGATGAGGACTGACACCAAGAATGCTTTGCAATGCGAGGAAATGGATAACAAATTGCATCACTCCTGGTCGCTCAAGCTCCTTGCCATTTGTGTGTTTTTTCATCAAAGAGAGGACCCAAGTATGGTTGTAGATGAATTTGGTGAAACTTTTAGCATCTTTAACCACCCTTTTCACCCATCCAATCTTCCCAATGTCCTCTAACAACAAGTCCAAGTAGTGTGTAGCACAAGGACTCCATATAATTGTGGGATGCCTCTCCATAAGCATTCTACCTGTAGCTACATATGCAGCTGCATTGTCCGTGAAAATTCAGACAACATTCTCAACTCCAACTTCCTAGATCACCGCATCTAACAAATTGCATAGAGCCTCAATGTTTTTAATTTCATTTTTGGCATCTATAGACTTGAGGAATACCATTGCACCATTAGAGGCCACCAAGAAGTTAAGGAGAGTCCTATTTTGTCCATTTGTCCATCCATCGAATAAGATGTTGCATCCTTTTCTCCTCCAAAAATGTTTTTGATCATCAACTGCAACTTGTGTATTTTTCACGAGTTTCTCTAGCAATGGCCCACTGATGTCTTTAGTTGTTGGGGCCTTAAACCCCTTGCCTGCAATTGTAAATGCAGTAATTAAACTTTCCCACTATGGGTTGTTCAGCACATTGAAAGGAAAATTGTTGTAGTACCAAAAATTTCTTGCTGCTATCATTGCTTGCTCATGTTTTTCTTTATTCCATCCCGTACCTTCAAGTGAAGGTTGTGCTCCTGGATCATTGTATGGAACAAAAAAATTGGGTCTAATGTAAGAGGATTCTGAGTCCTAGTAACCTCAACCTCATTGTTAGCAATAGATGAATTTAGTTGATAGATGCTTGCACTTTTGCGAGTGCAACCAAGGGAAGCCGAAGTGGATGCTTTCTGATTCATTACAGCTGTCATGTCTTCTTTTGTTTTTTCCCTTTCTTGTATTTGCAATGCATATTCAGCAAGAAGGGCCTTCATGTGTCTAATAATCTCTAGAGTAGTTTTGAGGCAACCTTCCACATTTTGTCCAAGTATTTTGGGAAGGTGGTATTTTATTATGTTCAGTCCACTCAAGCCTCCACTTCATCCTGCTTGCCTAGTCACCTCCTTTTGTTGGAATTCCCGACCATGTGGACTGTTTTGATTCAAGATACATGTGTGCCTTGTAGATATCCGTTGGGTGCACACTCATCCCACAAATCTGCAGACTGAAGGTTGTTGTTGGACTGTTACACCTATTATCCGTGGTAGTGTAATGCATCCATTGGTTTGCCATTGACGCTTGGAATCCTTTGAGTTGTTTAAAACCTTCCCTTTGCCTCCATTTTTGGTCTTCTTGGCTACTTTAATCAACTTGTTGACACTTCTTGCTAGCTATTACAAACTTTTTGGTCATTTACAGCTTTTTGGCTACCTCATGTTGCTGCTTTACTATCTCCATTGCACACTTGTTTGTTCTCACCTTCAAACCAGCAAGCTCTCACTTCTAGGCTTTGAAGGGGAATTATCTCTCATCTTGCACTCATTTTCTTTCATTTTGAATAAGCATAGCGATACTATCATGATGTTTTATCCATTATCATTTTATTGAATTATTGATTATATCCATTTTGGCTATTCGTGGAGGTGGAAACACCAAAATGGGGTTTGACTTTGGCAGTTTCTAAATCAACAATCACAACATTTTCTTGTTTCCATGTGTGTAGGTTTGAGGAGATTGGAGTGGCGTATTAGCAATCTTCATTGTCAGAAGGTTTTTAAGATCTTCCTTTCTTTAGTCATTCTATTATCTTGTTTCTAGCTATTCTATACTTTTCTATATACTAAGTGTAGTTTATTTTCTGTTGAGTAGTCATGTCACCTTGTATCTTTCTAGTACAACTTTCTGCAGTCTATTTGTATAGGATGTACATGTGTTGTGCTATCTTATATCTGTATTGTAGTCCTTGACTCGTGTAGAGTCCTGGATAGAGAGCTTGCAGAGCCTATTAGTCCATCTCGGTGACCTACTCTTTTTGTTTTTGTGATGTAAACAATTTTATTTTTTTCTATAGCTAAGTTATCGTAATATTTCCTATTACGCATTTAGTTGTTTAATTTCCATTTAACTCAAATTAGTTTGGTAAGCTCACTAGAGTGCTAGTATGAGTGAGGTGGTGTTTGGCTAGTTGTCCCTTGGGATTTCATCATTCTCAAGGGTGGCGAATCCCCTTCTCGACATTTTTGGTAAATGTTAGGTAAGCAAACTTCATCTCTGCATCATCTTGCCTTGCATGAAGTGATAGTCCATTTATGAACATGGTGGTTATCACTCTGATCTTGCCACCAAACTAGAGGACTAAAAATGTGGATCTAACATTCAGACCTGTGGATGCACCCTATTGCAGAAAGCCTTTTCTATACATTCCAACAAACATAAGCAGAAATCCCACTTGAGGCGTTATAGTTGATTGTGCCCACAGAGTTGATGTAATCATAAAGGAGGTCCTCTTTGTGAATGGGCTGCATTTGGTGAGGTATGATGAATGTAAGGCTACCATTTGTACGCATAATGGACTATCTATTCCCCTATGGAGTCCACCACCTTGAAAGTCCTTGTGAGATCCAAGGTGGTGTCTGCAACATGTAGTCATCTCGAAGTGGGACCTCTTACATGTGAAGCTAGGCATTTTATGGCTAGTCTATATAGTGTTGGTCCCCTCGATAATTTATAAATGCTTGAAGTTTTCCCACAAGGGTGCTTTTACAATCTGAGATACTGGATATGAGGTCTTTGTGTGTTGTGGGGGTTTTTTCTTGATCGTTTTGGCTTTACTCCAGTAGGGCCCTTGCGTCCCCAAGAGGATCTAATGTAGAAAACATATAAAAGTATAAATGAAGGGAGCTATCTTATAAATTTGTTCAAGCGGACTTGTGTCCCCTCCCGCTTTCATTCTTGTATGTCAGCCCACCTTTGTTTTACAGTGTGCTTTTCCTTCTGTTCCCTCTTCATCAAGGGCTAAGGGCAAGCATGTTGCTTGGGGAAAACCTCCTCGTCCATTGAAGACCACGCAATCTCGAGTGGTGCCTCCTATTTGCGCAATTGTGGCTAGTGTGGACAAGGGAAAAGTATCCACACCGCCAAAGTCTTTAGGCTTGCCCTCTAGTTGAGCTTCTGATCCTCGCAGACATGCCTCACACTGCTATCTATGGAAAGGGTAAGTGGTCATTGGGTGTTTGCTTGTTTCCCTTGGCACTTGTTTCTCAACTTCGAGGGTAATCCTTGTTCCTCTGATTGCTCCTTGAGCAAAATGAGGAAGGCCATGTGTGACTGCATTTATAGGTGCCTTTTTGGTGGCACCTCCTTCCTCATCGGTGGGGCCTTCCTCTTTGCCGATCATGGCATCAATTGCCTCTCCCATGGAGAAGGATGCTAATGAGCCTTGTTAAGATTCTCTTTTTAGCCCGCACCTACTTTGAAACCATCTTGCACGAGTGTAAACATCATTAGTGAACAAAGGCTTTGGAGAGTGAGGCTACTTTAAAGGCCGAGAGTGAGAGATTGGTCTCTGTGTTTGTTGCACCTGCATCCATGTCTGCATCTGCTCTCACTCTTGTTGCGCTTGCATCTCAACCCACTCCATCCTTAGTGTTTCTTTCCGCTGTCGATGGGCTCCACCTTAAATGGGTCCAATTCTTCATCTCTTTGTCCCTAGAAGCGTTGATTATCACCTTGCTTCTTGATATCCCGTCATTTTCCCAACCCAATAACATGCTGCATACACAAGCTGTGTCTAGTGCAGTCATGTTTTCTTAGGCTATCCCATCCTTAAATCCTCATCGCAACTTTCCTGGGGTCCATCATTCAAGTATAAGTTTGAGCAGAGCCTTGCACTCAAACTCTCAAATTTTGTCATAAAAAAAATATTCTTGCAACCTCTCTATCTGCATAAAGGTTTGTTGTTGAGGAGGTTTTGCCTTCTTTAGGATTTTTGACTTCCCCTTTTTAGAGGTTGGTGATGTGGCTTCTACTGCCTTGCATCTAGTTGAGTCATCTGTGTCCTCTGAGGCTTGTATGTTTGACAATCTTGAAGACATTCTGGTGTTGCAAGCTATCTTCACAAGATCGTTGACTCTTACCTTAGTGGAGCTCTTGGATGAGAATGTCGTGGCAATGTTAGCCTTAGCTCTAGTTGCTGGTGAGGTGAAATATCCCCAATGGATATTTGCTCTAGATTTCTCCAATTGTTCCACAGGGATGTAAACAAGCAATTTACATGCAAATTAATTTCTTTTTATCTAGTAGATTATATTGAAAATCATATAATATTAGACTGAAATAGGGAGTTGGAATTAAAGATGAAGATAAATCATTACAACCTTATTATCCAAACAGATATAAAATGTCTCTATTACTGCAAGTTTGTCTTTTGGTGAAGACTTCACATATTTGAATAGTTGTGATCTCCATCGCGAATCCACTAAAGAAAATGAATTGGGTTCTCGTCCAATCCACCAAGAAATCTTGAAGGTTTCTATCCTCAAGTTTAAAAATTGAAGCTAGAAGCTCCCAAAATCTCCAAGAGAATAATAAACTAAGCATGTTGAGAATGAGCCTCAAGATGTACTTTAATAGCACATCCTTGAGACTCTTTGTATTCGCTGTGCCTATTTCTTGGTATTCCTTTTCTTTGTCCCTTTAATACCCCCTTTAAATTTGAAATTAGGGATGACAGTCCCAACCGGTGCTGAGAGGGGAGGGGTGAATCAACACCTATAAAACTTCTTCTTAAATCCAATGAAATATACTTCAAACTGTAAGCAAAACAGATTCAAGCATAAAAGTAGCATCAAGCAATCAATCCATAATGTGACACCAAATTTATCACGTGGAGCAAATTGGGTGAAAACCACGGTGTGAGGAGACCTCACAAATTTTGCACTCTTCTGAAGTGCGCCCTGTTAGGAGCCTTCCCTGTTAAAGGATTACAACACACTATTAGATGCGGCCCGGTTAAGGGATTTGATACGATAAGGCCGGTTAGTGCCTACCTGGTTAGAGGATTTAGAACACCTGAAAAGATGTCACCTGGTTAAGGGATTTAATACAAGGGACCCGTAAAAGTCCACCCAAAATATTGGGATTTAACTATTGTAATTGTTAGAAAACAATACAAGGATTGACCTTTTGCAAATGGCTTTGCATAGCCTGATAAGATCTCTGTTATACTCAACTGAGAAGCATCACTGGTCATCGCTGGTATGTTCTCCTTTACTGTTGTGCTTCTTTGCACACTCTTCTCTCTTTTCTTCTTGTTTCTATTCACCTTAGCTTCTTCAGCGTATAGGTGCACTCTTTGCTTTGGCATAATGAGGGCAACCTATATTCTTAACAGTCAGAAGAATATATAGAGTCCTTGCCCTAATTGCGCTTCTCATGCACGACTTAATTATAGGTCTCCTTCGGATTCATCACCCAGTGGAGTATTAGTTCACTGAGGAATTATCTGATGCATGCCCTTGCTTTATCTTCTTTATGAAGAAAACAATAGATGCGTGTCAAGAACCTTTCCTTCGCATGAGATAACTCCATGTTTTAAAGCCACAAACTTCGGCTTTAAAACTTTCGAATGCGCATCAAACTGATCACCATGTTAACTCAAAGTCTTCCGGGTTTAGTGCAGTAAATCTCGGTCAAAGAGTTGGTTAAACAGATAGTTGACTATGACTTTCCCGGTTCATCTTATCATACCGAAGTCTTCTCTTGATCGGTTGAGATCTTTATGTTGAGAACAGGTAAGAACTTTGACCTGTTACCTTTTCTTCCACTGCTTACCGGTTGCACCCTTTCCTCGGTTGCGTTGTTGGCACCAGTTGTGTCCTTTCCTTGGTTGAATCCTTTCCTCGGTTATATCCTTTCTTGGGTTGCTGATGCACTTTACTTATTGATCGGGGTTGCGCTTGATGAGTAGATATAGTCTCTTTTATAGTGTCACCGGTTGCCAAACCAGTCTCTTTACATACAGATCCACTACTTGTGTCCTCCTTAGATCCTTAGACCTTAGGTTGAGATGTCAATACACCTCCTTCCTCTTTCCTCTTCTGCCAATCAATGACAATACTTAATTGTCATGTACCGGTAGCAAGCTTACCGATTACCATCTCTTAATGCCAACAAGGGAAACAATAATAAAATGACTTTATTGATTATTAACTAAGATCCATCAAATTTATTTTAATACTTTATTAAATAATTAAATTAAGTTGTCATTAAATTTGATATAATTTGACAACTTAAAACTTAATTATTTAATTGACTTCTAGTGTCCCCAAAAGGGGACATTACAGTCCTCCCTTCCCAGAGATTGCTTGTCCTCAAGCAATTTGCACTTACATGTTGAAACCAAATGTCTAGATCCCATATCAACCTCAAGTATATTGCTTTGACAATCCGGTGTGGTACTCTGATGTAAACCTTACCATACTCGCAGTTTTCAAGCAATTCATCAAGATCCCACTGAAGTAAAGCACTGAACATGCCAATGTCAAGATCCAAAGTCATCACACAGTTAAAACTATTAAATATAAATAGATAGAAGTATCTCAAGGAGTTATCAACATCGAACAACTCTCCAACTCCAAATGATCTCCAATAGAAGTGCATCACACACATCTGATAGTCCCAACCTGTACTGAGAGGGGAGGGGTGAATTAGCACCTAATAAAACTCGAAGTCACTCTTAGATCAAGTACCTATTATTGCATGCAAAACTTATCCTATAAAGAAAATAAACAACACAAAATCATAGAAGCATAGAACACCAGATATATCATATGAAACCTAAATTGGGAGAAAACCACGGTGTGAGTTGGAACTCACAAATTTTGCACTCTTTTGAAGTGCGCCCCATGAAGAGCCTTCCCTGTTAAAGGATTACAAACACACTGTTAGGTGTGACCTGGTTAAAGGATATTGAATAAGACTTGTTAAAGCGTGCCTTGTTAAAGGACTTTACAACATCAACTAGATGTCACCCGGTTAAAAGATTTAGTATTAGAGATCTGTTAATGTCTATCCAGATACTGAGATTTGGCTATTGCAATTGTTGGAGAGCAATAGAAAGGTTGATCTTTTGAAATGGCTTTGCAGAGCTTGATAAGATCATTGTTTCACTCACTAAGAGTCACCACTGGGCAGCACTGGTATGCTCTCCTTTGGTTACGGTGCTTCCTTGCACACTCTCTTCCTTTTCTTCTTCTTTTCTTCTTTCCCTTTCTTTTACAATGTCTTTGATCATCATATTGTTTCACTGTTTCTTCTTGGTAGAATGATGGCAAGTGATTCTCTTCGCTAATTGAAGAATATATACACTTCCTACAGAGCATAGCAAAGCTGTACAATCTAGATAAAGAAGCGCAAAGTGCTCAAATTCAATTTCAAAAGATCTTCCCGGTCTTTGTCATTGTGATCCCCATGAAGATCTCTTGTGAATCTACCATCCAGTCGTGTTTCAGTCTTTAAAGGAAACATCAAATGCGTGTCACATACTTTCCCTTAATAGAAAATCGTCCATGAATCCACCATCCAGTCGTGTTTCAGTCTTTAAAGGAAACATCAGATGTGTGTCACATACTTTCCCTTAATAGAAACTCCTCCATGAATTGTGCAACAAAACACGGTCAAAGAATCTCCTCATTTTTCGTTAATTGAAACCATCTTCTTTGGTCAACTATGACTTTCACCGGTCTCAATAGATAATAGATATACATCGGTCTCAATGATATCTTAACGATCATTGTAGGCCGGTTTACACCTTTCCTTATTCAGTGTTCTGGTCTTTTTCTTCACCAGTCACTTCTTTGTTCTCTGTCTACACTGGTTGCTGCTTTGGTCATTGTCTTCATCGGTCACCAACTCTGAATATTTAGTACTACGCCGAGTACTCTATTCAATTGCATTGCTGGACTTCAGTTTGCTCATCATTATGTCGCCGTTCCCTAGCATTTGGACATTGTTATCATAGACATTAATGACAACACCATTGATTATTACCGATGGTCTCTTTACCGGTTGCATCCTTACCGGTAATGCCAACAATCTCCCCCTTTGGCATTGATGGCAATACTATGTTACCGGTTCACTAATGCTTCCCCGATTATCTCCCCCTTTGACAATAATGCCAAAGGCTAATCAAACGACCTTCCATTCTGATGACTGCTCCCCCTACGAGCAGTAGTCCTTGGTCACCAATCCAGTTTAGATGAAACTGTTTCCTCCTTTTGTACTTGTCGGATTGATGATCTCCTCTGTGCTTTTACTGAAGATCATGAAGGGGAATTACCCTTAGTTTACCTCTGAGATATTCAAAGGTACTTTAAGGTAAAGGCTTTGTGAATATGTCAGCTACTTGTTCTTTTGTGGAAACATATTCTAGCCTGACTTCTTTGTTCTGCACTTGTTCTCTTAGATAGTGATACTTTATAACAATGTGCTTCGTCTTTGAGTGCATAACAAGATTTTTGGATATGTTGATTGCACTTGTTGTGTCACAAAATATTGCTATCGGTTCAGGGACCTGTTCTTGGATTCCTTCTAATACCTGTTTTATCCAGATCACCTGTGTGCATTTGATAGCTGTAGCAACATACTCAGCCTCTACTGTGGATTGTGATATGCAGTTCTGCTTCTTGCTTGTCCATGACACAATCCTTTCTCCAATAAAGAATGCACCTCCACTTGTTCTCTTTCTGTCATCAATGTTACCGGCCCAATCTGCATCAGTGAACACTTCTATCTCAAAACCTCCTTTGTGAGGAAACCGGAGACCATACTCTTCAGCCCCCTTTAGATATCTAAAGATTCTCTTTACTGCTATCAAATGTTTCTCTTTTGGATTTGCAGAGAATCTTTGCACAATACCTACCGAATGTGCAATGTCTGGTCTACTGTGCACAACATACTAAAAATTACTGATCATTGATTGGTAGAGTGTCTCATTAACCTCTTTGGCATCGTCCTCCTTTGATAACTTGCAGTTAGTTATCATTGGTGTACCAACCGGCCTAGATTCTTCTAGTCCAAATGTTTAAAGAATTTCTTTAATATACTTTGACTGGGATATGAATATACCTTTACTGAGTTGATGGACCTGTAGGCCTATGAAGAATTTATTGCACCAATCATAGACATTTCAAATTCTTTCTTCATTTCTTTAGCAAAGTCTTTGCTCATTTTATCATGCCTCCAAAGATGATATCATCCACAAATATTTCAGCAATCAAATTTCCTTCTTTACCGGTCTTAAGGTACAGTTTGTTGTTGTCACTTGTTCTTGTGAATCCTATGCTTAGGATGTATGAGTGCAATCACTCATACCAAGCTCTTGGGGCTTGCTTCAGTCCATAGAGAGCCTTCTTTAACTTGTGGACCATATCAGTTTTCTCTATGGATGAGAAGCCCCCTGGCTGCTCTATATATACTTCCTCTTCCAGTATACCATTAAAAAATGCAGATTTTACATCCATTTGATATACTTTAAACTTTTTATGGGCAGCATAGGCAAGCAGAATTCTTACCCCTTCTAGTTTTGCTACCGGTGCAAAGGTTTCCCCATAGTCTAGTCTTGCTTCCTGTGCATATTCTTTGCAGACTAGCCTTGCTTTGTTCCTCACCACCTTTCCTTCATTTATCTTGTTTCTAAACACCCACTTGGTGCCTATAGCACTCTTGTCCTCAAGTCTGGGTACAAGAGTCCATGTTTCATTCTTTACTATTTGCTCTAGCTCCTCTTCCATTGCTTTGACCTAGTTGTCATCCTCCAGAGCTTCTCTTGTAGTCGTAGGCTCTATGCTAGAAAGTAGATAGGTACTTTCTCTAGCCCTTCTCCTGGTGAGAATGTTGTCATGTTTATCATACCTTGGTAGAACTGGTCGGTGATCTCAGTCTTCGCTTTCTAGTTGAGTAGTATTTCTAGCATGATCATGAACATCTTCTTGTTCACCTTCAAATGGTCTTATGTTTTGATCCCTTCCTTGCTTAGGCACATTACCCTGCTCCATAGGTCTATGTACCTTTTCTCCTTCATTAGTGATTACAATTTCATTGAATTCTATTTGGTTATTGAAGTTATAGCTTTGGTGATTGTCAGATTTACCTTGACTGATCTTATCACTCTGTTCTGAGTGCTCATCTATCTTCACGTTTGCACTCTCCACTATTTTTCCTGTCCTTTTGTTCAGGCACCGATAGGCTTTACTTTTGGTGGAGTAACTCAAAAATATGCATTCATCACTCTTTGGCTCAAACTTACTGGAGTATTCATCTCTCTTGATGTAACAGTTGCTCCCAAATACTCTGAAATAACTTACACTTTGTGTATGACCAAACCATAACTCATATGGCATTTTACCGGTCCCTTTCTTGACTTGAACTTGATTCAATGTATATACAATAGTGCTTATTGCTTCTCTCCAAAAGTGATGAGGTATAACCTTCTAAATCACTAGAGTCCCGTTTCTTCTTTCAACGACTCCATTTTGTTGAGGGGTTCTTGGTGCAGACATCTGCCTTTCTATCCCCTGTTCTTCATGGTAGCTAACAAACTCTTGAGAGGTTTAGTCACCTCCTTTGTCCGACCTCAGACACTTTAAGTTCTTACCGGTCTCCTTCTCCACTTAGGCCTTGTAGATTTTAAGTATAAGGAAGACCTCTTATTTTTCTTTCAAGAACATCCACATCATCCTTGAAAAGTCATCTACAAAGAGCATAAAATACCTGTCTCCATGGTAGCTCTTTGTCCTCATTGGTCCACACAAATTTGCGTGAACAATATCCAACACATTCTCGCTTGAATAAGACTTGTTGCTGAAGCTTGTACTGGGCAGTTTTGTAATGTCCCCTTTTCGACAGTAGGCTATTTAGATGCCTGATTAATCTATCTATCCATCCGGATAGACTAATGGCCTCATTTCGGAGGATGCCAACCAGTCATAGGTTTGCGTGGGTGAATATTTATATTTTGGGCTCTGTTTCTATAGTCAGAATCACTTTATTTAATAAAGTGTGTTATAAAGTCACTTTATGTGTTATTATAAAGTCACTTTATTTTATAAAGTTACTTTATATTATAAAAGTGACTTAAGTGAGCTTTTATCCCACATGGCTTAGTTCGTTGTACTTGCACTTACTTCGAGGTTATAAAAAGGAAAAGTACATCTTGGAAAAAGCACCATGAAATATATAAAAATCAAGAAAAGATAATCTGGTTGCTTTTTGTGACTGGTTATTCCAAGGACGCAAACCCTTAGGAATATAAGGAGAGACTTGGATGTAGCCCCAACTCTCTTCAAGGTGAAAGCATTCAGTTTTCACAGTGAGCTTCATTGGATTGGTAAGAAAAACATCACACCTCCAATTTTTTTAACAGTAAAGAAGATTTAGTTGAATGCAAGCATTGTTACTCTTCATCTTCAGCAAGTAGAAGGAATTGGTGAAACTTCAGAAATTGCTGGTACCTCATTCTAAGCCTTCACACCTATGAACCAACTGTTATAGTGGATGCAAGAGGACTCACACCCTTGTGGCATTAACAGGGAACCCAGGAAGCGGTAGTAACATCACTGTCAGCAAACAGGTGGTCACGACAGGAAAATTGAACAGGTCTAGCACAGCTTTCGGTTGCCCATAAACTGTGTGACAGGGAACAACCACGTGATCACCAAGGGAAATACACTGGACGCGTCTAGGCACTAGCGTTTGAACAACATGCGCTAAGGTTGTGCTAGGCATCAGGTCGCAGGTAACGGGATTGAAGCAATGAATGCGGGTAGAGAACGTAGGGCCCCGTGAATCCCAGTCATAACATACTGGTGGCGAGTGAAGGGAGTTCACTGTCACCCACTTGAATAGACGTCGAGTGGCAGGGAACGGTTGCAGCTACCTGTTGCGACCGCTCCAACACATGGTCACGGGTGCATGTTACTCACGCCCAAGCCCAACTAGCATTCACCGATTGACACTCATGGGTACTAGCTTCCCATTCACGTTATGCTACAGGCCGGATATCTTGGATTGCCAGTTTAGTGACCTTTGTAGTATTGTTATTTGTTTAAGAAATAAAGTTCTTAAATCATCCATCTTATTTGTTATTGAGAATCAGTTGCTATTCGTAGCTCTTCGTATTGTGACTGAGTTTGTATGTTAGACGGTCATTTGGAGTGCAAACACATTCTATAAACAATAACATTTGTTCTTAGTTGGGAGTTGTGTTTACTTTACCGACTCTAGTATCTTGTGAGGGAAAGTCTGCAGTTTGATGTGTTGATATACGAGTCAAGACTCTAACCTCCATAAACCAAACACATATATATCAAATCCAAATCAGAAAATTCATATCAGGAAATAGGTTCGGATTATTATAAGTTTTCCCAACTGACACTCTTTGCACATGGCCCTATCTGGCTTTATGATGTTAGGAAGCCATCTGACTGACTTCTTTCTACTTTGACTGTGCTGTCAAAGTTTATGTGGCATAGTCTTTTGTGCCACAACGTCGTCTTTTCCCACAAGGCAAGTTTTCTCAATTTCACCTTTTTCTATTGCCATAAGACAAGCTCCCTCGGTTGAGTTTAGGTAGAACATGTTCCCTTTGCTCTGGCTACTGGTAGCAACTTATTCTCCTTATTGATTCTTGACAATACACGATCCCTTTCCGAACTCTAACCAATCTCCTTTGTTGTTTAGTTGAGTCATGCTCATTAGATTGTACATGAGTCCTACCTAGTACACATGATTACAAACAAGTTCGTCACTAAGTGCTATTGAGCCCTTACCTCTAATAGCACAAGGAGCATTATTTCCAAATGTCACCGATCCACCATTACTGAGCTTCAAACTGATGACCTTGTCTTTGTCACCGGTCATGTGGTGAGTGCGTGCATCCATTGTCAATGATCCAATCTTCACATCGGTGGGAGTTGGAGATAAGTGCCATTTCATTTATCACCGTGCTTTCTTCTTTTATTGCCACAAATGTAATTGCATCATCTCCCGATTCCTCAAATTCGTTGTTAGTGACACCTTCCTCAGCAAGGTAGCACTCCTTTCCTTTATTCTTGAATTGGTTGTACTTTTCTTTATTTTCATTCTCAGGATACCTGCTGCAATGTGTCATATCTTATTACATGAAAAGCATTTCAGTGGAAGTTTGCCTTTGTACTTCTCTTTTCCTCTCGGAAATCTCCTTGCGATGAGTGCTTCAAACTCATCCTGTTCTTGGTCTTCTGAGAGCAGATTGTGAAGGAAATGACCAGACCTCCTGGTAGAACTATTACGGGTCTCTCTTCCTTTCTTAGTGGAAGCAACATTTATAGAAGACTTAAAGGCAACATCTATCATATGTAAGCTGTTATCATAATCACTTAATTCAAAAGCAGTTAACTTACCAATTAGAGAGTCAAGGGTGACTTGTGATGTGCTTACTGATCTGAGTTGTTGTATAACTGAGATCTTGATTGCATATTGTGGTCTCAACGTCGTCAGTATTTTGCTTATCACATCCTCCTCATTCAGTGTTCCTCCAATACTTTTGATGGAGTTCATCACTTCTTTTATTCTGTTGCTGTACTGCTCAATGTCTCCGCCTTCTTTCATTTTCATATCATAATATTTGCCTTTGAGGCTTTCCACTTTTGCTCTTTGAACATGTGGGTTGCCTCCATACACAGTTTGGAGTTTTGCCCACATTTTGAAGGCTGTAGTTGGGTTTTCAATCTCTGCATACACGTTGTCAGGCAGCGTACTGGCTATCATGTCTATAGTAGCTGTGTGTTCACCTTTGACCTTCAGTTGATCTGCCGTCAAGGTATCGGTAGGTTCGTTGTACTCTGCGATCACATGGTTCCAAAACTAATCTCTTGTGCTCTTCATGTACAACTTCATTCTGCTGCACCATAGACTGAAGTTTTCCTTAGAGAACTTGGGTCCTTCCTTCCTCATCATTATGATCTTTCCCTTTTTGCGGTTAAGAAACTCTAAAAATAGGACATGGCTCTAATACCAATTGATAGTCCCAACCGGTGCTGAGAGGGGAGGGGTGAAACAAGATCCAATAAAACTCGAAGTCACTCTTAGATCAACTAACTATTACTGCATCCAAAACATATCCTATAAAGGAAATAAACAACACAAAATCACAGCAACATAGAACACCAGATATATCACGTGGAAACCCAAATTGGGAGAAAGCTACGGTGTGAGTTGGAACTCACAAATTTTGCACTCTTTTGAAGTGCGCCTTGTGAAGAGCCTTTGCTATTAAAGGATTACAAACACATTGTTAGGTGGCGATCCGGATAAAGGATTTTGAATAAGGCCTGTTAAGGCCTGTCTTGTTAGAGGACTTTAAAACATCAACTAGATGTCCCCCGGTTAAAGGATTTAGTACAAGGGACCTGTTAATGTCCATCCAAATATTGGAATTTGGCTATTGCAATTGTTGGAGAGAAATAGAAAGGTTGATCTTTTCAAATAGCTTTGCAGAGCTTGATAAGATCACCGTTTCACTCACTGAGAGTCACCATCGGGCACCACTGGTAGGCTCTTCTCAGGTTACTGTGCTTCCTTGCACACTCTCTTCCTTCTCTTCTTCTCTTCTTTTCCCTTTCTTTTACATTAACTTTGATCAGCGTACTGTTTCACTATTTCTTCTTGGCAGAATGATGGCAAGTGATTCTCTTTGCTAAGTGAAGAATATATACACTTCCTGCAGAGTGTAGGGCAACTGTACAATCTAGAGAAAGAAGCATAGACCGCTCAAATTCAATTTCAAAAGATCTTCCCGCTCTTTGCCATTGCGATCCTCATGAAGATCTCTTGTGATTCCACCATCCAGTCATGTTTTAGTCTTTAAAGGAAACATTAGATGCGTGCCACAGACTTTCCCTTAATAGAAACTCCTCCATGAATCCACCATCCAGTCGTGTTTCAGTCTTTAAAGGAAACATCGGATGCGTGCCACATACTTTCCCTTAACAGAAAATCCTCCATGAATTGTGCAACAAAACATGGTTAAAGAATCTCGTTAATATCCCGTTAATTGAAACCATCTTCTTTGGTAAACTATGCCTTTCATCGGTCTAAACAGATAATAGACATACATCGGTCTCAATGATATCTTAACGATCATTGTAGGCCTGTTTACTCCTTTCCTTATGCAGTGTTCTAGTCTCTGTCTTCACCAGTCACTTCTTTGTTCTTTGCCTACACTGGTTACTGCTCTGGTCATTGTTTGCTGCAATTTATTTATTTTTTCTGAAATTTCAACTTCAAGGTATGGTGTCAAACATTTCAATTTATAGTTCTAAATTATGACTTTTTCAAAGTTTGCTTACAGTGAAATCTGAGTACATTTTAAAAAATCACCTATTTAAGAACATGAAATTGTTCACTTAATTTGTAGTAGAGATATCCAATACAATCATACCCGACTGAGTTGTAAATAACCAGCATCACAAAGAGTTCAGAAAATGTTTAAAAGAAATTGAAAATGCCACCAATAGTCAATTAGTTGAATCTTTAAAGCTTGTACAAAAATTCCTCCTATTGCCACCACGTATTGCTCTTCAGTTGATATAGGAAGTTTGTATTTGTAGTGCCCAAAACACTCTCCCCTCACATGCGCTGCATGGCAGATTTCTTGGCATTGAATCACAAGCATAGTATGAATGCCATCTACTTAATAGATAGTCCAAGAAGTCTTTCCAAGTTCCCCAATCCTCAATTGATAGCTTATCACCGATAAACATTCCTTATTCAAATCTTATCTCCTTAAAATTTTTTGTAGACATCTCACTAACTACGGTACCGTCTGTTGCTATTAGGAGAGTATGAACCATCTGATCGACAAACCATGAACTGAGGAATAGACGAATCCTAGACTTGCATATGAAATGTCACAAATACTCAACCTCCCACATTTATGATTGATGCTATCCCATTGATGCGCATGATGTTGTTCCTAGCCGGTTACTGAGAGGGGATGGGGTGAATCAGTAAATTCAATTTCTAATCTTCTTTTACACAATCAGATATTCTTGTTAATATCGAAATCTAAAGAATATTATGACAATCATAAATAGAAATTAAATGCATAGGCCAACACAAAATTTTTACGTGGAAACCCTCGGTTAGAAGGAAAAAATCACGGTGGGACAGAACCCACGAAACTCCACTACTGCAATAATAAAGTTGCCTTGTTAGAGGCTTACAAAGCACTGGTGAGAGTGCTACCCGGTTAAGGGATTTGATAGAAGACCTGTTAGGATCTTGATCCTGTGAGGAGTCGCCTTATCAGAGGACTTAAAACATCAACAAAGATGTTACCCAGTAAAGGGATTTATACAATAGAACCTGTTAGGGTTCACCCTGATTGAGGGATCTAAATATGCTTCACAACTAAAGCAATGATCTTATGATGACACTATATCTGTCAATTTAGATCATACCCGATCACTCTTTCCTCAGCTTGGCTGTTGAATCTTTCTCTCCCTTTCACCTTCTATGACTGTGTTTCCTCTCAGAAGATTCAGCTCTCCTGCTCTTTTTCGGTCTATGCTCTTGATTTTCAACAACACAATTCTCATGTCCTACGACTTGTATTTATAAGAAATTATCTTATTAAAAATACATCTAATAGTTTTGCCAAGCTATAAACTCTCCCAAAAATCACGCATGCAAAACTCTTGATCAAAAAGCTTGCAAACTGATCTTTAGTTTACCTTAGAACGCTCTCAGAAAAAACAAAGCTATCTTCAGTTCCACTGAAAAAGCTAACTCTAGTTTTATTGAAAAACTCTAGAGTCTCTGCATAATCTGGTGAAGATTATCATGCACTTAACCGGTGTGTGATTAGTATCAGATTAGTCATTTGTGTTGATATTATGGTGTTTACAGCATATAGATCAACCATCTTAAGGAAATAATAATAAATATATAAGATACATTTATTAGTGTAAATCGATATAAATAATAATAATAAATATAGTTGATATTTATTATTATTGTTTATCGATATTAATTACATATATATAAGTGGCAATTTAAGTAAATAATAAATAAAAGATTATTTATTGTTTCACTTGGGAGGGCCCAAGTCGGCCACCTTGGGTGGTGGAGTTTATCTCCTAAAAGCATCATACATATATGTTATCGTTCCTAGAGGAGAGATCATCAAAAACATAACATGATTCTCTCCTCTCAAGGATTGAATTCCTTACATGCGAATTTGGCAAAGTGCTGGAGCGAATGCATTATGTGAATGCGGGAGCAGAATCTTGGACAAATTGTTGCAGCCCTAGAAGGGAGAATTTAGAGCAGAATTCTGGGCGAATTGTCACAGCCCAAGAAGGATGAACTAGGGCAAATTGGAGCAGCCCTAGAAGAACAATATAAGGGCCGATCTTGTAGCCCTAGATCTAAGAATTATGACAGATCTAATAGAAGGCAAAATTAGGGCAAATTAGCAACATATTGTGAACAAACCTTGATAGCATACATCCATATCGGATTCAATTGGTTATATTCAGATTTGAGCAATATTGGATTAGACTTAAAGGAGCCCTAGGTGGGCAACATTACATATTCAGATCAAACCAATATTAAAGGGCAAGATTGAAGATCTCAAGGTTTAGATTTGAAGTCTCTAAGGACCAATTCAGAGATATAATCCGGGTATTATCTCTCCTTGTTCTTTGTGATTTCTTGTAATATCATGTGTTTAGTTTTGTTAGATTTCTATAGATTGATATATTCCTTGTGATAATCTGAAATATACTAACAATCTGCACCTTGTGTGTTTGCCAAAACCGGTTGGACAAAATTAGAACCGGTATAAGCATGATTGGTTAAGGTACATTGCTTACTTGCTTATTTTATCGGTTTACAATCATCACACTTTCATGAGTACCGGTGTTCCGGTGTGATTGATGTTTGCCAATGACTTTACCAATGACAACTAACTTTATGTCAACACATGAATATGGTTTGACTGGAAAATAGACCTTTGTGAGGATACTTGCGCTTGCTCTATTAATGAGTTACAATGTATAACATTGATTGATCATTTCTTAAAGACTAGACTCAATAGGCTTCAAATGTATCTACCACATCCATCCTATGTGTCCCTGTAGCACGGGGTCCCCCATTTATCACACAATCGGTGAGTTAGAGAGAGTCTCAAAAACTCTTCATAAGCCCAATTCATATCTCTTCAATCTACATACAAAAATGCAATTAGATAGAGCACTATTCTCTGCAATCTTAATTTGTTGATTCTTAGACGGAAGAACTGGAGTCACTATTGTCATGTGAAGGCTCTATTTCACTTTGCACAGAGAAAGAACATTCATATGGAGTCATACACAAAAACTACTAGAAATCTTCAACCCACTTTCTGTGTAAGTTTAATATTGATTGATCAATCACTCTTCCTTGCGCTGTCTGGTATTATTGATATGACAGTAGACGCAGAATTACAAGCTTGGGAACTTAAACTTTAACACTAAAAACCATCTCCTTGTCAACTATGTGATGGCGACTGCATATTTTATGCTATTATGGAAGCCCAAATCTTTGGTTTGCATCAAATTTTCATTTATTTTTTCTTCTGAATTTTGTCTCTTATTAGTAACGCCCATTAAAATGGTTGGGTATTTGCCTTTGAAATATTTTCGCCTCCCTATAACAGTTTAACCTTAATATTCATTAAATAAAGTAATTGCAAACATTCATGGAATAATAAATGTTATTATTGAGCGATTTAACATGCCCCAACCATATATCCGCCACTTAGGAAATATCAACTCTCAATTATTTACTTCCAATTATAGTCTCTTTCTAAATATTTCAATATGACTTCACAACCAATAATGTTACTTCTAGGTTCAATTCATAATGCAAATGTATATAACCTGCTAAATACAATATCCTCTCGACAAGCTTCTTTGCTAATAAACAGAATAATTGAGTCACCAATCAAAATATCTACCTTAATCATATTTTCTTACAATTGCAACAAGCATAATGGTAGGGTTTTGTAGACATAATAGGAATATTTCTCTTTCATTAATATTTCTGAATTTAGACAAATAAATTTTGGCTTCAATTATAATAGCCCATTTCAAGCTATATTAAATTGTTTAATCCTTCATAAATTAAATACGATCATCAATATTATTTCATATGCATCGATTAGAACTGACAAATATTATGCCAATAATCGTTGTACCCCAATGTCAGATAAAAAACACTTCAGAATTGTAAATACCTTAATTTCTGTTAGTCATGACACCTCACAAGCTAGCAGCAATACCAACTCTGATACCACTGAAATATCGCCTGTGGATATTTGCTCTAGATTTTTCCAAATTTTCCTCAGGAATTTAAACAAACACTTTTCATGCAAATTGGTTTCTTTTTATTCAATAGATTATACTGAAAATCATATAATATGAGATTGAAATAGAAATTTGGAATTAAATATGAAGATAAATCATCACAACCTAATTTTCCAAACATATATATAATACCTCTATTATTGCAAGTTTGTCTTCAAATGAAGACTTGATAAATTTGCTAGCTATGAATTTTGTCGTGAATCCACCAAAGAAAATGAATTGGGTTCCTGTCCAATCCAACAAGAAATCCTGAAGGTTTCCGTCCTCAGGTTTCAAAACTAAAGCTAGAAGCTCCCAAAATCTCCAAAGAAAATAATAAAGCAAGCATGCCGACAATGAGCCTCTCAATGTACTTTAATAGCACATCCCAATGACTCCATTTTCTATCAACCTGTCTCTTGGTATTCCTTTTCTTTGCCCCTTTAATATCCCCTTCTTTAAATTTGAAATTAGGGAAATAATAATAAAATGACTTTGTTGATTATTCACTAAGCTCCATGAAAGTCATTTTAATACTTTATTATATAATTAAATTAAGTTGTCATTAAATTTGATATAATTTCACAGTTTAAAACTTAATTATTTAACTGATTTCTAATGTCCCAAAAAGGGTGGACATTATGTGAGGTGCCTGGGGTTGTCTTAGCCAAAGTACCTCTTCAAGTTCGGCCTCCCTTCCTCTACTATCAAGATTGGGAGGTTGATGATTTGCTTGTGGAGGATTGCTTAGACAGTCTCTCTTATCTTTAGATTATAGTGTGGTTGTCCGTGTTCCCTTGTGCTTGATTTTCTCTTAATATTGTGCTCTCCTGAAGGACCCAAGTTACTAGGTTGGTTGTTGGAATCAAACGATTTATCTATCATACTCTTCCTCTATTTGTTATCTATTTCTTCTATCTCTCATATCTTGATTTTCAACATTGAGGGACAATGCAAAGTGTTGAGGTCATTTATGCATTCTTCCATTTTGACCCAAATTTTTATTTTATCTTTGTCTTCATGTGGTCTTCTTTAGATCTGAAAACTTTGGGACCATGATGAGCAGCTCATAGGCAGATATACATTAATAATTTTCCATTGCTATGGGTTCTTTTGAAGCCGAATAATTGGATCCCCTTGTAATGCCCCCTTTTCGGGACATTAGAAATCAATTAAATAATTAAGTTTTTAAGTTGTCAAATTATATCAGATTTAACGCCAAGTTAATTTAATTTTTGAATAAAGTATTAAAATGATTTTAATGGTGACTTCAATAAAAAAATTAATTAAGTCATTTTATTATGATTTCCCTAATTTCAAATTAAAGAGGGAATAATAAGGAGACAAAAAAAGAATATCGAGACAAGCGGAGGGAAAACGAAGAGTCACATGTTGTGCTATTAAAGAACATTGAGAGACTCATTTTGGATATTCTTGGTTTATTATTTTCTCTTGGAGATTTTTGGGAGCTTCTAGCTTTCAGTTTTGAAACATAAGGATGGAAACCTTTAGAATTTCATGGTAGATTGGATGGAAACCCAATTTATTACTTTGGTGGATTTGTGAGGGAGTTCACAACTAGGCAAATTTTGTGAAGTCTTCATCTGAACACAAACTTGTAATAATAGAGGTATTTCATATCCGTTTGGAAAACAAGGTTGTAATGATTTCTATATTTTGATGGCAATATTCGTATTTAATTGCAGATCTCTTTCAATCTTATATTATATGATTTTCAGTATAATTTGTTGGATAAATAGAAATCAGTTTGCATGCAAATTGTTTGTTTAAATCCTTGTGGTACATTCGGAAAAATTTGGAGCAAATATCCATAGTTCAGTGGTAACAGAGCTGGTTCCCCTGCCAACTTGTGAGGTTTCATGAGTGAATTCATGTAGGGATCATGTTTGCACTTCATTGTTTATATTTTGGAGGGTTCAGTTGGGGGTTTATAGAAGGAGAAATTTGAGGAGTATTATTCTGAAAAGGAATCTGCAGTAATAAAAGGTATTTGAGGTATTTGTGGCCCTGCGCTATAATAAAATATTTCATTGTGTATATTGAACTCAGGTGGATGTATTTGGCGTGAGTTTATTTAAGTTTATATTGAAGAAAGTAAAGTGTGAATATTATAATTTTGTCTTTATTTGCCGCTCATTACATAAGGACTGGTTCTTTAAAGTTTAAACTATGGATGCCTTCAATATTTAAGGAAATTTTTTTAATGAAATGGTGTTGCGACTCTTATTAACTGTTGAGAAGTCTTTTCACATCTGCCGTGTGATAAGGAGCCATATTGAAGAATATATAGCTGTCGCGAATTTAAAACATTTGAGTGTGTGAAAACCTTCGTCTCAAGGGACGGTTCTCTTGTAATGAATAGAATAAATATTGCACGGGAATTAAGGGAATGCCGTTTTTGTTGCTGACGGAGGAATAAGACTTTGCACGATGACAATAAACTGGATACTAATGCTTATTGGACAGGAGTTTAATGCACAGTGCACATAGGGTGATTTCATGAATATGTTGAGAATCCTTTCATCTGATGAGAACGGGGTGTTAACAGATTGGGATATTGTGACTAAGGTGTGATTGCTTCATTTGGTTTGAGCTTACTGAACCGGACCGTTATTGAACAGAGTAGACTAGATATCACAAGTACAAGTGAACAATTATTTCTGCTACTTGGTATTGTCGTTGCCATACTCCAGCAATATTGCTGGTGCTAGATAAGGAACTGTTTTTCTGCATAAACATTATGGACTGATATTCGTATTCATTGGTATGAATCTCGGTGCATGTAATGGAAGTAACGGTGACATTGTTTGGTTAGTAGTAGAACACATTCATGTAATGGAAGTAACGGTGACATTGTTTGGTTAGTAGTAGAACACATTCACTAATTTTCAATCTTGGCCTCCATTGTGTGCGTATCACTGGGAAACTAAGATTTCTGGGTAAATATTATCGTTGGAGCTGTTAATGAGACAGATTCTATAGGTTAAGTTGATGCTTTACTCTAATATCATTGCTGTATGCATTCAAGGACCCTGAGTTCTTTTCTGGTTCAAGAATAGTGATCATTTTTTTGGGGTTAGATTGGTTTGTTGGTTTTTCTGGTTCCCTTTGTGACATCTTTGCTGGATGTGATACACAATTCTGCTGACATCATTCTTGCAATACCATATAAGACCTTGCTGGATGTGATGTGTTGACATAAAGCTTAGTTGTCATCATTGGCAAACATCAAACACACCGGTACTCATGATAGAACAATAGTGGTGAACTAATAGAATGACTAAGTGAACAGTGTACCTTAACCGGTCACGGTTATACCGGTCCGGTCTTGTCCAACCGGTCTTGGCAGACACCACAGGATGCAAATGACTGACAGGTTGCACATTGGTTTGCATTCCATTGCAAAATTATTGGTTAGTGCTTTATAATCCGATCCGGATTGTGCAAAGCATTTTTCAGTTAAACTGGAGTTAGCTTTTTCAATTGAACTGGAGTTAGCTTTATTTTCTGCAAGCATTTTGAGCTAAACAAAAGATCTGTTTGCAAGCTTTTTGATCAAGAGTTTTGCATGTAAGATTTTTGGAAAAGTTATAGCTTGGCTGCACCATTTGGTGTAATTTTAATAAGATAATTCCTTATAAATTCAGGTCATCATGCACTTGAAGTTGCGTTGTTGAAAATCAAAAGCAAAGAGCGAGCAGAGCAGAAGAGTAGAGTCTTTTGAGAAGGATCGTAGTCACAAAGAGTGAAAGAGAGAAAGATTCAATAGCCAAGCAAAAGAAAGAGTGAACAGGTATGATCTGAATAGACAGTTACAGTGTCAAAATAAGATCATTGCTTTTCTTATGTGAAGCATATTTAAATCCCTTAATCAGGGAACCCTATCAGGTTCTATTTTATAAATCCCTTCATTGGGTGACTTCTTTGCTGATGTTTTAAGTCTTCAGATAAAGCGACCCATCATAGGGTTAAGGTCTTCTTTTCTTATCTGAAGCTTATTTAAATCCCTTAATCAGGGTGAACCTTAACAGGTTCTATTGTATAAATCCCTTCACCGGGTGACTTCTTTGCTGATGTTTTAAGTCCTTAGATAAGGTGACCCATCACAGGGTCAAGACCTTAATCGATCTTCTATTAAATCCCTTAACCGAATGGCACTCTGACCAGTGCTTTGTAAGCCTTTAACAGGGCAACTTTATTATTGCAGTAGTGGAGTTTCGTAGGTTTTGTCGCATCGTGGTTTTTTCCTTCTAACCGAGTGTTTCCACGTATAAATCTTGTGTTGACCTGTGCATTTGATTTCTGTTTATTATTGTCAAAGTATTCTTTTGTTTTTCAGTATTAACAGGAATATTAATTTGAGAAAAGAATTAACAAAATTGAATTTACTGGTTCACCCCCCCTCTCAGTAACCGGTTAGGATTAATAATTGGTATTAGTGCGTGGTTCTCAGAAATAGAAAGCTTTACCGCTTGAGAAAAGATCATGGAGGGTTACATGCATCATGAGCAACTGGAAGAAGCCAATGAAATGATTACCTCTCTTGAAAATGGGCTGAGAAGATCTCTTGTCAAGAGAAAAGAGTTGTCTCTACAACTAAGTGAAAGTCAGGAAACAATTGAAGAACTCTTTGGACAGAGTGGTTCTGATGAAGCTGAAGTAGCGGTATTTGATCTCATAGAGAAGAATTTGAATCTGACTGATCAAATCTCCAATTTGAAAAGAGAACAGGAAGGACATGCTCTAAGGGTGACCGAACTCATTGAAGCAAGTTGAAAAGCTGAGGATGTGAAGAATAGTTCCATAGAAGGTTAACTGACTGCTGAGAGAGCAAGAAACATGGCTGAAGATGCATTAAGAGAGTGATGTTCTCATATTGCAATTGCATGCAGACATGCAGGGCATAAATCAGGAGAATGTAATCATGCATGAACACTTGCATGATAAAGATGAGGCATGCAAAGAAATGGCTGCTGAAGTGGAAAAACTGAAAGAACAGCTGAAAACTCTTGAGGAGAGGAATGAGAAATTCAGAAGGTATAATGAAAGTTCTGAGAAGCTTGATGAGCAACTGAAAGCTCAAAGAAAGCACAAGGATCCCACAGGACTTGGGTACATCGTTCAAAGCAACAATGAAACCGGTGAGTCCTCTGGAGTCAAGCAAAGCAAGAAGGAAAAGAAGAAACTGATAGGAGACAAAGGTAAAAAGGTCTTCAAACCCTCTTGCAAACATTGTGGCAAACTGGGTCATAAATCAAATGACTACACGAATGCACCGGTGAAACCGTTCACCACTTACAGTTACTGCAACAACTATTATAAGTATGGTCACAAGGCCTTTGAACGCAAGTCACATTCTAATAGTGTGTCCAGTGGAAGCAGGGGAAGCTTTAACGGTTATTGCTATGCATGCAATAAATTCAGACACAAGGATGAAGAATGCAGGTCTAAAACCATGGCATTCAAATCTCCATTGAAACCGGTATTCCATAATAGGAATGTTAACCGAGGCACATCTAACTGTGCTACCTGTGGACCATTAGGGCATAGGAACACTGAATGTCACTCACCCATGGACAAAGAAAGAAGGGTCAATCCATGGAGAGGAATCGGTATGGCTTGTTACAATTGTAACAAGATTGAGCATCTGGCTAAAGACTGCAGGAACCGGTCAATGAACAAAAGAAAAGGCCCAGCTAAATAAGACAAGAAGCATGTGTCTCCCAATCAAAAGGGAAACACCAGTAAAGATACCAACAGGGAAGTTAAGAACACTTGGTCCAATAAGGGGACAAAGAGTTCTGAAGAAGAGAAATCAGAGGTAAAGTCATCATCCACCGATGGTGATATCTCTTTGGCAAATTAAGCTAAAGGGCTTAAGGGGAACATGTAGCAATGCTACTGTCCCCGGAGTAACTGGTGAGATATGTTCTCACTCAATCAATGATAGGAATCGGGAAGGATTCACCAGTCTAACACTTGAACCGGTAAAATGGGGAAGCTAACTTATCACGGTCGAAGTCTCAACCGAGGTTAGTGTTGTAAAGAGGTAAAAAGTTGGTGAACCGATTGATAAAGGTAAGGTTAGGTAAGGGTAATTAATACAGTAATTGTTTCAACCTAAGTGTATAAAAAAGGAAAGCCGATTACTCATCTCACTTTACTTTGCGTTTTGTGATTATTGATTTAAAAGCTTGAGTAATCTTTCTTGTTGTGATATGCGATCTTTGCTTTGCGAATTCCGTGAATCTTGTCAAGAACTTTCTGTGTTTCCGGTCAAGCAAAATGGCACCATCTTCTGTTGTGAGCCTCATCGACGTGAATCAACTCGACAAACTTGTGTATGATATAATGGCGGTGCAAAATAGAACGGATGATATGTCTGTGCCCTATCATCCATTCCCAACGGAGTATTGTTGACAGAGGATGTAACCGCTTTCATCCACAACAAACAGGAGGAATTGGGTGAAACGTTTATTTAGAGTGAATACCTTGCGCTTTGTGAAGATGGAAAGCTTTAGGCGAAATTCACGAAGTTGGAAGCAGCTGGATTTATGAACGAGGTCAAATACCCAATTGTGTTTCAACCCAACTTGATTCGGTTGGTGCTTAGCAGAGTACACGATCCAAGAATGTGGCTTGCTAAAGGCATCATTACTCCAATAACCAAGGAAGATTTGCATAGAGTAATCAAATTCAACGCCACAAGGGAAGCTCTTACCCTGAGGACAATTGCAAATGCTGAAATCACATGGCTCACCAAGTCGAAATCTGACAGTCGTATGATGATTGTGACTGACATTGTAGACGATGGTGTTCGGTTTGCTACTACTGTCATCAGTTACAAAGTTTACCAGTTGAGCAACCTCAACAGCATACCAGGTGGTGCGATACATGCATCGCACAAGATCATGCACGATAATGCTCAATATGACATTTGTGCTATGCTGAGGAACCAGATTTTTGAGAACCTGAAAAAGCTTGGTATGGTGAAGAAGTTTATGAAGTATGGGACTTTGTTGGTGTCTCTTTTTCTACTATCAAAATTTCTTTCTAGGAATAGGTAAGGTTTCCTGGTTAGTAGATAAACCGGTAATAGTTCAAATAGGTGAGATAGTTAACAATTTGGGGATCCGGTTTAACAAAGTAATGACTATTTACTTTGAGGCTTATCAGCTAAGAATGCATGAGAGGGAAATAATTCCTTCGACTATTGTAGAGGAATACAAGGATGAAATATGCTTCCTGGTGAGCACTGATCACTGCATCATCCAGGCTATTGACCCTAGAACCGAGTATGCATCGGAACTTGGTTACGAGATCACAACCGAGACTGCCAAAGCTTACGCCAATGCATTTCAAGAAGGTAACTTGGATCTTTCTGCCAACTAGTTTGGCACTTACGAGGATATTTGTGCAAGTTTAAAGAAGAATGCACCTTCTAAGGCACCAAAGAAGGTATATGTCAAATGGTCTCCTACTCCAAGGAAAAGGAAGCCAACTGTGCAAGAACCAAAAGTTCAAAAGAAGAAGGCACAGCCAGTGACAACCGAACCGTCACAAGGTGAGGACTCTGAGGAAACAGAAACAGAAGAAACCACCACGTATCTCAGAGAGAGGAAAACCGGGAAACTGGTAAAGGAGGATGTACCGAAAGGAAGGAAACCAACCATAGATGAAATGGTTGAAGGAGTAAAGCAAATAGGTAGAATGGGTGCTGTTGGAAGAAGATATGAGCTTGAAAATGATGAAGATAGGAGAAAATTGGAAGAGTTTGTAGTATAGTGTCTTCACAAGTTTAAATTAACTCCTACTGAGATTTAGCACAATACTTGCAGAGCTACATGAGATCATTGAAAGAAGATGGAAATCTTCTATAGCTAAGGAGAGGATAAGGGCACTGTTGGAAGTGCAAACCCATTTGAGCCTTCCAGAGGCAACCGATCAAGCTGATCTGGACAAACAAAGCTTTAACATCAGGAAGAGGTTTGGTCAAGTCCTGATAGCAGAATTTGATGTAGTTCATGATGAAGAGGTCACCATCTAGTCATTCGTTCTTAAACAACAACATCACGCCAAAGCTGAATGTCAAAAGATCTCAGTGCAACCAAAAAAGGACACTGGTAGAGGAAAGGGCATTCTGGGAGTCGAGACACCGGTCCAAACTAAGCCTGCAACTGAACTGGTCATCGTAGACATCACCGAAGACACTGGTGGTGATCGAACTCCACCAACTATTCTTGCATCTCCAGATAAAGGTAAAGCTCAAACCCTAATTGTAGATATAGTTGATGAAATTCTGAACTTTGGAAAAGTGACCAATGCTGCAAAGTGGTTTAGTGCTTTAGGCACTGATGATAAAGTGAAAATTGAAATTGCTCTGTTAGAGAGCTTTCTAGATTTCAACCGGGCTCATAAGTACTACATGCCCCTCTTCCCTGCTAAACTGAACAAAAGGCTAATGACCAAATGGAGAGCTGGTCTAGCACAAAATAATAAAATCTTAAGGGAAGTTTTGGAAAAGGTTAAACTAGATCTTGAATTAGATGCAATCAAGATTCTGTTAGAATCAGAGTCACTTAATATGGACATAAGAGATAGGGTGGCCAAAATAATAAATGGTCAAGATAAAGAAGTGTATGAAGACACCGTCCAACTTTGGAAGAATTGTTACTTCAACACTCTTCAAAAGGGACAAGAGAAAATCACGTTAGAAAAGGGTTCTTTGGAAACGCCTAAGTCAACAGGTCCTCAGGACATCTCTCAAGATGAACAGGCAATGGAGTTGGTATCATCGGAATAGTTCACAACTGGTGAACAAGTCACAACAGGTGATTAGGGTACAATCGGTGAGAAGGATAATACCGATGAATAGTTCACAACCAGTGAACAGGTTAACATCAGTGAAGAGATTCTAACAAGTGTACAAGATACACCACTAAGACTAGCAAAACAAGAAATGGGGGAGTCATCAGCTAAGATAACTAAAGAAAAGGAACCTGAAAAAGTTGAGACATTCATGAGTGACCAACAGGTTGCCAAGGAACAACCAGAAGAAGAACAACTACCAGAAGAGGAACATCAAGAAGAGGAATCTCAACAAGAAGAAATGGAGGAAGTAAACAAGTTAGCTAAAGAAGAGCCTGAATAGGGTATCAAACAGAAGCAACCGATACATGTACCAAGTGCTTCTTCATCAAAGAGAAAGCTATCTTTCATAGCAGACCCTGACTCTAAGAAAAATAAAGTGACACTATGGTTGACATAAGCAAAATGTCAACTAGACAACTGAAGCAGCTCACCAAGAGGAAACAAGACATGGTCCTTACAAGTGTAAAAAATATATTGTACAATTTTGCACCAGACGCTGACATAAATGAAGAGGAATCCATTATTGATCAACTGGAAATACTGGTACAAGTGATTGGTGAGGATATTGCAGATCAAGAAACAGTTGCCATTGATCATTATGAAAATAAAAGAATAACTATTCTTCATGACAAAGTTGAAGAACTCAAAGTCAGTGTGGAAACCAACACCGATGAGCTAAAGCAACAGGTACAAGAAGCTGGGAGGTTAATTACAAGAACTTCAAACTTTGAAGATTTTGTAAAATTCATAACAAAGAGAACGAAAAGGACAATAGAAGAGCTTAAGGAGATAACATCAAAGTTCAATGCTAAGACCTCTTCTACGACGGAGTACAGTCGTGAGCTAACAAGTTTAGCTCTCACATTGAGAAAGGCATCATAAGAAAACACTAAGAGAATCCAAGATCTCATTGGATTTCAGCTATTCATTGCGCCTACTTTTGATCTGATGCAAAAAACAACAAATGATGGTGAAAGACTTCTCAATGAGCCTGACCACAAGACAATTGACGATATGGAGAACCTATTGTCTCTCTACAAGCTATGAAGTATACCTTAGATCAAGTAACAGGTACTTGGAAACCTTTCCTAGTCTCTGCCAAGAAGATCTATAAGGATATCTTCAACAAGCTCCAATTATAAGGAATGTACACCCTTTGTCCCTGGGAGGCAAAAAGGAGAGGATAACCTTCAGACGGAGTTGAGGTAGAGAAATGTGGGAATTTACCGGATGAGACTGATCAAATGATAGGGAGAGTTCATACTGGTACAACAACACACAGGTAGAGTCTACAAGATACAGGTAGAGTAGGTCTATAGGGGAAGCATGGTACTCTACAGGGAGTGTATGTGTTGATGTGTTTTGCCACCAATGCCAAAGGGGAAGATTGTTGACATAAAGCCTAGTTGTCATCATTGGCAAACATCAAACACATCGGTACTCATGATAGAACAACAGTGGTGAACCGGTAGAATGACTAAGTGAATAATGTACCTTAACTGGTCACGGTTATACTGGTTCGGTCTTGTCCAACTGGTCTCGACAGACACCACAGGATGCAGATGACTAACAAGTTGCACACTGGTTTGCACTCCATTGCAAACTTACCAGTTAGTGTTTTATAATCCGATCCAGATTGTGCAGAGCGTTTTTCAGTTTAAACTGGAGTTAGCTTTTCAGTTGAACTAGAGTTAGCTTTATTTTCTGCAAGCTTTTGAGGTAAACTAAAGATGTGTTTGCAACCTTGATCAAGAGTTCTGCATGCAAGATTTTTGGGAAAGTTATAGGTTGGCTGCATCGTTTGGTGTAATTTTAATAAGATAATTTTTTATAAATTCTAGTCATCATGCACTTGAAGTTGTGTTGTTGAAAATCAAGAGCAAAGAGTGAGCAGAGTTTTCTGAGAAGGATCACAATAACAAAGAGTGAAAGAGAGAGAAAGATTCAACAACCAAGCAGAGGAAAGAGTGAACAGCTATGATCCGAATCGACAGTTACAGTGTCAAAATAAGATCATTGCTTTTCTTATGTGAAGCATATTGAAATCTGTTAATCAGGGTGAACCCTAACAGGTTCTATTGTATAAATCCCTTCATCGGGTGACATCTTTGCTGATGTTTTAAGTCCTCTGATAAGGCGACTCCTCATAGGGTCAAGATCTTAACCAATCTTCTATTAAAGCCCTTAACCGGGTAACACTCTGACCAGTGTTTTGTAAGCCTTTAACAGGGCAGCTTTATTACTGCAGTAGTGAAGTTTCGTGGGTTCTGTCCCACCGTGGTTTTTTCCTTCTATTCGAGGGTTTCCACGTATAAATCTTGTGTTGACCTATGCATTTGATTTTTGTTTATGATTGTCAAAGTATTCTTTTGTTTTTCAGTATTAACAGGAATATTAATTTGAGTAAAGAATTAAAGAAATTGAATTTACTGATTCACCCCCCCCCCCCCGTCTCAGTAACCGGTTAGGATTAACAATATGCAAGTCTGCTCATATCCTATAATCTGAGCTTGCAAGGTTGCTGTCCTTTTTCCAGAAAGCTGTGATAATAGTTGTATTATTGATCCAAGCCAAGAAAGGTTAGAAATCTACAAATTGGCTTTGTATTGTTCCAACAGTTTGCTAATTAAAAGAATTTGGATCATTCTCATTTTTGTTCATTGCAAACTTATTTGTTCAGATAGATAATTGATATTCAATATATACAATTATCTGGTTTCGAAAAGGCTAAGGCAATATTTATATGACTGGAACATCTGGGAGTGTAATCTGTGCTTCTATAATATGTCGATTCTGGGAAGTTACAATTAGCATTTTCTTGACTGTAAATCACTGTTCCCTATCTCTGTTTAATTGTGAATGTGTTGTATGGTTCTGTTTGTTGAGACTCTTCTAGGAAACCAGAAACTTAGTAACGAATACCAAAATACCTGATGAAATGTCCATACAAAGAAGAGACAGTAGTGCAAAGTTTTTTTTCGTGACAATTGGGAATAGGAAGCAAACAGTTTGACAGAATGCTCCAGTATTTTTGGCATCCCTAGCTGTGAGTATATATGGGCCCAGTATACCACCTTGGCGCCTGGGTTCCTTGTGGAACCCTAGGTGTACTGAGTGGTGGATTCCAATTGAGTCCGTACCGGATTGTATTGGTACACAAACTCGGGGCTAAAGAGGCATACATACTAATGTAGCTGAAATGTTGTTGGACAATGCAATATATGCCCTCAAGGCTGCTATATTATAGTAAACTATTGGAGCACAGAAAATCTCTTCTTGGACATGGTATAGAAGGCATTGCCCCTAAAATCTTCTGATGGTTAGTTGTTGCAATATGCTCCATCCATTATTAAATATTTATGGCGAAATGCTTCTTTCGTGCATTGATCTTTATGCTTATTTGGCATCTTAGGCTGAAAACAGGTATAGAAACATTTTGTCTTTGGTTTTATCCTATTCATATAATTTTTACGTATTATAAATGATCTGATTTCCTTATTTTTCTACATTTTGTGCTTATTAAACTGCAGTTATGATTCATCCTAGTTACATGCTGTTGGAATTTCTCATTGAAAATTGTAGATGTTTTGGAGCTCCTAGAATGCAGATATGCTACATAGTTTTTTGTTGGAGACGTGAGTTCCCCTCAAAATTTCATTTATTTGTATTCTCTCTATTTTGCAATTTCTAATTTTACCGTTTTGTTTTACCTTTTACATTTTGACACTAATGTCATCTTGTTTACATGCTTTTTGTTCTCTTTGCTATTATGCTCATGTAGATCCGCACTTTTGAATATTTGATTCAAGTCATTTTAGTCTGAGATTTTCAGTCTTAGCAAATTATGTCACCAGAAGCTTTCTTTGAGCACAATGCAACATATAGCTTTGTAGTTTTCAATTTGATTATTCATACAGTCTTAGTGAAGCTTTCTTTGAGAACACTCTAACAAGTGTGTGATTTTTAATTTGAACATTCATACAATTAATGTAAGAAATCTACAATATCTGTTGAAATTTCAATTTTGTTTTCTAAAGTATCATAACCTGTTCTCACATTAGGAATATTTTTGTGGTACTTGAATACAATTCAATGATAATATTCAGAACATGAGGATAGTTGCAGTTTTAAGATTTTTTATCACAGGATACTGTCGTAGCACACTTGCATGCTGGTTTGGTTACTTCTATGTATCTGTGCTTAGAGGCTTTTTTTCTCATAATATTATTCAAAAATAAAAATATTTACAGTGCATTTTGAATTTTTTTGGAATAATGCTTAATTGTGTTGCATACTGCTGATAAATACTGCAGGTTATCAAAACTTATTTTGGAGGTAGGGATATTATTGACAAAGATCTAGAGGCTGCCTTACTTGTTGGCATGGGTCCCAGAGAGAAAAGGCGATTGAGAAAAAAACGTGGCTTGGTTATAGACCAATCTGAAAATAGTTCTGGCTCACTGAAGGATAATAATTGCAGAGGCAGGCATGTTGAGGCCTTTATGTCAGAAAAGATTTCAGCCACAGAAGAAACAGGTGGAGTCTCACAAGCTGTTATAGAATCTGAAGATTTATGTTTTGTTGAAGACAATGAAGAGAATGATACTCTTCAAGATTATGTCGGTGGGACTGATAAAGATAAACAAGTTGAGGCTTCGCTGTTTTCAAGTGTAAGCGAGCATGTGGAAGAGTCCGTTCATTGCATTGAAAAAGAGTCAGACAATGTTTCAAACGAAAATGGTTGCCTTCAAGGAGACTTCAGTGTGCAACAAAAAGATTTGAATAATTTTATTTATGCTGAAGACACAAGAAGTGATGCTGTTTTAGAGCATTCATATAAGAGCTGTTCAAGTTCTCGAAAGATGATGCATGTAGCTGGATCTGATTATATTGGTGAAGAGATTGTGGAACCCATGACAAATAATTCTCGAACCTCCAAGCGAACACAGAAGATATCTTTATTAGGTCATGGACCACATGGAAAAAGAGTAGTTGATAAAATACTGGAGGAGGATGGTGAGGAAGGCATTCGACAGTTTTGCCAGCGATGGCGCATAGTTTTTGTTGAAGCAGTGAAACCTCGCTTCTTACCTTCTGGATGGGATATTCAACATAGGTATGTCCCAGAGCTTTGATTTTTAGTAGATCAGTTGCTTATTGAACTGATTGCTGTGTTCCCATTTGTCAACTAGAAAATGCCCTTACATCTTACATTCCTCTTACAATTTCTTTGCCTTTAAGTGCGTCTGCAAGTCCTTTCTGTTTAGTCTTCAGTGTTGTCAATTTTGCATTGAATTTTGACTGAAAATGTTTTGCTGTATGGTTAAACGTTATTATTGTGTGAACCTTTCTCATTTTTATGACTATCTAAATGATCAAGTTTGCTCAGGATCTTATTTACTAATCTATTTCAATTGCTTTATGGTGTCTTTAGCTATATAGAAAGCAAGATTTAAATTTATGCCTATCTTACGTTAGACATGAAAATAGTCAGTCTGCGTGTTGACGCATCCCAAAAGAAATCTGTTCCCAGATCTATTTTGCATGGAGTTTGCATGAGGAAATCGATGTAACTTGCAACAAAATGAGATGACCATAAAAGTATCAACATCTACAAATGCTTGAAGAATGGAAATTCCTAGTTTCTAATTAGCTTGTCTGGTTCTATTTGAATTTTGTTTTCTTTTTAAAATTGTTTATACTGGAGCTGTGAATATATATTTCAATACCTATCCAACACCAGACTTGGTTAGCTGCAACACTTGTTCCTTTCATGTGGAACCAAAAACTAACCCTGTCAGGAGGCTGAATAGTCTGAAAAATTCAATAAACTCAAAGCAGCAGTTGTTCAAGTATGAATTTTCAAAATTCAACACTCACAAAGAACAATCGTTGCAATTCTGAAAATCCTTGGTTTAAATGCTTTTCTGTCCATTGTCTTTGCTGCAAACTTACTTCCATGAGTCACCAACACATAAGTGATCCAATTTTTGTCAAAACCTCTTCGTTTGAGCACAAGTGGATTCAAAATGACTTGAGAAAGAGATAACAGCAGCATCTCTTTCACCTTTTGAGTCCATATCCTCCCATGGTATGTCTCTCCCATCATCTTTAATTCCCAAAAACCCATGCAAATGATCCTGGGCATAAATACTCAACCCTTAAAAGGATCCACCATGTAGAAGTCCATCAAGCTCTAAGGCATCATGGTACTCTTATCCTTGTGGCAAATTCACAAATTCATCCCTTATGTCATATTGATCCCATCAATTATGAAAGAAGGTTACAATTGGAAAGAAGAGGTGATGTTAGTGGCAGGAAGGGCATGTTTTGGATATTTTTGGTGCTTCCTTCTTACATACCCAGCCTTGGCATCCAAGTACAAGCATCCACAGACTAGCTACGCCCAATTCTGGGATAGTAATTATTGGCTGCTATCAATACCAGGTTTTTATATATTGCAATAAGTTATATTTTTTGCATTGTTCATCATTGTAAATAATTTATTTCTTGCAACTGAATAAAGAGGAATTCTTGCCAATAGTTGTAGTAGTTAGTTATATGCAAATTGTATGACAAAATGTCTGTGATTAGCTAGTGCATTTTCAGAATGATATGTTTGCCAAGTATTTGACAAAATGCCATGTTGAATATTAAGCAATTTGAATGATATTAAATGGTTGTTTGCATGTCTTTATAATTGAAAAATCAGATTAATGGTGAAACCAACTTATCAGTTTGCATGCAAAGTGTTTGACAAAATGTCAAACATCCAAAAGTGAAACAATCCAGTGTTTGTTAGAGTTAGTACCAGCAGGGGTTCTTATAGTGGTATCAGAGTGGTTTCCTACCATCCTATTGGGGGTGGAAATCTTTGAGCTCACACGTTTGATTTTGAGTTACCAACACTCTTGTAGTTGTTTGAGCCATGGAAATAATCAGGATATTACTTAATTAGGGAAATCAAATGAAGGATACACCACAAAATATAATGAGTGTTAGAAGGAAGTGTTTAGCATGTTTGAGGAATATAACACTCATCCTCAAAATGTTAAGAAAGACTTATCTTTCTATCATTTTGTGAACTTCCATTCAAAGCTATATGGTATGACTGGTTCAGCTTAGAAGCAATATCATAAGATAGCTTGTGACCTATTTGCAAGAAGAGTTGGTTCACAGAGGAATAGGCAAATGGTGTCTATTGGTAGGAGGGGGAAAATTGAGGAAGAAGTGGACATTAATAATTCTGATTTTTGTTAGAGTAGACTTAGTATGGAGCCCACTCATGAGATAGCAGTCTTTCCATGTGTGAAAGATAGACGCATGGAGTTTCTCAGTGTAGACACTCAAGATTTGGGTGTTAGAGTTGAGTTATGTGATGCAGATGTGGGCCACAACAAATCTGATTTTGCAAATTAGACCTGGGAAAATAAATCAGAGAACTCAGTGGTTGGTAATAGGTCCCGGGTTATAACTTGGAGGGACTTGCAGTTACATCAAAAGAAGTGTGTGAAGGTATTGTTTCAACAATAGATTCTACAATGTCTTTTGAACCATCTTATGAGGTACATAGCAGCAGTACCTTTGACGATATTGTGTGCAAAGTCAGTAGCACACATGATGTTGCTTACCAAGTAGTGAGTGATGATGATTTAGTTTCATATCACAGTGCAGTTGTTGATTCAGAGAGCTTGCATGGGAGCCGTGAATTTCAAAGACATCATTTGGTTGGGCAACTAATGGTGGATGACAGTAAGATTGTCACAAACATTGAGCATTTCGATGTTGCTTCTCAAATGTTGGCTACTTATGGTTGGAGCACCCTTGCGACAGATGAGCATTGTGATGGTAGTCTTTCCCTTACAAAGTTTCATACACTCCGAGAAGCCATCAAAATAATGAAACAAAACTATTTGTAGTTTAAGTGAGGTTGTAATTATTGTGATGCCTTGAAAGGAAAGGAAGAGGAGGTTGATGAGCTTACTCGTGAGCTAGGAGTGACTATGGATTCATTGGCGAGAGCACAACTGGCCTTTCATGAGTCTTAGTCATAGATTGAGGAGCTTACTGTGGAGTTGAGTCAGGCACAGTCTTCACCGATTATAGGCACAATGTAGTTCTCTATAGTGAGAGTTGGTGATGATCTTATACCCATGGGTTATAATTGTGAGTCGGTTGAGGATGTAGCTACTGTTATCATAGCTACAGGTGAAGTTAATATAGTTGAGATAGGTGCATCTATTGAGAGCAATGGATAACCACATGTTTCTTCAGGTTTTGCCATTGTTGCATCCACTGTAGGTGTTCGTGATGAGTCAGATGATAGTGGTTATGTTTAGTACTATGACAGTCAGCTCTTGACCAAGGTGGGAGCTTTTTATCGTGACTGCATAGGGAGGAGTGCTCATCACTATTAGCAGTATTGAATTGTCATTAGTGTAGATTAGATGCAAACACCATTCCCACTGGTAAAGGTTCACCGGTAGTCCACTCACATTACTTTAGTAACACTGGTAGACTAGGAACATAGTATATGCACCGGTAGACTAGAATAGAGGAGATGCACCAGTAGACCTACCAAACAAAGTGCATAGTACCGGTCTCATATTGCAAACAGGGATGGACCGGGTATGAGAGTAAAATCGGTTAGCGATCTAACTGCATAAAGATCCACTTCAGATTCTGCGGAGTAGTGGAGCAGTTTGAGTTAAAACCGGAATATGCGGAGCATCCACCGTTTGAAGGTTGAGTTAGCTTTTTAACTAAAAGCTTGTTTTATTTTCATGTGGATGTTTCAAGGTAAACTCTAGATCAGAACGCAAAGTTTTTGCTAGTTGCATGATTTAGGGTTGAGTTTATAGCCTGGCGGTTCTATGAAATAAGGGTTTCATCTGAGATGAACTTTTATATAAATACAGGTCATAGGATGAAGATAATAAGGTTGTAGAGAGTTGTTGAAGAAAGAGAGCAGAAAGGAGATATCTGCAGAGAGAGATCACAGTCACCAAAGGTGAAAGACAGAGGGATAAAAGATTCAACAACTAGGCAAACAGAAGAAGAGATCAACAGGTATGATCTAATTTGACAATCAGTGTCAATACAGATCATTGCTTTTATAAGTGGTGAAAGCAAATTGAAATCCGTCAATCAGGGTGAACCTAATCGGTTCTTTGTATAAATCCCTTAACCGGGTAACATCTTTGTTGATGTTCAAAGTCCTCTAACCAGGCAACTCCTAATAGAGTTAAGATCTTAACTGATCTTTTACCAAATCCCTTAACCGGGTAGCAACATAACCAGTGCTTTGTAAGCTCCTAACAGGGCGCCTTCATTCTGTAGTAGTGAAGTTGTGAGCTCTGTCTCACTGTGGTTTTTTCTTTCTAACCGAGGGTTTCCACGTATATATCTGGTGTTGATCTGTGTATTTACTTTTATGCTTGTGTATGATTGTTTATATTCTGAAGAATATTGTTAAACAAGCATCAAACGGTAAAGAAATAGTATTTACTGATTCACCCCCCTCTCAGTAACCGGTTAGTAGTAACAATTGGTATCAGAGCCTAGTTCTCTGTTATATAAAGCTTAACCACTTGAGAGAAAGATCATGGAGGGATATTGGTATCAGAAACAACTTGAGGAAGCCAATGACATAATAGTCTTTCTGGAAAACAGACTGAGAAGATCTCTAGCCAAGAGAAAGGAACTGGCTATACAGCTGAGCGAGAGCAATGAAATTATTGATGAGCTCTTAGGATAGAGTGGATCAAATGAAGTTGAGGAAGCAGTCTCTGAGCTAATGGAGAAAAACCAGATCTTAATCGGTCAAATCTCCAATCTTAAGAGGGAGCAAGAAGACAACGCTTTGAGGATGATTGAATTGATTGAAAAGAAGAGGAAAGCTGAAGATGAAAGAAACACAACAGTAAAGTCTTTAACAACCTCTGAAAGAGCAAGAAGTCTGGCAGAGGAAGCTGTAAGGAAGAGTGATTTGATAGCTCTATAACTTCAAGAAGACATGCAGATTGTCACACAAGAAAACGCCAGCATGCAGAAGAGCTACCATGACCGAGATGATGCATGCAAGAGACTGGCTATTGAATTGTATCAATTGAGAGAAGAAATGAAAATTCTTGAACAAAGAAATGAAACTCTCAGAAAGTACAACGAAAGCTTTGCCAAACTTGAACAACTGAAAGCTCAGAGAAAGCACAGGGATCCCATAGGACTTGGCTTCATCGATCAGAATACCAAAGAAACCAGTGAATCCTCTGGAGCCAATACATGCAAGATGGAAAAGAAGAAGCCGCTGACACAACAAGGTAAAAAGTCCTTTAACACCTCTTGCAAACATTGCGGGAAACCAGGTCATAGAACTAATGACTGTAGAAATACACTGGTAAAGAAAAACAATAGTTATTTCAATAACTGTTGCAAGCATGGTCACAAGACCAATGAATGCTGGTCAAGTCCCTCAAATGTGTCCAATGGAAGCAGGGGAAGATGCAAGGGGTATTGCTACGCATGCAATAAGTTCGGAGACAAAGCTGATGAATGGAGATAAAAGACTATGGCATTCAGATCCCCAACAAGACCAGTATTTACCAAGAAAAACAAGAACCGGAGGACATCTAATTGTGCTAACTGTAGCATGCATGGTCACAATGGCTCCTGTAGGAAATCACCCAACACAAGAAGGGTGGACCCATGGAAGGCAACCGGGGTAGTCTGCTATCACTGCAACAAAGTTGGACACCTAGCAAAAGACTGCATGAACTGGTCCAAGAACATAAGGAAATAATTGGACAAACCGGAAGAAAAGACCTCATCCTCAAATGAAAAGATCAACAAGAGAACACTGAGAAGGCAGTCAAGCAAATATGGCTCAAGAAGCTGTCAAAGAGCTCTGCCGAGGAGAAGACAGATTAAAGTCATCATCAGCAGATGGTGATACCTCTTCAGCTAACTGAGCCGTAATGGCTTAGAGGGAATCGGTAGACCTTCTACCGTTCTTGATAGGACTGGTGAGAAGTGGACTCACTCAGTCTACATGGACAACCAGACAGGTAAGCGTTGATAAACCGGGCTTGCTAAAATCGAAAAGCCACATACCGATTGGCGAAAACGGAAAGAAAAGTTAGGTAAGGCAATTAATGTTGTAGCCATTTAACAAATAGTTACCGTTTGGTAATTACCGTTATGCCCTAACTCTATAAAAGAAAGGAGAATTACTCATTCAGTTTTACTTTGCGACTTTTATGATTAAGAATTTCATGCTTGAGTAATAATCTCGCGCTTTGATCATCGAAAGTTTTTATCTGTCAATACTGATCAAAGCTACTTTCTATCAACCGGTTGTTAGCAATGACATCATCATCCTCCTTCGTCAAGCTCATCAAATGAAGCCAAGCGGATCGTCCTGCTTACGATATCTTGGCGCTACAGTACATAGAGAATGATATGGTTGGTGCACTGTCATCTATGCCGAACGGAGTTCTAATGATAGAAGACTTGACCACGTTCATTCACGCGAAGTAGGAGGAACTCAGAGAAACTTATATCCAAAGCGAGTATCTCGCGCTTTGTGAAGAAGGGAGACTGCCTGATAAGTATGCTAAGCTTGTATCTTCCGGACTTATCAATGGAGTGTGCTACCCGATAGTCTTTTGGGAAGACTTGATTTGACTTGTTCTGAGTTGTCTCAACGAATTGGGTTTCTAGCTAAACAAAGTAGTATGCAATCCTATCATCAAAGAAGATCTCCACATGGTGACCAGATATTGCGACCGAGGGCAAGCATTAACCCTAAGGACAATCTCCGATGCAGTTGTAACGAAGCTGACAAAGTCAAGATTAGATAGTCGACTGATGACTTTACATGACAGAGGACGATGGAGTCCGCTTTGCTGCCGCTGTGATTGAGTATAAGATCTACCAGTCCAGCAACCTGAATAGCATACGAGACAGAGCAATTCACGCTGCACACCGGATCATGCACGATAATGCCGAATATGACATATGTTCGATGCTTCGAGGGAAAATATTTGAAAACATGAAGAAGCTCGGAGTCGTTAAGAAGAAATCAATGAAGTATGGAACCCTACTGATTTGTATGTATTTCTACTATTTGAATTTCTTCCAGGGAATTGGTAAAGTAACATGGGGAACCGATAGACTGGTGATGCACCAAATAAGCCAACCGACTGGGAAACCAGTTAGGAAGAGTTATGATTGAGCACTTCGAAGCATTCCAACTAAGAATGCATGCAAGAGAATAGGTGTCGTCAACCATTGTGGACCAGTATAAAGATGATATGTGTTTTCTGGTGACCACCGATAACTGCATCATTCAAGTAGTTGAGCCAAGAACTGTGTATGCTCTTGAGTTGGGCTATGAAATCACTACAAAGTCTACTAAGGCTTATGCAGATGCCCTGACCGAGGCGGTTCTTGATCTCTCAACATATCGGTTCGGTACACATGAAGAGATCTAGGAGAATTTGAAGAAAAGGGCTTCAGTTAAAAATGTATATGTCAAGAGGACGCCAATGCTTAAGAAGAAACCGGCGACTGGACAACCCAGGGGTCAGAGGAAGAAAGCTCAACTGGTACAGAGTACCCAAGAGGAAGAGCGGGAGGAGATAGAATCAGAAGACACAGTTCCTCTGATCAAAAGGAGAAAATCTGGAAAACCGGTGAAGGAAGCTGCACCAAAAGGATGGAAGCCCACAATAGATGAATTTGTGGCAGGTTTAAAAGAAACATGAGGCATGGGAGGTGTGAGCAGAAGATATGAACTGGCTAGCGATGAAGACAGAAGGAAAATTGAAGAAGCGGTAGTATATTGTCTTCATAAATTTAATTTTCATCCAACCGAACTTCATAAGACTGTACTTGATGATCTCCATGCAATTATTGAAGCAAGGTGGAAAGCTTCAATGGACCGAGAAAAGGAGCTAAGGATTCGAGCTTTGCTGGAGATTCAAAATCACCTCACACTGGATGAAGCCACTCAACAAGCCGAACTCAATAAGCAAAATTTATTATTAAAGAAGAGGATCGGTCTACTGATGATAGGAGAAACCAAGAAAGTACATGATGAAGGCATAGCTATATGGACAAAGTTTCTTCAGACCCAGCAGCAAGCAGAAGAAGCACGCTAGAGTGCAATAGTTCCACCGGTCCTAGACACCGATAAAAGAAAAGGAGTGATTGGAGCTGAGAAACCGGTAATAGTTGACATCATTGATGATCCAAGTCGTCCAACCATCATAACTTCTCCAGGCAAAGGTACGACACGCACAATGAGTGTTAATGATATTGTTGATGAAGTTATGGATTTTGGCATAGTAGATAATGCTGCCAAGTGGTATAGTCTGTTAGGAGAAGAAGATAAAGATTCTATAATAATAGCTATAGTGGAAACTTTCATGGACTACAATAGAACTCCAAGGGATTATAGAACAAAATTTCCACTAGAGCTCAATAGTAGGCTACAGACTAGATGGAGAAGCGGTCTAGCAACAAACACCATAATCAATAAGGAGACATTGTCAAAGATTAGACTTGGTCTCACTGAAGAGAGAACCAAGCTGCTATTAGAAGAAGCCTCAATGAACTTGGACACAAAGAGTCATGTTGCCAAGATTCTCAATGGATACAAGAATGAAGTCTTCAAAGAAACATTAGATTTCTGGAAGAAGTATGACTTCAGTACTTTAGAAGGAATAGGTCCACAAGATCAAGCTATACTTGTGCAAGAAGCACCGATTTAGTTCACTTCTCATGAAGAACTTGCAATGCACAAGGAGAAGAGTCAGACAGAACCGTTCACATCTAGTGAATAGGTAAATCTGGGAGAGTCATCAACCAAGATGACCACCGACAACACCACAACTGTTGAGGCATATATCGCTGTGGGTGACTTTCATTCAGCTGAGGAGCAGCACCAAGAAGAGGCCCCATCGGAAGAGCAGATTCCATAAGAAGAGGATGTACAACAAAATGTTGACATACAACTGGAGGTGGAAGTACAAACTGAAGAACAAGTTCCAGCACAAGAGAACCTACCTGAAGAAGAGGTTCAATTGGAGAACATAGCTGCACCAGAACAAGAGGTTCAACCGGCAGAAGAACATGGCATACTTGCTGCAGAACAAAAAGTACAGAATCCTATTCAATTTGTACAGATAGACAAACCAAGCTCCTCATCAAAAAGGAAGATATCATTTGTAGAGGATAAAGAAGCAAAAAGGAGCAAGGCCACCGATACAGTGGTTGACATCAGCAAAATGTCAACAAGACAGCTAAAGGAGCTGACCAAGAGAAAACAGGACATGGTCCTGACCACTATGAAGAATATATTGTGCAACTTTGTACCGGATGCTGATATAGATGAAGATGACCCAGTGATAGATTAGCTTGAAGTTTTGGCACAAGTAATCGGTGAAGACCTCACAGATCTTGAAACTGTAGCAATTGACCATTACGAGAAGAAGAGAATTGAGATTCTGCACAAACAAGTTGGAGATATAAAGGTAATTCTAGCAACCAACTTAAGAGTTCTTCAACTGCAGATACAAGTTGTAGGAAGTCTAATGTAAAGGACTTCAAATTTTGATATAGTCTTGCAAGATCTCACAGAGAAGTCAACAAAGACTTAAGCAGATATTAGAGCCTTGTCCTCTCAGTTTGACATTAAGAACAAAACTGCAACAACTTACAACAGAGAAATGACAAGTCTAGCTCTAACACTGAGAAAGATTGCTGAAGAGGGAAACAAGAGAATCCAAGACATAATTGGATTTGAAATGTTTCTGGCACCAACATTTGACATCGTGCAGCAAACAACAACTTCTACAGAGATTTTGATAAATGAACTGGATTATAAGACTATGGAAGATATGGAGAACATAATTGTTTCTCTCAAAGCAGCCCAGAAGAACATTGAATATGTAACCGGTCAATGGGCACCATTTCTACATTCTGCAAAGACTATCTACAAGGATATCTTCTCAAAACATCAAATATGAAAAACTGAAGTGAAGCTTAACCCTTTGTCCTATGGAGGCAAAAAGAGGAAGATTGAAGATTAAAGAAGATAAAAAATAAGATGCAGAAGAAATGCGAAGCAAGAAGCTATCAGTCAGAGGGCAGAATGGTCAGAACAGGATAACTCAATAAAGGCATAGAACAAAAGAGCCAAAGCAGTTCAACAGGGGAAGTTTGGAACAGGGGAAGTATGCTACAGAGGAAAGGGAGTCTACAAGACAAGGTATTAAGTGTAAATAAGTGAGTATGGTTTTGCTAAATAAGTATGGTTTTGTCACCAATGACAAAGGGGAAGATTGTTAGCAATATTAAGTTATCATTAGTGTAGATCAGATGCAAACACCATTCCCACCGGTAAAGGTTCACCGGTAGTCCACTCATATTACTTTAGTAACACCGGTAGACTAGGAACAAAGTATATGCAGCGGTAGACTAGAACAGAGGAGATGCACCGGTAAACCTACCAAACAGAGTGCATAGTACTGGTCTCATATTGCAAACAGGGATGGACTGGGTATGAGAGTAAACCGGTTAGTGATCTAACTGCATAAAGATCTGCTCCGGATTCTGCGGAGCAGTTTGAGTTAAAACCGGAATATGCGGAGCATCCACCGTTTGAAGGTTGAGTTAGCTTTTTAACTAAAAGCTTGTTTTATTTTCACGCAGATGTTTCATGGTAAACTCCAGATCAGAATGCAAAATTTTTGCTAGTTGCATGGTTTAGGGTTGAGTTTACAGCTTGGCGGTTCTATGAAATAAGGGTTTCATTTAAGATGAACTTTTGTATAAATACAGGTCATAGGACATAGTGAATAAGGTTGTAGAGAGTTGTTGAAGAAAGAGAGCAGAAAGGAGATATCTGCAAAGAGAGATCACAGTCACCAAAGGTGAAAGGCAAAGAGGGAGAAAAGATTCAACAGCTAGGCAAACCGGGGAAGAGATCAACAGGTATGATCTAATCTGACAATCAGTGTCAATACAGATCATTGCTTTTATAAGTGGTGAAAGCAAATTGAAATCCCTCAATCAGGGTGAACCTAATCGGTTCTTTGTATATATCCATTAATCGGGTAACATCTTTGTTGATGTTAAAATTCCTGTAACCAAGCAACTCCTAACAGAGTTAAGATCTTAACTCATCTTCTACCAAATCCCTTAATCGGGTAGCACCTTAACCAGTGCTTTGTAAGCTCCTAACAAGGCGCCTTCATTCTGTAGTAGTGAAGTTGTGAGCTCTGTCTCACCGTGGTTTTTTCCTTCTAACCGAGGGTTTCCACTTATATATCTGGTGTTGATCTTTGTATTTACTTTTATGCTTGTGTATGATTGTTTACATTTTGAAGAATATTGTTAAACAAGTATCTAACAGTAAAGAAATAGTATTTACTGATTCACCCCCCCTCTTAGTAACCGGTTAGTAATAACAATCACTACTTCTCTAATCCATACGCAAAGGATTTGATGATGCATCAATGTGGATTGGTTCTGAGGTTATACCATCCTTTGTGGGATGAGTATTTGCCATCTGTAATAGATGGGATTAGTGGTTGCAAGTTGGATTACTTGCAAAGTTGGCACATCCATGGGAGCCCAGTAGAGGATGGAGATAGTGGTAGCGTTACAGTCGCTTTTGGATGTTCTTATCTCCACACTATGGATGGATGTTAGTTTAGTGTGCTTTGGGATTTGAGTGATGACAGGGCTAGCACTATAGTTTGGGTGGGTCCCGTTGATTGGCTTCACCACTCTGGGCATGGTGAAGTTGAGTTCAGAGCTAAGTAGTGGGAGTCTAAGGATGTTCTTTTTGGCAGGCTAGTGTTAAGAGTTTAGGATCCTTTTATTGCATGGGGATTTTAGATAGGGATTGCAGAGGAGTTTTTGGATGTGTACATGGTGCCAAGTACATATGGTTTTACTTTTGACCATTATGTGCATTATCTCTTTCAAGTGCATGGTTCAGTTGTGCATGTGTTGGATAGTGTGCATGACAACTCACCTTCTACTGTTTTGGGAAGCAAGCTCATTAGCCTTCTGAGTTGCTTCCCTATGGGATGTTTGGTGATGATTGTAACTTCGATCGCATGATTCCAATCGATGAAATCAAATGTTTGTGTGGCCTGTCAGCCTTAAACATTTGATATATATCGTCCTCTATTATCATAAAGCATTATTAATATTCATGACAATTATTGAGATGAAATATATAATATATGTACATAATATATATATGTATATATATGTGTGTATATATATGTATAAGAGATATATTATACATGTACATATATTATATATATACATAAATATATATATTTGTATATATTATACATATACATACTTATAATATATAATATATATTATACATGTACATACTAATAAATGATAAATAATTGTCTTTTATATATAATGATGATAATACACTAAACAAGATTTCACGTGTGATATCGACTATTATGTCGATTATGAGAATCAACTTAATAATCAATGAAACCAACAACAAACAAAAATGCAAGAATCAATAAAGGCATGGTCGGTATTGATTGTGATGATCGCAATCAACATGGATTGTGGTTATCACAGTCGATAACCACTATCGACCAATACACATCATTGATATTAATATATATTATGAGCATCGATATTGGTATCGACTGTGATGATCATAGTCGGTATTGACTGTGGTTATCACAATCGATACCCATATCGATTGCCGCTGTCATATATTATATGTGAGTCGATTATTATATCGACTATCTTGCATCATCGTTATTAAGTTGTAAATCGATCATTATCAATTAGATTCAATGATATATATTGGCAGTAAAAAATGAATAATTAAACTTTTAACAAGAGACATGTCTCACGTAGAGACATGTCCCTACGAGAGACATGTCCCATTATGTTATATATATACCAGAGTAACTTGGGGATGCGTCCCCCCCCTAAAACCCAGCCGTCTCCGAGACGGGGACGCATCCGGGACGTGGGGACGGTGTTTCGTCTCTTTGGGCGGAGCAGCCATTCCACTGCCGTCCTTGTGGGGGACATCTCGGCATCCCGGACGGGGACAAGGGGACTTTTGGACGTCCCTCGACCCTAAAGGGGATGCTTAGACGTCCGCCGTCTCGGCAGCATATTAAAGTCAAAAAATAAAATAAAATACAATATTTTAATTTGTTTAATAGGTTACTTTGTAACCCTAAACATGTGTGGGGCCCGTCTAATATGTTATATTGCAATGAAATGCTTTGTAGATTCATTTGTATTGAGTTTTTCATTTCTATGTTTTTGCAATAGCAGCAAGAAGAAGAGTGAATAGCTAAAAGAAGATTGATTATAAGAGTGAAAAGATTGATTGCAAGTCAAAGAGGAGTGAAAAGATTGATTGCAAGTCAATTTCTCACACTAGTCATACGATTGAAATTTGATCATCTCAGGTATCTAGTTCTTCAGCTTTTGAGAGGAACTGGTCTACGTATAGCTTCATCCACTCTCTTAAGAGGAACAAACTTACCTCTGAGAGAGCGGAGAAGTTAGTGGCTGTACATAGTGCCTTGCGTATCACTGATCGCAGGACATGTGTGTACAAGGAGAGCCCAGCAACACGATGGGATGTAGAGCCAGAGTAGCCATCAGAGATTGATGATGATGATGATGCTTTAGATGCAGGGCTGGTCAATGTTCCTTTAGCGACTGTTAACCTTGGAGATAGTTCTGATGATGATGACTTTGCCGACCCCAAGATGCATGATTAGAGGCCTCCTTGGCATTTTGATTTTGACATTTGATGTTTGTACTTGTTTTGATAAATCATATATGCAACTCAATGTAACATTGTAATACAGTAATCATCTTTATGATGAGTTAGATACTCATACTTTTGATATTTATTATGCTGATTAATAGAACTCTTATGCTGATTGGAGTATTTAAGATTTATTGTTCAATGTCCAATGCAATGTTAAATGTTCAATGATTCAATATATTAAGTTTATCAATGAAATGTTCAATGAATTTATGTCTTACACTCTTATATTGTTATACATCTTTTCATAGCTACCATTTTAAGTACCACATGTATAGTATATACTATATACACCACCCCGTCCCCCTCCGCCGTCCCCCCGTCGTCCCCAAATTGAGGCCCCTTTGTCACCCCGTCTCGGAAACTCGTCCCCTTGTCCCGATGTCCCCCCGTCCCCTAGGCCGGTGTAACTATGATATATACTGATCGAAAGAGTAACTTGGAAAACACATAAATCTACAAGTGTTATTACAAGTTACAAGAGAGATATAAATCAAGCCTTCTCAAGTGAAAAGAAATATATCATCCTTACTCTAGGTAATCATTGTTCTCTCATATAGTTCTGCATCATCACGTAGATAATATCATTAAGATTTGAAAGAGAGTTAGAATACAATTCTTATCTAACTCTATCATATACATCGAAGAAACAAGTAATAAAATTAAAGTTTCCTCTATTCATAATCTGATCTAGTTTAACAATGTTCACTCTTGCGACATCTACTATTAGATTTGTTTCAGTTTGGCAGGTTCCATCAGTTAGATTGGTGATGATGTTACATGAGCTATTTGGTGATCACATGGACATTACACAGTTCTACCCTCAGGATTCGGGTGGACTGATGTGTTTTGTTTTGTTTTTGGATTTGCTTAGGGACAAGCAATTTCAAGAAGGGCGGACTGTAATGTCCCCATTTTCGTGAGTGTCAACTTTTGGAGGATTAGCCTATTTCTTGGTCCTCATAGGCTAATTTAGTTGTTCAGAGGGTCCAGTTGGAAGAGTCAAAGATCGATTCCCACTCCAGTGGTTAGGGATGTTCAGGATTGCTCTTCATTTGAGTCAGGTCGAAACACTTACTATTTATAGTGACTATTTAGGGAAAGCCAGGGTTTCTATCTTTAGCAGGACGCCTAAATAGCTTGGTGGCAGTGTTGAGATTCAATATTGTTAACTGGAGCAGTTATTCAGAGACTTACTATTTATAGTAAGCCATTGTTGAAGAGTTTCTATATCTGGCAGGGGCACCTAGACCTATGCCATGCACAGTGATTGACTCATTCATCAGTTAGCTCAGTTTGAGGGACTTCTATTTATAATAAGTCAATTATGCCCAATTACTATTCTTGGTAGGGCACCTCGACCGGCCTCAATTGCGGTGACGACCCTTGGTATTTGGTTTGATTAGGCTCGAAGATTTACTAATTATATTAAGTCTGGGATTGTTAGAGATGAACCCTTACTATTTTTGGTAAGGCAATTAGATGTGTAGTGGATGCAGTGGTTGACTCCCTGGCTCAGACGAAACTGAAGAATAATGATTATTTTTGGAGTTATGTTATTTTAATTATTATTAAAGTAATAGTTTATTAATAATTAATGAAAAAGTGCGATTATAAAGTTATATTTTCACTTTATGTGAATGGGGCCACTCAATGACTTAAAAGTCATTTAATAAAGTGCATCAGAATGATATAATAAGTTTGTCACACTTATGGTTTAAGTGCACTTTATTTAAAAGGGAGTTTTAAATGTTTTAAAAAGTATACTTTATAATAAGTGATAAAATGTTATTTAAAAGGGAGATATAAGTGTTTAGTAAAGTATACTTTATATTTTAATGTGTCCATCAAAAGGAGGGGAATGTGATTGAATATTATGTTTCAAACTTGCAACAAGTTCACATGATATGTTATACAGGGTGTAAGCTTGAAGCTTCAAGCTCATTTTTTATTTGCAGATTTATAAATAACTTCAAAGGGAGAAATGGAATTATTGTATTGTGCATTTGTTTTTGGTGAATTGGTGAATTGTGAGAACAAAGTGTTTTCAGTTTTCTTCAGCTTGTAGAATTGTGAATTCTACTAAGTGTTTGCACTTTGAATTGGTTGATCTCTGCCAGTGAATTTTGCCAGCATTAATCTCATCTAGAGGTTAAGATTTTGCAGTGTGCTGGGAATGTTATTTAATGCAGATTACTGCCATTAGAGGCCTGTGTTTGAATTAATAAGGCAGCCACATGGTTTAATAGAGGTCACGATTGGAAAGAAGAGATGATGTTAATGGCAGGAAGGGCACGTTCCGGATATTTTTTGTGCTTCCTTCTTACATACCCATTCTTGGCGTCCAAGTACAAACATCCATAGAGTAGCCACACCTAATTTTGTGATAGTAATTATTGGCTGCTATTAGTACTAGGTTTTTATATATTGCAAATAAAGTTGTATTTATTACATTGTTCATCATTGTAAGTAATTTATTTCCTGCAATTGAATAAAAAGGAATTCTTGTGAATAGTTGCAGTTAGTTGTATGCAAATTGTATGATGAAATGTCTTTGATTAGCTAGTGCATTTCCAGAATGATATGTTTGCCAAGTATTTGACAAAATGCCATGTTGAATATTCAACAATTTGAATGATATTAAATGGTTGTTTGCAAGTCTTTATCATTTAAAAATCAGGTTCATGGTGAAACTATTTAATGTCCCTTCTTATTCTCTTTATGTAGTTTCTTGCAAAACCGACGTTAGTGGAAAATATTACACAATATTTACATGACTCTTACTCTATTCAAAGTTAGTAAGGGGGATTTGATTCTTAGGGGCTGCCTCTAGGTCGGGCTTCACAGCATTCCTGATTCTCGGCTTGAGGGATATAAGATCCACTCTAAGCAATCGGGCTATCGTCATCTTAAGTGAACATATAAATGTACAAACATTGATGTTGATTATAAAATCATAGTTTTAAACTCAAAAAGAAATCCTAAATTACCCAAGAATGCATTAATCAAGAATTGACATAATATATATTTGCATATCTTAATTATATATATATATATATATATATTAATATCTTATATAAATGGAAATATAAATTTTCATATATATATTTATATATATAATATTTAATAAATAATTTAATTCGTATTAACTAACATACCTGAAAATGACTGTCTTGCTGAAGTCTTCAATTGTAATCCCTGTTATATATTTTCTTTTATTTGATGCCTTTTTACTGGTATTCCGTGGCATATATATATGTATGTGGGAGGGGGAGTCACGTCCCCTCCACACACAGTCGTCACCCTTAGGGAGTGCAACTGGTCGTCTTGAGGCTGGGACTTAGTTGCACCACCTAAGGTGCGACCCTTCCTAAATACCATCGCAGCCTATGTTTAAACAGCCGCCCTTAATCATGTACTATAATATATACTATATTTATATTATAATATATATAATATATATTATAGTATATATTACGATATAATATTACATATTATTAAATGGTTATTATTAATAAGTAAACAATATAATGTTATTAATAATATTTAATTTATTAAAGTGGCATATAATATATTATAGTATATGCTATAATATATATAATACTATATAAAAATTGATTATTATTATTAGTAATTAATAATAATTAATAATGTTTAATTTATTAAAATGACAACACTTTTTAATTATTATTAATGAGTAATAGTTCCATTTTAATACAAATTATAGAACACATACTTTGTAGGAGTTCTAATTGAGAGACATCATAGTTCCCCCATCTTCAATTTGCTTGTCCTCGAGCAATTTGATGTTCTCCTCCCTTTCCCAAGTGGAATCTTCATGCGGAAGATCTTTCCATTTTACCAAACATTCGATGATAGTTCAGCTTCGTAGCTTCTTTTTTCGTGTGTCAAGAATGATTTCTGGTTGCAAAATGAGTTTTCCTTCTTCATCTAAGGGGGGTAATTCATCATAGGGGATTGTGTGTTGTCCGAGGACTTTCTTAAGTCTGGAGACATGGAACACATTATGTATTTTGCTATTTTTGGGGAGTTCTACTTCATAAGCTACTTCCCCCAACTTTTCTTATTATCTTGTAGGGTCCATAATATTGAGGTTTCAACTTTTTTGTTCCATTTTTCTTGATAGAAGTTTGTTTATAGGGTTGTAATCGTAAAAATACGAGATCTCCGACTTCGAAGGTTTTGTCTATGCGCTTCTTATCTGCATAGATCTTTTGTTGATTTTGAGCCTGCTGTAAATTCTCTTTCAAGGATTTCATGATGTCTCTACTTTGTTGAATAAAATCTTGTGCTTTTGGTACCTTGCTCTCTTGAGGGATTAATTCTCCAAAGGGTGTAGCCTCATATCCATATAATGCTTGGAAGGGACTCATCCCTATGGACATGTGTGTTTTATTGTAACAATATTCTCCTAAATGTAACCACTTAATCCACATGCTTTGTTGTTTGGTAACATAGTTCCTTAGGTAGCCTTCGAGCCATTTGTTTACCACTTCAGTTTGCCCATCGGTTTGAGGATGGTAACTGGTGCTGGGGGTTAAGATTTTTCCGGCCAACTTAAAGAGTTCTTGCCAAAATTGGCTATTAAATTTGCTGTCTCTGTCGCTGACAATATTCTAAGGGAGCCCATGGAGTCTAAAAACTTCTCTAAAGAATAGATTTGTTATTTGAATTGCCTTATACTCAGTTGAGACTGCAAAGAAGTGGGCGTAGTTAGTGAGTCTGTCTACTACCGCAAAGATGCTATCCTTCCCTTGTGTCCTTGGTAATCCCATGATGAAGTCCATAGATATGCTCTCCCATTTTAGGTTAGCAATAGGCAATGATTGGAGTAATCCAGTAGGGTGGGAGACTCCAGCTTTGTTGCACCGACATGCCATGCATTCTTGTACATATTTTTGTACATCCCTTTTTTGATCTTTCCATGGGTATTTCTCTCGGATATGATTATAGTTTTTATAATATCCTTGATGTCCTGCTAAGGGGTTGTTGTGAAATTCTTGGAGAATTTTGTTTTTGAATTCAGACTGGGGAATCAAATATACTTTCCGTATAGAATATAAGATTATCTCTAACTTTATAGTTTTCACTAGGTGGGTTACCTTCTCGAATTTCCTTTGCTTGTGAATCTTGATCATATTCCTTGATGATCCCAAGGCTTTACAGTTCTTAGAGATACTAGTGATGGCATTGAGGTGTGCTCTTCTAGATAGTGCATCTGCGACACCATTATTCACCCCTTTTACATATTCTATATCAAAATCATAAGCTTGTATTTTGCTTAAGTCCTTTTGACTTAAGAAGAAGTGCAAACTATTGTGGTATGTTTTCACAATAAACTTCCCACAAACTAGGTATTGACGAAACTTGGCTAAGGCATGCATTATGGCTAGCATCTCTTTGTCATAAATGGAATAGTATCTTTCCCCTATTGTGAGTTTTCGGCTTTCGAATGCTATAGGGTGCTTCTTCTGCATGAGTACGGCCCCAATACCTTCCCCGAAGACATCACATTGAAGTTCAAAGGGCATGGAGAAGTCAGGTATAGCTAGGACTGGGCAGGAGCTCATGGTTACCTTAAGTTGTTCGAAAACTTGTTGAGCCCTATCATTCCAAGTGAAAGCTTCTTTTATTTGTCAGATTGGTGAGGAGGGCTGCAATTTTTGAAAAACCCTTCACAAACCTTCTGTAATAACTGCATAGTCCCACAAATCCCCTTAGTTGTGTTTAGGTTTTGGGGGTTGGCCATTCTTTAATAGCCTTAATTTTTTCTTCATTCACACTTACTTCTGCTTCACTGATTTTGTGTCCTAAATAAATGATTTCCTCCAACCCAAATTCACATTTGGAAATTTCTGCATATAATGACTCTAACTCTAAAATGCTCAATACTTCTTCGATTTGTTTGAGGTGTTTCTTCCCCGTCTCAGTGTAAATGAGTATATCATCAATGAAAACAAGTAGAAATTTCCTTAGCTTCTGTTTGGAGATATGATTCATACATGACTGAAAAGTTGCTGGTGCGTTAGTGAGTCCAAAGGGTAGGACTAAAAACTCAAAATGTCCATAGTGACACCTGAAAGTTGTTTTGGGAGTATCTTCTTTCCTTATTCTAATTTGGTGGTAACTTGATCTTAGATCAATCTTTGAAAAATATTTAGCCCCATGTTACTCATCCATTAATTAATCAATTCTAGGGATGAGATATCTATTTTTTATAGTCTTTTTATTCAGAGCTTTGTAATCTATACACATCCTCATGGTCCCATCTTTCTTTTTTATCAGTACTACGGAGGAAGCAAATGGACTGCTGCTAGGTTGAATATAACCCATTTCTAGAAGTTCTTTACTGGTTCTTTCAATTTCTTCTTTAAATTTGTGGGGTTGTCGGTAAGGGGTTGTGATGACTGGTTTAGTCCCTTCATCTAGTTTGATTGAGTGTTTGAGCCTCCTTTCGGGGATAAACCCGGAGGAATATCTTCAAAGACCTTTTTATATTTCCTAAGGATGGGGTGAATGTCCATATGAATTTCTTTTTCATTAATGGATGATTTATCAAGGACCATACATTGGACCATCCAGTCTCCTTGATTATGCCTAAGGATTTTCTCCATTCTATTACATGATACCACTTTTGGAGAGCCATCTGGCATTCCCTTCAATATTATTTCTTTCCCTTGATGCTGAAAACAAATTTCAAGATTGGGACTATCCATCATAAATCACCCTAATGAGTTTATCCATGGCATTCCTAGATGAGATCATTTTGCAAATTCACTGCAAAGAAGTTCCTTTTGATTATATGTTCTCCCACCCGGACTTCTAACTGGGGTACCATTCTAGTACATTGATCAATTGTCCCATTGCCCATGATTACTTCAAATCCTTTGAACTATTGGGTTGGTATCTTCCTCTTTGCTACAAGTTGCTTGCTAATGAAGTCATGTGAGGCTCCTATGTCCACCAAGGCAATTATCTTTTGTCCTTTGATTAGACCCTTAAGTCGGAAGGGTCTATTTTCATTCCCCTGGGCGGTGACAGCTAATGTTCCCTGCTCCGATTCTTCCAACCTCGCTCTTTTATTGGGTACCTATTCATTTGGTGTCTCCTCCATGTTCATTTGCCCTCTTTTACATTGGTGACCTTTAGTCCGTGGTGCTTTGCATTTAAAGCACACCCCTTTCTCAATGAGTTCACCCCTTCTCTTACACCGTTGATCCTTACTCCATGGTTTCTGACATAAGAAACATTTTGATTGATCTCTCCTTGGACCTTCGCCTCTATTTGGTGTCTGAGAGGAAATGCCTTTTTGTTTTTCTTTAGTTCTATCGTATTCCGTCATTTTTGCCTTCCAAATGGCATCTTCAAGGGTTTGGGATTCAAAGGGTCTTACGCTTATTTTGATGTGTTCTATGAGTCCTTCAATGAACATATAGACCCTTCTCTTTTGAGATATATCGGTAACCATGACTGATAGACTCTGAAATTTGTTGGCAAATTCTTCAATAGTTCCTTATTGTTTGAGGTGGGTTAATTCTTGGAAGTACCATTTTGGTTCCCTTTGGTCAAACCGACTAATGAGTTTTTTAGGAAATTCACTATAGGTGTTAATACTTTTATGTCCTAGGGTGATGATGCCATGGTGCCACCAATTGTGGGCCTCCCCGGTCAAGTGGATTATGGCGAATTTAATGGCGTTTTCTTCGGTCATAGGGCTGAGGGAAAGGTAAGTGTCTAGTTTTTGAACCCAAGCTTGAGTTGTTTATTTTCCTATTGCATCGGAGTGTGGTAGGGACATTTTTCCTAACTTGGCTTTAATGTCTCTTTCTCCATGATTTCTTTTCCGACAATGGCTTGCCAAGGTTTTGGTTTCATAGTATTCTTTAAAGGGAATGAGTCTATTTATCTCTGGTTCTAAACTAGCATACATTTGGGCAATCTCCTCTACTGAGTGGGTGGATGGTTCTTCCCGTCATGTGACAGGTTCTTCCCTTGGAGGAAATGATGGTATAGTTGGTCTCATGGTGGAATCTTGAGTTGAGGGCTCATTCTCAGAATGATTAGAACGTATATCTCTTCCTATTGGGGAAGTGGGTAATCCATTGTGGTTATTGTTATTGCTCATGTTTTGGATGGCTTGAAGAATTAATTGATTGGTCCTCTCAAATCTCTCATTAGTTTGCTTCATGAAGCTTCTTAGTTCATTTGCTAATTGCTTGGCCATAGCTTTTGTGCCTTTCTTTTGTTTATATGTTTGCTTGAACTATCTCCCACAGGATGGCAGTATTATGCTCTGATACCACTGTAACGTCCCTTCTTATTCTCCTTATGTAGTTTCCTGAAAATCCGATGTTAGTAGAAAATATTACACAATATTTACATGACTCTTACTCTATTCAAAGTTAGTAAGGGGGATTTGATTCTTAGGGGCTGCCTCTAGGTCGGGCTTCACAAAACTCCCGATTCTCGGCTTGAGGGATATAAGATCCACTCTAGGCATTCGAGCTATCAACACGTCTTCCCATAGAGCACGACCCATAAGAATCTCTTGGAAGCAATAAATGCTCTCCAAGCCTATGCATATTCATATGACTGGTGTCAATATATATACTGCCTACATGAGATTATACAATCTCGAGACTAGGGAAACTATAACAATTTCCTCTAGCCCCCTCCAAATATAGGAATCCATCTCTAATGAATATAAGATTTATTCTATATGTTATCCATATCATCATCTTAAGTGAACATATAAATGTACAAACATTGATGTTGATTATAAAATCATAGTTTTAAACTCAAAAAGAAATCCAGAATTACTCAAGAATGCATCAATCAAGAATTTACATAATATATATTTGCATATCTTAATTATGTATATATATAATATATATATATATATATATTAATATCTTATATAAATGGAAATAGAAATGTTCATGTATATATATATATATATATTTAATATTCAATAAATAATTTAATTCGTATTAATTGACATACCAAAAAATTACTTTCTTGCTGAAGTCTTCAACTGTAATCCCTGTTATATATTTTCTTTTATTTGATGCCTTTTTACTGGTATTCTGTGGCATATATATATGTATGTGTGAGGGGGAGTCATGTCCCCTCCACACACAGTCGTCACCCTTAGGGGGTGCGACTGGCTGCAGCCTAAGGCTGCGACTTAGTCGCACCACCTAAGGTGCGACCCTTCCTAAATACCGTTGCAGCCTAAGCTTAAACAACTGCCCTTAATCATGTATTAAATATATACTATATTTATATTATAATATGTATAATATATATTATAATAAATATTATAATAGTATATATTATAATATAATATTACGTATTATTAAATTGTTATTATTAATAATTAAACAATAATAATGTTATTAATATATTATTAATAATGAATCCATACTTCTGAGTTTCAACTTACTTATCTCACCCATTTAGAGGAATGAGCATGGATATCATAGAAGATCATACAAGCTATAAAAACATCTCACTTGGATGTGCTTGAGTATATTGAAGTACCTGGTATAAGAATCGAGCCTGGTATCAATCAAAATGGAAATAATATTAAAAAAATGATATGGCTATTGAGCATTAATGGGTTTGCTCAGAATTTTGAACCATTAGCCATGATAAAAATTGGGAGCAATAATGACAATCAATACATGTTAACCTGATATGGGAAAATACGACATTAATAATTCCATTTCTAACACTTAGTTAAAAAAATGTTGTGTTTACGCCTTTAACCATCTTTGACATTGTATCCTTGGGCATTTTTACTTTCATTAGTATTCGGATCATAGTTGGAAAACTTGGACTTGGCAAAAACTCGCCAAGCCTTGAAAAAAAAAGGGGGAAAAATTAGTTTTTGAAAAAACTCGGGAACTTAATAAACAACTTAAATTTAATTAGAAATGCATTTTTTTTGCAAAATTCAATGAGAAGTTGCATCAAATGAGTTAATTAATGAGAACACAAAAGAAACAACCTAAGTTTAGATATATATAAATGCAAAGTGGGTACAAAATCGCATTCTCATGTGGAATGTTGATGGCTGGAAGCAAAATAGTAAACAGTTTCTACAAAACTAGAAGGAAATACATCAGTACAAATTACAATTACATCTTCCTCTTCCTAGCTCTACGAGAAAATAAGGGAGAGGAACTAGAAGGAGAGGGCCTAGTCTTAGAAGTAGAACACTGCATTGAGCGTGACCGTACCTCCTTACTCGGTATCTCTGCTGATGTGTGTGGCTTGCTCTCCATCCTGGATGTATCTTCTTCTAGCACTGCCAATGACTCCTCGTTTGATTCCTCATCATCTTCCTCAATGTCATCTAATGTGAAACCAAATCCACCCCCCTCCTCCTCCATAGCCTTCCTCTCCAAATTAGCGATGTCATTCTCTGTAAACAATGGAGGCTGCTCCAGTGTCGTCCAATCAAAGTAAGGATCTATATCGTCCAAATCAATTGGACCAGCTAGTGCTTGTGCCTTTTTCATGCGCAACTTAAGATTGTATTGCACATAGACAAGGTTATTGAGGCGTGTCTGGGCTAACTTGTTTCTCTTCTTTGTGTGGATGGACTCAAATAAGCTCCAATTGCACTCACAATGGGATGAGCTACAAGGTTGGCATAAGATTTTGAGAGAAAATTTCTTTAGATGTGGGGTATTTCCACATGAACTTTGCCACCAAGAATCTGCAAAATAAAATATTGAGAAGTTAGAAAGCAAAGAGAAAAGCGAAAACTAAATTTATCAAATGGAAAAATTGCAAATGTTTTACTTGGGGTTTGAGTGCCTCTTGATCTCTTTGCCAACTTTGAATAGAATAATTTACCCTTTGATTCCACATAGATTTTTTGTTTGGTCACAGCAAGGTCCTCTCTGCAACATTGGGTATCATCCTCTGAATGCATATATGATGAACATATTGTCATTGATGTCAAAATCAGAAGCATATGTAATGAACATGAATACGAACAGGCATATCCGAAGGTATATGAAGGTGATATCAGAAATACATTCAGCATGAAGAGAACGGCAATGAAGACTAAATAGATATCAGAGGTTATGATGAGCGTGCTGAGATTAAATCTAAACAGAGACTATATTCAGATATTTAAATGCAAGATCTCTGTTCGGTTGTTTGAAAGAAGTCTAATGTTCTTATGAATTGGGTTTCCTAACAGTTATGATCTAGAATCAAATTTTGTTTATGTAACTGTCTATGACAGTCCCAAACAGAAACGGTTGCGGTGACAGAGATGACTTAAAGCCGAAGATTCCCTATAGATTGAGTTTCGAATATTGAAATAGTTCTTCAAGAAGCCGATAAGGGGGAATTCATCTTTATTTTCTGTATCTCGGTTCCCCCAAGTTGATGTTAATCAAGAATCCATTTGTTATATATCGGTTGCTATGAAGGAGGTCTATTGATTTATTGAAATCAGTTTAATGGGTGTTTCATAACAGGATGATGAGACTGTGTGTATTTAGAGTCGATTTTGAGGGGATGTTTGTCTGTCAATAAACCGATTGTTTAACTCTTGAATGGGATTATATTTATAACTATTTTATTCAGGAATTGTAACACAAATCCTGTATTGGTGTCGAACTTGGGTATCAGCATGTTGATGGATTGATATCTACCACGGGATAGTTCAAATGATAAGGTGGCGACAGTCATAATAGAAGGAGAATGAATGGAGACATCGGTAAAGCTATTTAGAACGAGTGATCCCCGAGTGCTAGCGTATTTTGCTATCGACATTTGAAAATAGAAAAGGAGATTGTATCCGCGAAAAGAAATGATAGAACCTGAGACAGTCAGACAACCCGTGAACATCATGTTTACAATGGTATTTTATTAAAAGTACACAATGAAGATTATGCAACAGATTTCGAAGATAGAGTCATACAGAACGTATTCAGTGCAGACGTCTTCAAATGAGAACGTATATATTAAGCAAGTGCAGACGTATATATACAGACTGTTATAAAAGGAACAGCAGCGGCAACAGACAAATACTTATACTATATGCAGCAATGTGAATCATATTGATGGAGAGGTTCACGTGATGCCAGTAACTAGTTCTAGACTGCCGTGACAGAGGCTAGGAAATTTGGCAATTCAATATCCTTTAAGGAGTGTCACAGTTTTTAGTAGCAGCGTTTTGGAAACCAATCGTGATAAGTCGGCAATTCTATATAGTCAGCGTTTGAAGGAATTACAATATAGAGCAATATGGCATCACTAATATGTAAGGCAGCTATATAAAAAAAGAAATAACAAATAATTAGAACCCGATATGCAACAAGTGTATATTATAAAAAGGTTTATATACAACGGCAATATTGAAAGATATTCAGAAGATACTCATGACAATACGTATATATGCAGCGTGTTTTATTTTCAATAATCAAAGGTAAATATTATATCAGATAGATCGAAGATAAGAGAAGATATATAAAAGAGTTTTAAAGGTTTCATATGGTTTGACAGCAAGGGAAAGTCATTAAGGTTTTATTTAATATGATTAAATAAAGGGAATATTAACTTATTTTTAAGTTAATAATATTTTAATAAAAGAGACACCTTTTCAATTTGAAAAGTCATAACTTTTAAAAAGGACATAATGTTTCATTCAATAATATGAATATATATATATTCAGTCTTATTTTGAAAATAAAAATGTAAGCAAGTGGAGGAGAAAGAAGAAGAGCGGTGAATATGATAAAAATAAAGAATTAAATGATTATATATTCAAATTTTAATCTGATATATATATTATGCATAAACAGTAATAATGATATTATTTTGAAGATAAAAAGGAAAGGGAGAGTTATTGGCTGACTAAAGAGACTAAAATTGCATCCATCATCAGTTGAAGAAAGCAACAGTATCCAGGTGGAAGAAAACTTGTATACAGTGAGTTGGTGCTCAGAATCCGGACAGGGGGAGTTGGTGCTCAGAATCCAGTCAGGGGGAGTTGGTGCTTCCAGTAGGTCGGTGCCTGCAAAGTGTGGGAGTTGGTGCTTCCAGTGAGTCGGTGCTCATAAATATAGGGGTTGGAGCCTCTAGTAGGTTGGTGCCTACAAAACATTGTAAAAGAACAATATTATATAAAAGCAAATTATTTTGTGGTTTTCTCCCATATTGGGTTTCCACGCAAATATTGTGTTCATGTGCATAATTGTTTATTTGAGTAATTGATGTTATCTTTGAATAAAAGCATTTAAATTCAAAAAGGTTATTATACTGATTCACCCCCCCCTCTCAGTATAATCGTGTGCTCTACAATATAGAGAGGCCCTCAATGACCTCTCCATTAGGATCTGAAAAGGAATCATCATATCTGAAACAAAAACAAAGTGAAATCAAGTCGTAGTACACAATCCACAAAAAAAAAGTGAAACCAAGTCTTAGTAAAATTTGAATAAGAATCATCGTACTTGAAACGAGGGTTGTGGAAGTACCCTGCTACATGAATGGGTTGGTGGAGCTGATTGTTCCACCTCCTATCAACAATTTCCCAAATGGGATCATATTTGAGTCTATCCCCCTTGTAATTTTTTATAGACTCTTTGGTCCTACCCATAGCCTCATAAAACACCCCATTGGGGTTTGATCCCCATCAACCAAGCGCAAAACTCTAACCAAGGGCTCAGACACTAATTAAAATTTGAAAAATACAAATTTGTTTACAAGAAGATTAATTAATGGAGTTAGTAACATCAAGTTACAAATTAATAATGAGAGACTTGAATCAAGAATAATAAAAAATTAAAGTTTTGAAGTTACATTCACAATCTCAAAAGCCTTGTCCATAAAATTTTGATGAAAGACTATGCGTGCGATAGCCTCTCCTTAGGCTTCTTTGACTAAGCTGAGTCAAGCCTTGGTTGACTCAAACATTTGTTTCAAAGAAGTCAATGTATCAATAATACTTTGCAACATCAAGAAAATCATTGTAAACCTTGTGACAATGGGTCTCACCAAATCTCTCCCTTTAGTGAATTGTCTCATCAAATTTAGATCCCAAGGGTGATTGTAGATACACATTGTGACCTACCTTGCATCTTCCACAATTGGAGTCACCCAATCAAGTTTTCCTATGTCCAAAAGAAGGTCAAGGACATGTGCTACGCAAGGTGTCCAAAAAAGAGGGGTGCTTGTCTTGGAGGATTCTACTGTTAGAATAACTGAGGAGGGGGGGAGGGGGGGGGCTGAATCAGTTAGATCAATTATCCAGTAAGCCCATATACAAAATGTATCTCTAAAAACAATTTCAGCAAATATCTACAGCTCAGTAACAAGTAATAAATTGTCTGTGCATTTACCGATTACCAGTTAATTCCTTCTAGTGATTACCGACCAAATCAAATATGTAACATGCAAAGTATGAAATCCAAACATTCACCACAATAACACATAACACAAGAGATTTAACGTGGAAACCCTATTAAGGGAAAAACCACCTGGGACCGGTAACCCAAAAACTTTTCACTCTTCTAAAGTGATCTTGGTTAACTCTGCAGTTCGGTTCTTCTTCAACCAGTCTAATCAGGTATGCATGAAGCTTGTTCACGCGAAAACTCTGCTTTCTCTATATTCTCTGACATTCACAATAGTGAAATCACTGTCTCTTAAATAGACAAGTAACTCGTTTACTTTTCATCCATCAGATTTTGCCGCTTAATCTCCTTTGTAGATTTTGCCTCTTAAAGCTTCCTCGACAGATGTGTCTATAACACGTTTCAGTTCCAACCTTTAGATCTCCTTTGAATTATGTTAGCCGTCGATCTCATAACGGGCTTTATCTCCAACCTCGAAATCATACACATTCTAGCTCATCAATCTTGTCGGCTAAACTATGCATTTGATGTTTGTATCCATCCTCGGTTAACTAAGAAATGCGTCGGTGAACACTAGCTCGGTTATCATTGTCGCTCGGTATATACTACATTGCTCGGTGTATACTGTAGTCTTCATTTACTGACCACACTGCTTTGCACATTTCAGCTTTGTTCTTCATAACAGATTATTGAAACATAATCAAGTCAATAGTATGAACTCATAGACTCATCAATAAGTCACCAAAAGTGTTCCTTATCCTTATCTGTCTTGTCCATCTTTCTCTATGTAGATATCTTTGTTCCTCATCTTTTTCTCCTCTTATAGATGTTTAGGTGTTTGCAACTATCATGATAAGTACTGTCAAACTAGTTGACATCAATGACAACATATTGACTGATTCAATTATATCTCAAACCATTCGAGTATAGCTCGGTGATCTCTAATCACTGATCTTTCAGCCATCTCGGTGTTCAATCAATCTTTCCCTTTGGCATTGATGGCAACATAAGCAATATGAAATATGCCAAACACATACCAAATATGTATTCTACAACTCTGTAAGTAATTGCTGAAGCACATCTTTAATATGTTTAATCACTATGTAACTTCATCAGCAATGTAGATGCAGACTCTCCTCTGTAGATTAGATTTGTTCAGTTCTCTCCCTGACTTTCTGACTTCCTCACTGATTGAGGTAGATGTAACAATTCTCTCCCTTTCTCTGTTCTCTGATCTTTGCATTTGATATCTCTCCATACTAGCTCTGTTTCTGACTGTGTTCTCGTAAACTGATTCTCTGTATATTTCATCAGATATTCTCTCCCTTAGATATTCTCTCCCTTTGACAACAATGCCAAAAACAAAAAAAAATCCCTCTGTCTTTAGCTCTGCTGTAGCCATGTAACTCTTTGTTGTTCAAGTGCATTAACTGTATCTCAGTATACCGATATGCAAATCTCTGTACTGTTTCACAACTCTAGACAGAATCCAAAGTGTGAGCTATTGTTGCATCAACATGAGTGATCTTCTGATAAGAATAGGCTGATGCAACCTCCAATCACCTTAGTGACCGGTAGACAAGGGACGGACCCCAAGTCTAGTCCTCAAGTATTCGAATGTATCCTTCAGTAGAGGCTTGGTAAATATGTCAGCAAGTTGCTCCTTAGATGTAACATATTCCAACTTAACTTGCTTCTCCTGTACTTGTTCCCTTAAGTAGTTATACTTAATAGAAATATGCTTGATCTTTGAGTGCATTACAGGATTCTTTGAAATATTTATTGCACTTGTGTTATCACAGTATATAATCACCGGCTCAGTGATTATCCCATTCATTCCTTTTAACACTTGCTTGATGTATGCAATGTTTGAACAATTTGTAGCAGCAGCAACATACTTTGCTTCGGTAGTTGACTGGGAAATACAAGGTTGTTTCTTACTTGTCTAAGTAATAAGTCTTTCACCAAAGAAAGATGCTCCTCCGGTGGTACTTTTTCTGTCATCTATATTTCCAGCCCAATCTGCGTCGGTATAGACTCTGAGTTCAAACATTCCTTCCTTAGAATACCATAGTCCATATTCCTCTGTTTTCTTCAGGTATCTCATGATTCTTTTCACATCTATCATATATGAATCCTTTGGATTGGCAGAAAATCTAGCAACAATTCCAACAACATGTGCTATGTCTGGTCTACTATGTACTATGTACATCAACTTACCAATAATGGATCGGTACAATGTCTGGTTGACCTCTGTGGATTCATCATCTTTAGTCAGTTTACAACCTGTGGCCATCGGTGCACCAATTGGTTTAGCATCTTCCATGCCAAATGTCTTCAATGCTTCCTTTATATACTTTGATTGTGAGATGAATATGCCATCACTTTGCTGAATAACCTGCAATCCTAGAAAGAACTTAATCTCTCTAAACATTGACATTTGAAACTATTTTCTCATCTCATCAGCAAATGATTTACAAATATTATCATGTCCTCCAAAAATTATATCATCCACAAAAATTTCACTTTCATGAACAAATTGCTGTTCTCACTGGTTCTTACAAAATCAATATTTAAAAGATAAGTATGCATTCTTTCATACCAGGGTCTCGGTGCTTGCTTTAGACCATATAAAGCTTTATGTTGATCTACATACCATGTCTATCTTGTTTGGATCAACAAACCCTTTTGGTTGTTCTATGTAGACCTCTTCCTCTAGTATACCATTCGGAAAAGAAGACTTCACATCCATTTGATAAACTTTAAACTTCTTGTGAGCAGCATATGCAAGTAACATTCCGACTCCTAGTCTAGCCACCGGTGCAAAAGTTTCACCATAATCTATGCCTTCCTCCTGTGCATATCTGTTGCATACAAGTCTAGCTTTCTTTCTAATAACCTCTCCATTCTCATTCAACTTATTTCTGAAAATCCATTTAGTACCGATAACATTCTTATCTTTTGGCCTAGGTACTAAAGTCCATGTTTTGTTTATCTCTATCTATTCTATTTCTTCATTCATTGCATTAACCCATTCATCATTTTCTAATGAACTTTAACATTTTTTAGTTCATATTCACAAACTGATCATGTACCTTGTCTATACTTGCTTCTTGTCATCATGCCAGCTTGCTTGTTTCCTAAGATTTGGTTCTCAGGATGATGTCTTCTGACAAATCTTGCCAGTACCTGATCTCTTCGGTGTTGTTCATCCTGTTTAGGTTCATTTGCTTGCTCGGTAGGTTCATCCTGATTGTCGGTTTCTCTTTGCTGTTCGTCAGTGTTGTTTTCCTGTTCCTCGGTTGACTCAACCCGCAGCTTCGATAGGTACTCTGGATGTTCAATGTAAGTAAATCTACCGTAGTCTTCTAGTTCTCTATTACTTTCTTCACTGTTCCTATCATCAAACTCATCAACTCTAATATTTGCACTTTCAATCATTTTGTTAGTCACTTTATTCAGACACTTATAAGCTTTGCTTTTGGTGGAATATCCAAGAAATATCCCTTCATCACCTTTTGAGTCAAATTTACCGTTCCTATCATCTTTCAGAATGAAACACTTCCAAAAATTTTGAGATAACTTACTGTCGGTTTGTGACCAAACCATAACTCGTAGGGTGTTTTATTTGTCTTTCAATTGTACTTGGTTCAGAACATAAACAGCTGTGCAAACTGCCTCTCTCCAGTATGTTGGAGCAACATTCTTTTGTATCATCATCGTCCTTGCTCAATCAACAGTTGATCTATTTCTTCTCTCGGCAATCCCATTCTGTTGGGGTGTTCTCGGTGCAAAAACCTATCTTTTTATGCCATGCTCATTACAAAAATTAGTGAATTCATCTGAAACAAACTCACCACCTCGGTCAGATCTTAAACATTTTAGTTCCTTAACAGTTTCCTTCTCTACTTTTGTTTTGTACCATTTAAACATCTTAAATGCTTCTGATTTCTTTTTTAAGAACATAATTGTCATCAATCTAATGTAATCATCAACATACAAAATGAAATATCTATCTCCATAGTAACTTTGAGTTTTCATATGACCACACAAGTCGATATGAACTAACTCCAATATTTTCTTTGTTGAATAATCTTTGCTTTTGAAACTAGATTTAGTCATCTTACCTTTTTGACATTGATAACACATAACATGATCTGGTTTTGTTAGGCTAGGCAGACATCTAACCTTTTTCTTTGTGCTAATCTTAATCATGTTATCAAAGTTTACATGACACAACCTTTTTTGCCACAACCATGCATCCTCATTATTCATCATTAAACAAGCAGACTCATCATTATCAAGATAAAACAGATTACCTTTCGTTTGTGCTCCTGTTCCAACAAGTTTTCCTCCATCATCAAATATTTTCACCTTCCTGCTCTCAAAAGCTACTTGGTGACCTGAATTGTTCAGCTGTGCCACACTTAGCAAATTATAGTTTAGTCCTTCTACCCAATAAACATTTTCACATTTGATTCTATCATTAATCAGTAGGGTTCATTTTCCTCTTACCATACAGGGTATATCATTACCCATCTTTACTGATCCTCCATTGTATTGCTCAAGATGATCAAATTTTTCTTCATCACTAGTCATGTGATGTGTATAGCCACTGTCAATAATCCATGTATTATTTTATTAACTTTAGAAATCAGTGCTGTTTCTACATACCTTTCTTCTTCTTTTGAGTCATCCTTCATAGCAACATCATCATCAGTATCAGTATCAACATCATTTTCCTCGGCTATATAACATACCTTCTTACCCTTATCATTGTTGTCTCGGTTATCTCTACTATTGTGTCGGTAACTTCTGTTGCTTCTTCTTCCATAGCTTCCTTCACCAGATTGATCTCTGTTTCTATCTTCTTTCCTGTTTGGGCATCTAGCAGCAATATGACCAATTTCTTTGCAGTTAAAACATGCTAAAGACAATTTACCCTTATATCTACCTTTACCTTTAGGTAATCTCTGGGCCATAAGAGCTTCAAGTTCATCAAGTTCATCATCAGTGCAACTGTCACTATTATCATGTTTATTGCTAGATTTATCGATCTTCAAAGAAGTCATAAAAGCAGATTCAACAGACGGTACAACACTATTGTCAAAATTGTTCAATTCAAAAGTTGTCAACTTACCAATCAGATTGTCAAGAGTAAGAGCATTGCCAGGTACAAATCTCATTTCATGTATGGCAGAAATTCTGATTGCATAAGCAGGTAATAAGGTTCTCAAGATTTTGCTTACCAGTGTGTCTTCGTCAATGACACCACCAGAACCTCGGATAGCATTCACTACCTCTTTAATTCTATTAGAATACTGCACAATATTTTCTCCTTCTTTCATCTTCATATCATCGAATCTCCCTCTTAAACTTTCAGCTCTGGCTCTTTTAACATTTACATCTCCACCGTGAACTAGTGCAAGTTTCTCCCACATTTCTTTAGCAGTAAGACAATCTTTGACATCTTCAGCATCCGACAGAGCAGCAACAATCTCCATCATGGTAATGTTATGCTCATGTCTATCTCTTAGTTGATCAAGAGTCAAAGGTCCAGTGGATGGTGCTAAGTAGCTATTGTCCAATATAGTGAGGGCAGAATTCCCAATTCCAGATATATGTAACCTCATTCGGCTTTGCCATATTGAGAAGTTGTCCTTGTTCAATCTCGACACTTCCCTCTTATATATTTTGTGATCTTTTTGTTGAAGTCCTTAAAACTCTGTTCCAAGCAACCAATTGTTAGAATAACTGAGAGAGGGGGGAGGGGGAGGGGGAGGGGGAGGGGGGGAGGTGTGGGAGGGGGGTGAATCAGTTAGATCAATTATCCAATAAGCCCATATACAAAATGTATCTCTAAAAATAATTTCAGCAAATATTTACAACTCGGTAACAAGTAATAAACTGATGCAGGAGCATCCTGGGTGTAAGAGCAATCTTGCATCACCCAAAAAAATATTTCTGTTTTTATATTCAATAAGGGCTATTTTGTGCATAGTTGCTATTTATGAAAAGTTACTATTTTTGGTAATTTTTGTATGTGCTCAGAATGATCTGATTTCTTTCTTGGAGGTTCATTTTGGTCATATAAGTCTGCCAGTAAAGTTTCATTGCCAGATCAAGTGTATATTGGAAGATATTGAAGATTTTCGGTATTGGCAGCAGGGTACAGAAACTTTGAACTCAGTTTTGAAGGCTTTAGAGGCCCCGGATGAGGTCGAAAATTTGGGTGACGGGCGCTTGCGCGGGTCAAGCCTGTAGAGCGCTTCGTGACATTTCCGAAATGGGGTTATAATAGCCGATCGGGTCAACTGGTGATGACTTATGGTCTTCGGAAGTTGGGCCACTTGAAATGGCGAAAAATAATTTTCTTCAAAATTTCTGTTCGGGTTTCAAAGGTTATCTTGAGCCGACTATGATGTAATAAAATGTAAAATAAAATAATTCTAAGTTTGGTCGGCCTTATTGGCTAAAATTCTGGAACCTTCCCAGGCGGTGGAAAATTGCCTATATAAGGAAGGCTGTATTATTGTCTTAGGCAGTTCAGAATAGTTCTGGGTAATAGTTCGAGGCTTTGTCCTACAAAATATTGTAAGGGAATGCCCATGTGGCTTTGCATATTGTAATTCTGAAAGTTTGTAATTCCACATTTGTGGAGATAATAAGAAGCCAATTTTTTGTTCTTGCATATTGTTGTTGTTTCTCTATTTCTGTTATGTGTTTGTGGTATTAAGGGGAGCACCCTTCACCATAAATTGTTTGTGCATTTACCGATTACCAGTTAATTTCTTCTAGTGATTACCGACCAAATCAAATATGTAATATGCAAAGTATGAAATCCAAACATTCACCACAATAACACATAACACAAGAGATTTAACATGGAAACCTTGTTAAGGGAAAAACCACCTGGGACCGGTAACCTAAAAACTTTTCACTCTTCTGAAGTGAGCTCAGTTAACTTTGCAGTTCGGTTCTTCTTCAACCAGTCTGATCAGGCATGCATGAAGCTTGTTCACGCGAAAACTCTACTTTCTCTATATTCTCCGACATTCACAATAGTGAAATCACAGTCTCTTAAATAGACAAGTAACTCGTTTACTTTTCATCCATCAGATTTTGCCACTTAATCTCCTTCGTAGATTTTGCCTCTTAAAGCTTCCTCGATAGATGTGTCTATAACATGTTTCAGTTCCAACCATTAGATCTCCTTTGAATTATGTTAGCCGTCGATCTCATAACGGTCTTTATCTCCAACCTCGAAATCATACACTTTCCAGCTCATCAATCTTGTCGGCTAAACTATGCATTTAATGTTTGTATCCATCCTCGGTTAACTAAGAAATGTGTCAGTGAACACTAGCCCGGTTATCACTGTCGCTCGGTATACACTACACTGCTCGGTGTATACTGTAGTCTTCATTTACTGACCACACTGCTTTGCACATTTCAACTTTGTTCTTCATAACAGATTATTGAAACATAATCAAGTCAATAGTATGAACTCATAGACTCATCAATAAGTCACCAAAAGTGTTAATTATCCTTATCTGTCTTGTCCATCTTTCTCCATGTAGATATCTCTGTTCCTCATCTTTTTCTCCTCTTATAGATGTTTAGATGTTTGCAAATATCATGATAAGTACTGTCAAACTAGTTGACATCAATGACAACATATTGATTGATTCAATTATATCTCAAACCATTCTAGTATAGCTCGGTGATCTCTAATCAATGATCTTCAAGTCATCTCGGTGTTCAATCAGTTGTAGTTCATCATCTACCTGACATATTAGTAAAACTTCAATAATTAGTTTCCATATTTTACCTAAAAACTAAATTAAATATCACTTATTAACTAAGTTGCTGAATCCTCCATTTTAATTGCCGACTCCGGGTATGGTATGTACCGTAATCGGGTACTTCATGGAATCCCCGCAGAATCTTTGTAATTTTTTTATTAAAGTTGTATTTGTTTATTTTTCAATTTAAATTAACATATATTTTAATAGTAACATTATATAGTATATAATTGTTTAATTATGTTTATTATTTCTTGTTATAATATTAATTTGTTAAATTGTATATGAAATAATTAATATTACAAGTATAGTATTTCTTAATTCTTGTTTTTAGGCTGCAAAATATGTATATATTTATGATTTTTATATATATTCTAGTACGGGTGTGCCTAAACGTACCCAACCCCTCAAAAAAATTATGCCGTATCCGTGTATCGTATCCACGTACCTGTACCCGTATCCGTACCTGATTCGGCAACTTAGCTTATTAATATTTAATGATAAACATGTGCAAGATAAAGCTACTTGTTGCCACATATCCTGTCGCATTATCTGTGATGATTTGCACCACATTCTCTACTCACACCTCCATGACAACATTCTCCAACATTAATGCCAATGTTTGTGCATTTTCACTTTGTTGGAGGCATCAACTAATTTCCAAAACACCACATTGTCTTTGCAAGCAACCAAAAAATTAATAATGATTCGATTTTTTCCATCTGTCCACCCATCAGAAAGAATGGTGCAGCCATATTTACTCCACTCTTTTCTTTGCTCTTCCACCATTCTCTACTCGCACCTCCATGACTACATTCTCCAACATTAATGCCAATGTTTGTGCATTTTCACCTTGTTAGAGGCATCAACTGATTTCCAAAACACCACATCGTCTTTGCAAGCAACCAAGAAATTAATAATGATTCGATTTTTTTCATCTGTCCACCCATCAGAAAGAATGGTGCAGCCATATTTACTCCACTCTTTTCTTTGCTCTTCCACCATTCTCTACTCACACCTCCATGACAACATTCTCCAACATTAATGCCAATGTTTGTGCATTTTCACCTTGTTGGAGGCATCAACCGATTTCCAAAACACCACATCGTCTTTGCAAGCAACCAAGAAATTAATAATGATTCAATTTTTTCCATCTGTCCACCCATGAGAAAGAATGGTGCAGCCATATTTACTCCACTCTTTTCTTTGCTCTTCCACCATTGCTCTTTCCTTATCAACTGCATTTACATGCAAAGAAAAGAGTGGAGTAAATATGGCTGCACCATTCTTTCTGATTGGTGGACAGATGTATATACATAATGAGAGATTGTTAAAATACCAAAAATCAGCACATGCCATCTTAGTTTTCTCATGTGCCTCCTTGTTCCATCCAGTGGCCTCTAATTATGGTTGTGCTCTAGGTGTGGTTCTGGGCACAAAATAACTGTCTATCCCTAATGCTAATGGTGGTGAAGAACTAGGCACTCTACTAGAGGAAGCAGAAGCAGTAAAAGAAGAGGCACTTTGTTTGCAGATGCGCGGGCCACGAAGAGAGCTCACTATGCTCTCAAGTGCTACTTCTTCTTAAATGTCAATAGGAGCACCTTGAGTTTCAGCTATGGCTGCCCTCACAACTAATTTTCCCCTCTCCCTCTGCAATATTTTCTCTTCCCCAGCTACAAGTAGGGCATTAACAAATCTTTTTATCTCTTCTCTATTTTTGTCACATAGATTTGTATCATGCTTCCTAATGCCTGCAAGGTGGTATTTGAGGCGGTTTATGCCTCCAGAAATTACTCTCTCACAGTTTATGCAAATCACCTCCCCAGGCTAAGCCGGTGCTTCATAGGCATACCTCCATGTCTTATCTCTAGCATTTTTAGGCATGCAAAAGGGCATGGTGTTAGTGGCCACACTTCCTCTGAATTTGCCATGCTAATTTAATGGTTAACCGTTAACTGCTTCCTTACACAGAGAAATTAAAAACATAAAATAAATATTTTAGAAAAAGAATTAAACAAAGTTAGAAACTATCTAAATCAGTTTCAATATTTTTAGACATCACCTAAAGTTGAAAGAAAATCTAAACAAACTGCTAGTGTTTGATATTTTAAAGAAAACTAGATTTTTTCAAAAAAAATAGTGATAGATTCAACTAAACCTGTCAAAAATAGTGTTGAATCTTGTTGTAATGATTCAAAATCATTTCTAACTACTTTGAAATGATTTTGTATTTATTTAGATTTAACAAAAAAAGAATAGAATGCTTTTAAAAAATATAAAAACAAACTCAGCAAACCTACTTGGGAATGTGTTTTTTTCTTGAAAAACTGCTTGAAACCCGCCTTAAATCCACTCGAATCCACCTCCAATAGCATAACAATCACCTAACAAGGCTTTGGAAGCCCACTTTCCTCCTCAATTCCTCACTCAAGTCACTGTAAATGAAAAAAGTGATTAATTGTGCCGTCTTTTTGTGTTTAAATGCTGGCATTGATGCACAAGCGAGTTCAAAAACTCGCTGATTTTCCCTGCAAGTTTTTCTCAGTAATCGCCATTCAGCGATTACTCGGCAAGTGTTCCAACTATGATTCAGATATCCTTTCTCTTTATTTCCACTCAACATTTCTCTGTCACATCTCTCATAATTCTTGTGCAGAAGACTGTTGGTTTTATGCAAACTGGCATTGAATTGCATATTGTAGATATTTTGTTCTGATTTCTCTGTGTTCTTTAGTTGAATCTGAAGTCAGCTAGTGCTGCTTTAAACTGAATAGAATTTGGTTTTATTGGTATTTTGAAACTTCATGTAGGCTGTTTAATATCTCGAAATATTTGCAGCAATTGTTCTAATTTGGTATAAATCTTAGTGCCTTCTTGACAGGAGTATTTTCAAAAGCATGCCAATCTTGATTTTTCATTTACATGCACAATCGAATTTTAGAGAATAACCTTAACAGGAAATGCATTTAAATTTGCAGTGGCCGCCGTGAATTTGGTGATTATAGTGTTTATAATCCTTTCAAGAGAAATGAGCTGGGTTAATGAAATTGACAAAGGTGGCAGGCATGCTTACAAATTTCATGGAAATTGACTTTTGGAAAAATAAATAAGTTGCAACTGATAATTCCTTCTTTAATGTACACAGACATGATTATGTTGCTGGTAACAGATATAAAGACAGGACACTGAAGCTAGATGTGAGATGATAGTTTGTGCAAACATTGATAAGATGACAGCTCATTAGCCAGTATCTTAGATTTTCAAAGATAAAAAATTAAAAAATAAATGTGGTCTTTGCTGCACAAAGTTTTGCCCCAATTTAATATTTATGGTGCCTGAGTTTTTGAATGAGAAAAATTCCATCATTTTGCTCTAGAAATTGTTAACTGTGCAAAAACAGTGGTGCAGGCTGTTTGTGATCTTATGAAAGAGTGGCTGTATGCAGTATGGACTTTAATTGAACTTATGACATACGATTCTAGGCCTCCTATAATGTAATGTGGTACCTTGTTCAGTTGTTGAAAATGTCAAATCCCTACTGTCTTGCAGTAGAATGATTACTTAAAATTTTCTTTATGAAACTACATATCATAGAGATTTCCTGTTGGCTTATTGGCATTTGGAATATGGCCCTTTCATACCTCATATTGAACTCTCTGGTAGAATTTCAATGTTTGGAAATGAAGGACAGCTTGCTCTCATATTCTTTAGGTCCCTTCCTTTCTAACAAACGATTAGAAATTTAGATATAATAATTCTCCTTAGATGAGATAAGTATTTATAGAACTTTCCTTACATTAGCTATATGTTGGGGTTTTACATATAGAAAATGAAACGATATCGTGTTACAGTTCCTGCCATAGTCCGGGGTCATCATGTTCTGAAGGATGGATTCCGAGTCCTCTACCATTATTGCAATGGATGTTCAATATTAGTGAAAATGTAACAGCAAATTGAAAATTGGCTAAATTTAAATCAGCAATATAGCAACATGCATAAACACATATATAATATTAATTTGGGAAATTATTTGTAAAAAAATCCAGACAAAATCAGTATTATTGATCACATAATATTAAAATGTGATTATAATTAAAAGGAGATTTTTTCGTATGGAAATTGTACCATGTTTTAAATTTTCCAGAAGTAGGTTTTACCAGAAATCTATATACAGTGATGGGCAGTGTTGCAGATGTAAATATCTTCATTCTTTTACTTCTGCTATCAAAGTCTACAACGGTAATAAATCAACTCCTCTCAATAGGATGCAAGGTTCCCACATACCTTCCAAGTTCCCGAGCTATGTCACTAACGGTTTGGTTGAGGAATTAGAATTTGAGTCAAAACCTGATTATCTCAAAATAAGGTTTTGAAATTCCGGTTTTGTGTATTCAGAAGATAGTTTGGACCGCTTGGTTGACCTGGAAGATGACTGAGACAATCCATCTTCTGCGTTTGTTTGCCATTTTCGAAATTGGAATTAGAATTGAGAAATTCTCATTTCTGTGTTTAGTTCTACAATTTCAAATTGGAATTGGAATTACATTATCCATTTCTGTGTTTGGTTCTACATTTTGAATTGGAATTAGAATTTGACAAAAAAAAATTTAAGTTTTTTTAATTATTATATAATGTTTTAATTTAATATTTTATTTAATTTGTCCATTTATTTATTTATTTATTTTTTATTAATTTATTTTTTTATATAGTAAATCATAAACAATTTTTTTTTTTTTTTTTTTGAATATTGTGAATAGTAAACTTACTATTTTAAATAATTTTATACATTTTCATAAACAATATTATAACAAGAAAATAATGATTGCATTGCTCGATATCACATCAAAATATAAATAAGTCTTATAGTCCACATATATATCTATTTCTGCATAATGACCCAACAAAGTAGTGCGATTATTGCACAAAGAAACATCATAAAAACATGACATCGGCTTTATAGGTAGCCTCACTTTTGCAATAGCTGTCTTGAGCGCCTTGCAAGCCTTGCACTCATCATCCACAACAGGTATATGTGTAGAAGGTGCAGATGATGTAGACAACGATGGGGTGTCATCAGCCCACCAAAAGTAGTCACATCCACTGCCATCCTCCAACATAAATCTAAGTTAGTATTGCTATAATGACTAATATTTATTCTTTGCAAATATTTAAATATTGTGCAATTAACAACTTTTTTCTTATTTATGCAAGTCCAGAATTTACGCTTTGGATTAGTGTCTGTGTGTGACGTCCTCAACATGCAGCGCACTCCATCACCACAGTCACACATAGGGTCATTTATCATAGCCATCACCATTGTATCAAACAAATTTTTGTTCATTCATACTATTGAAGCAACGAGACTTAGTATTGGAGATAGATACCAACATTCATATAACAAATGACTATTTTCTATAAGTACAAAACCAAAAAGTTTCATTTATGTTGATATTACGAATTTATACATAAAATACAATGAAACATCTATAGCATCAGATAGAAGTTGGGGAAGAACAATATCCATGAACTGAATGGTGGTGTGAAAACACACCGTCAAATAAGAAAATATAGGGAAATCCACGCTCTACACCCTTATGCCCCACATTCGGCGAGCAACCATCTCATATCCCGCTCATTCTTCCCATTACTGTCCGTACTGTTAGATGGTCAATCTTGCATCTACAAACTAAACATGATAGAAAAATTAAAACTTGTTTATTTTTAAATGGAATACACCAAGGAGTACCATCAGAAATATTGACCGTTTACAAACATGAACAGTAAACAATCATTAGATAGCTCATTTTTTTTATCATCATATGTGGATAGTTTTGGCATCAATGTTTGAAATAGCTTTTGGATTCGATTGTGTAGATGTTTTTCGCATCAACGTTTTGGATCTATCATCAGGATGAAAGAGAGCAAAATGATTGCAATAGAGCAAAATGATGGATCACACTCTGTGATCCATCATCTTTCAATCCTTTTGCTCTCTTTCATCTTGATGAAGAATCACATAGTGTGATCAGAAACGTTGATGCCAAAAATATCTACAATATCGAATCCAGAAGTTATTTCGAACACTTTTAATGTCAGCATTTGTGTAGTATCACAATATCATCATATGTGTGGTCTTAGAACTATCCATTTATGTTTTTGTACCTATCACGTGGTTTTAAAAAATGAATGAAATATCAAAAGAAATTGAAGATGAAATAGAGCATTGAACAAAGTAGAATTTTTCCATTTAATTTTGTAATGCAATAGTAATAACAAGATGGTTAGGGTATATACATATAACATGAGACAAAATCATGAGCAATGCATTCATCTACCAAAACACATTTATATCATCATCTCTTCTGAAGAACTAGAAATGGACAGTTTTGAGAGTGCATTGACAATGCATTAAATTAAGCTTTCATCATGTGGTAGTCCTTGGTGTATTCCACTAAATATGTTAAAAGCAACAAGACAAGATATATACCACTAAATATGTAAAGATGCTATTATACAATTGATACATATAAGGTTATGAATGCAAATGTCAGTTACTAGATAGATGAGGGACATTTTCATATTATTGTTAAGAGATAGTTTCATAACACAGTAAACTTTTTACAATAATACATATATTTACCATTTTCTTGCTAGTGGACATAGAGTAAAGAGGAGATCCTATCTAGTAGTACTTGAATTGTGACATTACTAAATCAATCAGAAAGATATCAAATGTACAAGAAACAGATATAGCACTTTCTAGATAGCAGACTTTTCAAAGAAAGAGAATGGTAGTGGGCTCATATATGGATTTGATTCATCAATCATCGAATAATTGACCTCAGATTGATCATTATTCCATACATGGCTACTGTTGCAATTTGTAATCTTGATGAACATCATACTGCATTACAATCAGATTGTAATGCAGTATGATGTTCATCAAGATTGTCCCCAAATTGATCATTATTCCATACAAGGCTACTATTGCAATTTGTAATCTTGATGAACATCATACTGCATTACAATCAGATTGTAATGCAGTATGATGTTCATCAAGATTGTCCCCAGATTGATCATTATTCCATACATGGCTACTGTTATTCCAACAGTAGCCATGTATGGAATAACTATTAGGCCTCCTTTTCCAAAGCAACCCCTAACTCCACACTCAACCAAGATTTCTCTATCATATACAGAGTCTAGATACCCCCCAAAATCAAAGATTTTCACATTTGCAAGGACCACTAACAAGTTTTAAAGTTTCATTCACAAAACCCTCCTTTTAAGGCTTAAAAACCTAGGGTCTTCCCAAGCACACCCTTCCACACCTTCTTAGACCCCACAAATGGATCTAACACCATACTATGATCATATCATGATCATCCATGCCAAGAAATGAGGTTCTCCAATGTACCAATCCTTCAGACCTTGACTGTCCCCTCTACAAGTGACCCCAAAACGGTTTATCCAAGCAATCAGTGAACTGATTTGCATCTCCCTTGCCTTCCCTGCATTCAAACACTTGTGAAAGCACATAAAATAATATAATAAACCTTTGGCAACTCGTTTTCATCATAGAAACCAATGAATACCGTCTAATCATTGTTTCTTCATGGTTTTTCACTGGTGTACTGTTCAGAAACAGTCACTGTTGATGGTATCCAACACATCAAACCTTCTTCAGGACCCTTGCACATTCATGAAGGGATTCCATTTAATGTCAACCATTCCAACATACTCACAATGCACACAAAAGAGACAATATTAAACCAACATTGCATCAATTTAACCTGACTGGTGTATACCCTGACTGTATAGGGATAGTCACGTCACAGGGATTTAAACACCTTCCAAACTCAAAGGAAACTATGCAAGACTTCAAAGTAAATGCATCATAATATCATTCCAATCCATTTAGATCCATACCAATCATTTAAAAGATGATTTTGTCAGCAAATACTTTAACTGTACCCTTATAGGTAGTGACAAGGTCTTTAGGAAAACAATTTACATTTCATTATCTCAGAATATATTACATTGATTTTTTCCTTACATTGATTCTTTTATACCTATCTATGTAACTGTACATCAAATGAAAGTTCTAAAGTTTCTCCTACCTCAATTAATTCTGATTCAAAAGGAAACAGACTACTTGGTGGAAAGGGGTTAAACCCAACAACAATCATAAACAATCATAAACAATCATCAACCAAATATGATAAAGTTTCAACTCATCATAAACAATTATCAACCAAATATGATAAAGTTTCAACTCATCATAAACAATCATCAACCAAATATGATAAAATATCAGTATATGTGAACGAAGTATGATAAAGTTTCAACTCATGATAAAGTTTGATGAAGTATGTAGAAAATAACTATAATCCGCCATATGTGGCTGCAATCCAGTCCACTCTCTCCTCCTCACTCATCAACAAGAACCCTTTGGCTCTTTCACGTTGAACCACAAAGGTGTCGTATACCTTCAAGAATACACCTCGACTCAATTCAGGGATGGATTTGAGAGCGGTATATATGCGCCCATCAAAGCATTGTCATCATCCGATTTATCAATTTTGTGAAGGTGAACATTGTCGACGCCATCTTTTATTTTCTTCATTGTTTCACAGATGACATCCAAGGAAGCGGCCATAGTTGCCTTCCTCCTCTTTCCCATCCTTGATGATGATGATGTGGTAGTTCCTCTAGCACTTGCAGTTGCAGTGGATTGATTGGAAGGATTATAAGGGTCTTCATTCAAATCAACAATACTATCAAGATGTATACTGAAACCAATATCCTCTTCATCATGCACATCGAATGGCTCTTCCAAAGGGTTCCCTTCTTCAGTCTCAAGGGCCGTCATAGCTGCATTACTTTCAACAATGTCATTACCCACAATTGCACCCAATTCATTAAAGTATTGGAAGGGCTGCCTCTTATACACTTCGGCATTTTTGAATTCTCTTCTCTGCATGTTGGCATATTAAATGGATTAGGTTCTTTGTCTTTCATCATTAACTTTATAAAAAGGCAATATTATCACCCTACCTTCAAAAGCTCATCCCACACGCTATCCTCAACATTCATGCATTGAGTTGCCTCATTCCAAGCAAAACCACTTGTATTTCTTAGCTCTTTCATCACTCTAAATGCAAGCTTCCATGTTTTCAGCTTGTTTTTGAAATTGTCCTTTGTTAGATTGAGGTGCATATCCGCGTTGAACCTCCTCTCAATGGCGGTCCACGCTTCATTTTTGAATCCCCCGTCACCTTTTCTTCCAAGCTGTACTTGCTCGAGGAGCAAGTCTAGAAACTTGTGTTCCATCTCTTTTGTCCACATTATCTTCTTTGAGGAAGAAGATATTTGGCTCATGTTACCGGTTTCTTCCATGCTCATCATTAGTTCTATGTATGCCATGCTCTATATCAGCTGATCACAATGTACATATTGTTGTTAAGGGTATAAACATATTGTTGTTAATGGTATAAACATACAACATGGAATATATTTATGGACATATAATTGTATCATTTTATTTGCATACATCGGTATAATATAGCAAATAAAAAACCAACATGTCCAATACTTCTAGATACAAACAAAAGAAAAAGGAAACCATGATGTAAAACAAAGTATCTTCATACATCAGTTTACTCAAATAAAACACATTGACCCATAAAAGTCCAATACTTCCAGATACAAACAGAAGAAAAAGGAAACCATCATGTATGTCAAAGTATCTTCATACATCAGTTTACTCAAATAAAACACATTGACCCATAAAAATCCAATACTTCCAGATACAAATAGAAGAAAAAGGAAACCATCAAGTATGTCAAAGTATCTTTATACATCCGTTTACTCAAATAAAATACATTGACCCATAAAAGTCCAATACTTCCAGATAAAAACATAAGAAAAATGAAACCATCATGTAGTCTTGACCCATTAAAAGAACAACTATTCTCGGGATCTGTAGTCTTCCCACATTCTACTTGCTATATCATCTCAGAACTGGGACCACTGGTCTCTATCATGCTGAGACAACCCATATATCTCCAGCATTGGTACATCTATCCCATCACGATCATCTTCCTCTTCGGTACCAATTTCTGATGGAATGTCGTCCTCTATCATAATGTAGTTGTGTAGTTTGCAATATGCTAATACAATATGGGCTTGTGTCATGATAGAATAAGACGTGGCATGCCTTAGGATTGGAAAACACTGCTTGAGAATACCAAATGTATGCTCTATTGAATTTCTAAGAGAGGAGTGTCGGTGGTTGAACAACTCTTGTCGAGAGTTTATTGGATTCGCTCTTGAAAACCCCTTTAGGTGGTAGCGTGTACACTGATAAGGAGCAAGAAATCCAGGTGCATTGGGATATCCAACATCCACTAGAAAATATTTTCCTACATAAATAAAGTAGATTATTAAAACATGAAACATTGAATGTACCCATGAGTATATTAAACGATGATTTGGCTTACCAAGGCGAACAACAAGAGGATGTGCTCTTGACAGAGTTGAAGATAGAACATGACTATTTGCAACAGACCCTTCCCAACCAGCAAGGCAATACTGAAACTTATAATCGAAGGAACACACACCCATAACATTTTGTGACAGGTTGCCTTTTTTATCATGATATTTACCCTGCATGTCGACATCGACGGTGACTGGTATATGGGTTCCATCGATAGCTCCAACACAATCCTATACGATATGATACAATCATCAATTATACGGTCAACCAATAATATGATAAGGATAAAAATCATACAAGAAATTTGTAACAACACAATAATTACCTTGAAGAATGGATCAAAACATTCCTTCCCACTAATTTCAGGAGGAGTGTTTGGACTAGGTGGTATAAAGCAATCCTTGTGGAGTACTAAGATAGCCCTCAACACCTTGTGGAAGTATCGACTGATTGTCTCTCTCGAGTGCCCAAAGTTGTGGGCAATCTTGCGGTTCCTCAGATTGTGGCCAAGGGTGTGGAGGAACATCACAAGTTGTTCTTGTAACATCAAGTGTATCGTATCTGTCAAGCTTCCTTTCAGCCTTAGGATAGTAGCTAGACGAAAGAAGGTTCCCCTACTCATGCGAATCTAATCATGACAATCCACATCGTTGGAATGAATAACCATTTTATAAAAATAATTTCCTTTTCTTATTCGTTTACCCATTTGTGCACTGTCTTCTCAGGCTACCAATACTTTGGCTACGACAACAAAAGCAAGAAGAGCTGTGAGAAGACAAGAATATGTGGTCTCCATAGCTACACATCCTAGAATGTCAATATTGTCAACAGGATCCATCAATGGCTTGAAACGTGGACAAACAAAATGATTGAGCGAGGAGATATCTAGTATGAAGCACAACAATAAAGCGTATAACAGTACATAATCACAAAGATATGCATCCATCCATGACACAAAGCACAAAAATGTACTTATAGACAGGATCCCTACCAATCTCCATCATAAATATGTATTATACATGTCCTCATTCGTACATGATACACACCTTAAACCAATGGTATCGTTTCTGTTTTAGTTTCAGCTCTGCCCTCTAGTAGATAAAATTCTTAAATGCTACTGAATATGTGTAACTTTTTAGATTATGTGTTAACACATGTTTAACACTGATTATGTGTAACTTTTTAGATTACGTGTGTAACTTTTTAGAATTCGATTATAATCAGTGTTAAGTGTTAACACTGTTAATCAATGTATAAGGAAAAGAACACCCATATGCTGCCACAAATAGACAATCAGTGTTAACAATGACAATCAGTGTTGCTTGCTAGTGTTAACACTGACAATCAGTGTTACACTGAAGCAATGTTAACATTGATTATAAATGTTAACACCGATAATTAGTGTTAACAGTGCTTTAGTGTTAACACTGATTATAATCATTGTTAAGTGTTAAGACTGTTAATCAATGTTAACTTGTAATAGTATGTTAACTTGTAATAGTCTGCTAGGAGTGTATTGTGAGTGGGGTTACATTGATGAAGCATTGGAGTTGTTAGATAGAATGAGGCATGGTCATTGTTGTCCATCATCACATGCTAGCACTTAATATATACACTCACAACAAATAAGGATAGACTAAAGTCTTAGTAAAAAGTGTATGATATTATTATTTTTGGTTTTTGCACTACTATATCTACTCAGGGGAGAAACAATCGAACTACAAATAGAATAAATTACATGCTGCAAACTCTCTCATAGAGATAATACAACAGTAATTAGAAGGGATAATCGTCCATCCAAATTCTTAGATTCAGATTTAATAAAGAAGAGTAACAAGCAAAGAACAGACTACAGATCAGACAAGGTGATGTAATCATATGAATAGGAGACAATTTGCAACATGGATATAATTAGATTTGCAATCATTCATATGAAATAACACCTAATGTGATATCTCTCCATTTATACAATCATTGTTAACACTGTCAATCAGTGTTAACAATGACAGTCAGTGTTCCTTGCTAGTGTTAACACTGAAAATCAGTGTTACACTGAAGCAATGTTAACATTGATTATCAGTGTTAACACAGATAATCAGTGTGAATAGTGCTTCAGTGTTAACACTGTTAACACTGATTATAATCAGTGTTATAAGAATCTGGCTCTGGTTTCCTTCATCGGAGTTGACAATATGTCCACATCTTTATTATTGACTATCATAAATTACTTAAACAAGTTTTGGCATGAAATCAAGGTTTTAGAAAGACGAGCAAGATATTAAAGATATGTTTTGATAAAGTTAATCAGCATCTTAGTTTCTTTAACTCGAGGCATCACTAATATCTACATTTTAATTTCTACATCTTGAAATAGCACCTAATGTGATATCTCTCCATTTATACAATCATTATTAACACTGACAATCAGTGTTAACAATGACAACTAGTGTTGCTTGCTAGTGTTAACACTAAAAATCAGTGTTACATTGAAGCAATGTTAACATTGATTATCATTGATGCTGATGAATGAGAATTTTCTAGCCACAGAAAAAGAATGATAGTCATAGAAAAAAGAATGAGCATCTTGTAAGTTCTAAAATGTATAGTCTAAAATAGAGGTATTAGTTTAATGGTTATGCATCATAAATTGTGATCAAAGATAATACTACATACTGAAAAACTTCAAAAAAAAGATCAAAGATATTTATAACAACATAGATACATGAAAATAAGAATCAAGGCCACATGTGTAAGACCACTTCTATATGCACAAAATAATGATATACATGTTTTTTTTTCAGCCAAAAAGAAAGTGATTAGCTAGGAGCTTAACAATATATCATAATTCAAATGTGAAAAATGATAGATAACAAGAAATGGAGATCATTTTCATACGCTAGAAGTAGAGCTACATCATCAATTTAGAAGCATAGTAGATGTTAACAAGAACAAACTAAGGAGCCATTGAAGATTGAAGTACTATTTCAAGAAGATCATAGAGTCACTATTATTAAACAATCATGCATCATCAAGCTATAGAAGCAATGTTAATAATAATGATCATAAGTATGTGTCAATAAGCATGAAATTGCTACAGTGACCTTTGAAGGAACACATATATCATAGGAATAACCAACTATAATAGGAACGTGATATTATGAATATGGTATAAGTTTCATAAGTGAACAACAACCATCGCAATCAAGGTGATCAGAAAGTAGAAATACATTTTCTATCACAGAGAAGATGCAATATCATCTTATATAATCAATAAGAAAATAACATGTGAAAGTATTCTTACAGTAGGACAACCATTATCCAAAGGACAATGAAGAGAAAAGATCAGAAAACATCATGAATTTAATGCCAAGGTTATTGTTATAATAGTAACATCATTTTATATATCTAACTGTAATGCTGATTAGATTGCTTACGAGAGGGATATAGAAAAAATCTCTATATTGTCAAAGAAAATCAAGGTCTTCTACTAGTGTCCATAGAGCTCACCTAGTGATTTATACAGTGCTATGAACATAATATGAAATGACAACTTTAATTGGGATGAATGTTAGTGTTCCTCAAGCATTCACAATTTTTAGTCAAAGATCAAGCCAAGTTGGGATCTATAAATAAGAGGGTTACCTGTTCTAAAGAGTTCCCATGATTCTCTTTAGTTCCAAAGAAATGGTTAATATCAATATTTTATATTACACACATGCACTCCTATCAGGAATAAATATACAGTGCTATTCATTGTTTGAGAACAAAATGATTTGATATTCGCAGGGTTTCATGTATAGAACTCAAGGAAATAAACATAGTTTTATTTCAAGTATACAACACCACTACACAAAAACCCTCAAGATGAAGAGATATACAAAATGAAGAGAGTCGTGGCTATAGAGATCAGGAATCATGAGCAAAATAAAGTGGAAACCCTCAAGATAAGCAAGGGGATACTCTACCACACATATGATCTTCAACAAAAAAATCAGTGATATCAACTATCCAAGCAAATTTTCATTCATCAGCATCAATGATAATCAACTATCAAAGCAATGTTAACTAAGATTTCAATGATATCAACTATCAAAGAAATGTTAACTAAATGTTGATGAATGTTAGTGTTCCTCAAGCATTCACAGTTTTTAGTCAAAGATCAAGCCAAGTTGGGATCTATAAATAAGAGGGCTACCTGTTGTTTTTAAAAAGTATTCTGATTATCTTTTGACTATTCTGAAGAGTTCCCATGATGTGTAAATTAGCAGTCTTAATGAATCAAGTAAACTTTCTCACCCAAATTATGTTATGTTTTTCTTCTACTATATGATTGTGGGTTTACTGTAGAAGGTGGACTTAGGGATTGGGACGGCTTGGATCCGCAATGGATGAGTTGGGTCTCATGATAGAAGGTGTAATCTCTGTTTTAAGAAAGGTCTTCTCCTAATGGGGAGACCGAGTACTGAAAGTGAAAATCCAGTGCTGCAGTGGTCTTGAAGTCTACTTTGAATTCCTCTACCCTCACAGTGATATGTGTGGTATCTGCAGTGATGATAGGGTTAAGGATGGGATTAGTTTAGATTTCGTTTGTTTGGTTATTTGTTAATAGTTATTTTTTTATATGGAAATGATTATTGGTTGGATGTGCAAATGAGACAAAGGAAGAACGATTTCTATCTGGTTTGATTTGTATTTGTATTTCCTTACGAAACAAAAGAGAATCAAGTTTTTTTCACCACAATTAATGATACAGATATTCCTCTGATGCATAGGTACGCAACCCTCCTCTAGCTCCTACAGTGACTTTGCCTCGTATGTCTATTCTCGAAGCCAATGCCCTTGAGATTAATGTATATCAATATTTTATATTACACACATCCACTCCTATCAAGAATAAATATACAGTGCTATTCATTGTTTGAGAACAAAAGGATTTGATATTCGCACAGTTTGAAGTATACAACACCAGTACACAAACCCTCAAGATGAAGAGATATACAAAATGAAGAGAGTCGTGGCTATAGAGATCAAGAATCATGAGCCAAAAAAAGTGGAAACCCTCAAGATAAGCAAGGGGATAATCTACAAGGGGATACTCTACCACACATATGATCTTCAACAAAAAAATCAATGATATCAACTATCCAAGCAAATTCTCATTCATCAGCATCAATGATAATCAACTATTAAAGCAATGTTATCTACGATTTCAATGATATCAACTATCAAAGCAATGTAAATGAACAATACCTGTTGTAGGAGATGAAACCCTGCGAGAACGGTGATCTCCCATTGAAAACCCTACGAGAACCCTTCGAAAACCCTGCGAGAACTGAGGCGGATGCAAACACGGAAATACAAAACCCCAAAAATGCAAACGCGGGAATACAAAACCCCAAAAATGAATCCAAGAAGACCATGGACCCGACAGCCAAATTAAATGGGGTTGACAATTGCCCAAAACCAGAATATCATTTCAAATTCCACCTATTGGGTGGGAAGATGGTATTTTGGTGGTATAATCAGGTTTTGGTGGTATAACTGGATTTTCCATTTTAGCGTTCCAAACAACGGATTCAACTCAAAACTTGAAAATCCACTGCCAATTATAGTCATCTTCCTACAACCAAACGGGGCCTAAGTAATGACTCGTCAATGTTGAAGAGTAGGAATCCACTCCATTCTTAATACTCAGCTCAATTATCTCATCAATGCTCTAGGTAATGTAAATTTTCAAGGACCTAAAACTGACGTTCCAATTAGTTTCATCCTTTCCAGTTTTATGGAATTTATGTGAGACTTACCCAAGTTCTAGGGAGAGGACTTGTAGTTGAGTACCCTAACTACCTCATTTATCAAAATCCTACGTGGAAATTTCAAAAATCACTCCCAGTTTTTTTTACAGTAACTCATTTGGCAAGTCCCCTGCTTATAACTAAGGTTTCAAGGCCACATCATCAAATAGGTTGCTACATCAGCATGCTTTTTTCCAAGGTGTCCAAAACAACATGTAATAACCCCAATAAGTTGTCCAACCTCCAACTTGCAAATGTTTGTGTTTTTAAATGTTTGGTTTAACTTCCAATTTTAAAATTAAAAATAAACCTTTTGCCAGGCAAGATACAATAACATTGCAAATATTAAATATTCTAGAAATGAAATAGAGCTGCAATGATTTTTATTGAGCATAATATAAATATTTACAATAATTTTCATTAACCATTCATAGTTGAAGGTCCTCAAGTTTTAATTATAAAATTTGGAAATGTATGACAACAATGTATGAACTTGTAGATGATAGTTGGTAATGAATATTCAATGTTGGTAAAATTGCAATGGCTGCCACAATCGATTATGAGAATATTCCTTAAAAATCTTCACTTAAATCTTTGCACCTTTCAATTGAAATACAAAAATATTGTAGCAATTTACTGTCCACGAGTTACTATAGCAACAAGATTAAAGCTTGCAATCTTCTCTTTATTGGCTGCTAATGATGATCCACAAGTATGCAATGAATAAGCATCAAATATCACTAGTAAATTTTGCCCTAAATTTTGACGAGAAAAGGTCGAATTGTCTACAACAATTGGTTGAATAGGTGACTAAAAATGTCGTCGATCTTTTTTCGTCGAATTGTCTATGTGGTGATTAATCGTCAAAATTTCGACTAGACTAGTGGTCGAATTATCCACTGCAACAATCCCTTGGAAGTGGAAGAATAAAACCACCACCTCGGCTGGGTCAATTGGTGTGAAGGTCGAAATTGAGACGTTCACTAGGAAATTTTAGTGTCGAACTATCCACGGTGGTTCATGGAAAAGACCGTCGAATGCATAGCATTCTGGTCGAAAATAGAGTCGAACTATCCACGGTTGTTCGTGGAAAAGACCGTCGAATGCATAGCATTCTGGTCGAAAATAATAGTGTTTAAAGGTCGAAATTGAGACCAATCCAAAATGTTGTTTAAAAAAAAATTGTGGGGCACCATTTCAATATATTCCTAGTTTTAGTTGAATATATTGGTTGTCTATAATTAGCATTGCAGTGTCAAATGCAACATGAATTCATAATATGTGTGGGATTTATGGTAACTAAAATATAGCATAAATTACAGTCCAATGAGATGTGATCAAGAGATAAAAAATATTAGGGCTTCTTCTATTATAGATATTCAAGTTAAATCCTCAGAAGAAATGACAAAGTGTTGAAATTGGGAAAGATAACACATCCAACTCTCTGGGTATGACATACCCCAACAAACTTGGACTACTACAAATCCCAATTGAATTCACTAGAAGAGACACCTATCAGTCATGGTATTTAAGCTGGTCACGATGCAAGAGGAACTAACCAATCAAAAAAGAAATTTTACTCAAGTAGATTGGTAAAGGATATGCACAGATCATAAGGAAAGAAGCATCATATAAAATATTCATCACACGTTGTGGCGAAGTGCAAGACATATTTGCATGAGGACCAACATTGTGAAATAAAGTGGATAAACAACTAGAATCCTTACTTACAAACTAGAATATGCACATAAGTCCTTAAGGTGCCTCCATGAACTGAAAACAGTAAGTTAGAAACAGGAGGAAACACAGATACCAGGTGTAGAGACAACCAAGGTCCTATTTCAGTTGTGATCAACTAAGTCATAGAACTATAGGATGCGACATAAGATAGGATAGTAGAGTGAGAGCAACAAAGTCAATTCCACTAACAACACCTCTTCGCTGTCTCAAGACAATACAAAACGTTCATGGGGTAATGTTAAAAGCCAATGAAGTACTACACTCTCAGACCAAACATTAAATCCTTCAGATTCATCAAAGAATTCTAATGAGTAATATCACAGACCCAATTAAAGGAAACTAAACAAAAACCACTACTTAAGCTGTAACTTGAAAGCACTCTAATACTCCAAATTACTCAAAAGCAGACCATCATGTTAACTATACAACTAGTATTTTTTGCCTATTTTGTAATCAATGTGTCCATAACATGAGTAACTTAAACCTCATCATTCCTGTCAACCAACCTTGGCTGTCAAAAAGTTACCATTGGCAACACTAACTCCAACATCATGCCAACGATCATTGTCACCATGACGACGAAGACTTGGTATTGGTGGCCCAGGAGAAAGTTTGGCTTCTATAGCAAACCGGATTGTCCTAGCTGCCTCCATAGCTACTTCCAATGATTCAATGTCTGTAATCCGATATTGCCCAACATATTTGGCCTTGTTTCCTGCAAAATTAAATATTTGTGTTAACCTAAAATGTTCCAAGACATTGTGGGCAATTCCCAGTGTTAGCTTTAGTTTGTCAGAAATGCTGTTAAATCTCAATGATGAATCACTGCTTTCATCATCTTATATTATCCTATAAAGTTCTGACATCTAGATGACAGCCATGGCAACATATATGCAAGACCTCATAGAATAATAAATATTTGTCATTAGGTTTATAAGTGTGACCTCATAGAATTCATTATCACTTAGCATTTAGCAACATATCGAGTCATACTTCTAGTTGGCATCTTTAAGATAAATGACAATCAAGATCAAACAGCTAAAACATATATAATAGTATTACTACTGAATATTTTTGACACAAGGACAGCTAAAATATATCATCACAATTGCGAAAAAATGGATATGAACAACTTCCCATCTACAATGTGAGACCTTTTTATTTGGAGGCCAATAAGAAATTTGTAATTACCAAGCCATTCTTGAAATAATGGAAATAGATTTCATGTTCACATAGATCCCAGATCATATCTCAAAAGCCCCTCCTATTAATAAATACCCCACAATATGCTTTGAAGTATACAAAAGACAATACATATCAAAATGTCTAAATGCACGTAAAACAAGTGAATGGAAACTGAATAAATAACTAGAAAATGCCCGCTGAAGCATGCAGAAATACCCTAGTTCACTTCCAAAATTATACATCATATAAATAGATGTTCCTAGTTTCCTGTCTAAATGCAAGAGAGCTCTTAAGCTTTACTCCTGCTGATCCTCGTTTCAGGATTCACCTTATAAATTGATTGCCTTCTTTGCTATTTGAACTCTATAATTGTTGAATCTCTGTTTCCTAGGTTACAAAGAAAGATCTATTAGCCCTTGCTTATGTAGGCTCACTGTTCCATTTATAAGGAAGTTGGCTTTCTCATTTCCTTATATAAGTGTGTCAAGGTAAGTCTCTTTAAAGTTTTGCAAATTTGGGAAGTGTCCCATTCCTCTATCCAATTGCTTCCACTGTCATTGCGTAGAGCCTGAATTGGCATTTTTGAAACACCTTTAGTTGTTGTCCTTTGGGCTTTGCTATTGCACCCTAAATATCCACCTTGACTCCCAATAGAAGAGCATGCACTACTAAATTAATTAATGGTTAAACACATGTCAAAGCAAGATGAAAGATAGTGTCATAATTTAGAAGCAACCCTGCTCCACCTTTAGATCAGCGTTGAATCTATAAACAACAAGCAGGATCTATTGACATGGATGGTTATAACATCTATGCATTGGATAGGACTTGACAGAGGGGGTTGAGGATGTGGTGCAGGAGCACCAAGGTCACAAGCAGGAGGCAGGATGAGCCATAGGGACACTGATGGATCTCGGGGAGGAGTGGAAGACAAATGGCCTTCAAAGGTCATCAAGACATGTAATAAGGCCTATCATGGTCTTGAAATGGTATTTTGATCACATGTTGATCATATTGTAATCAAAGCTTTAATGTAAGCCTTAATGGCATTATGAAGTCTCAAAAGTACCTAGGGGTCACTAGGAATGGACTAAGGGTTGATCCTAGGTTAGGTGTTAATGGAATTGACCTATAAGGGTCTTAATAGTTGTAATAAGGCCAATAGAGCCTCTAGATGATGCTAAAAGCACTAAAAGTGCAAGATTTTGTAAATTGCCTCTAATGGCAAAAATGGCCTAAAATGGGCGTAATGGGGTTAGTTGGGTTAGTAAAGGTTATAGGATGATAAAGGTTATCATTAAAACCTTTAGAAGTCTTTAGTTTTGGCATTATATGTTTAGGTTGTCGAGTTGACAACTTTGTTGTCAACTTGACAACAAATCTCTAAGTATTTCATGTTGTGAACAGTCAGTTTTGACTATTACAAACAGTTACAAATAGTTAAGAGGTTGCTATTGGGTTTGAGGGAGAAGATGGAGTCTATTTAGAGGTTATTCCACGTGATTAGAGGTGAGAGATCATACTGAATATGAAAAGGCATGAAGTGAAAGGTTTTTGGAATGAATAAAATTTAATTATCTGCAAATTAGTAACTCATTGTCCCGTGGATAGTCAAGACACCAGTGTGTTGTTCTGAGCGTGATCTTTGCTTTGTGTGGATGTAAAACATTTATTTTTTTGGGATTTTACTTATTATTTCCATTACATTGTTTTTCCCTAAGAACACCAAGAAACTATCTAGTGTATTGACAAAGATTGGCTCCTTAAGGGTACAGTCAGCAGTTTGTTTTGAAGACCTTAACTATGTAAGGGCACTCCCATCCTTATGATCTCTGTGACTTGGATGGGAGATGTCTAATTATATTATATGTACATTATGGAAGTTTGATGCAGGGTGGAGCGCAAAGTGAAAGAACAGTGAGTGATTGGTGAACACACAGTGAAGGTGCACTTGGAAAGCACCAAATGGTGGATAGGAGTGATCTGATGGCTAGAGTAAGAATGTGATGGTGGAATATGTCTAGGGGGATGTATTTGAGAGTGTTTGAACCATATTTGTACTTGTGTGTTGCTGGGAAGGGCATTTGCCACAAAGCCCTAGATTTATGACCCTAGGAACAAGGGTTTAATGGTTTGGGAGTTGGGTGAGTAGTGTGACCAAGAAAAGTAGAAAATTGGTGGTTTGGAAACCTAATATAAGACTATTTAAGGTCATAGAGTCTTGGAGAGTAGTGGAGTATAGGGTTGCTTTGATAAAGGGGGCTAATTATGCCTAGGAAAGAGAGCAAGTAGCAGTAGAAAGGTTCACCAGTCAAGGAATGAAGTCTTGAGGTTGAGATGGGTTTTGTAACTCCCAAAAGGGTACTTGGAAAGATATTTACTTTACCAGGTTGTTTGGAAACATTTCATTGAATCGACATTATTATTCTGTCGATATCAAATTTTAGATTGTGTTTGGGCTCATTTATCCTTCCATTGTCGAGCTCTGCAGCAGGATGGAGGTAGGTTCCTATGGAGGGTATTTGAGGATAGAGGAAGGTTTGTGACCAATTATGACATTCTTAATATTGTTGCATTCTCCCTCAAGAAGGTTCATACCTTAGTCTTTGACCTTTCTAAGCATCATTACTGTAGTTTCCCTGACAATACGTAGTGCATTGTTATATATTACACAAATATGCTCACTACACACTTACAATGAAACATGTGTCTAATTTATGGTCAAGTTCTATTGAGCTTGTAAATGTGATTTCAAAAGCACATTCCCATGTACAGAACTAGCATGTCCACAAAACATGAATGAGAACAAGGTGAAAATCCAAAGCCCATTGGTTGGGATTTCCAAAGAGAGAAGGCATGAGACGATTGAGGATTGTAGTCTTCTAACAATGTAAATTTCACTTTGAAAACTAATATAAATGCTTTAGTTCTTTTCTTGTCAAGAAAAATGATCTCCTTTTGCTCTCCTAAATTATGGTATGAGTTTTTTGATATTAACGAAAAGGTGCCATCTTCTCTCAATTTTTGGTACAAGGGTATCAGGACACATAATAAAAGCCTATGAGATTTAGTTCCTTTATGATAGGTCAGAATTGAGTGGGTTTTGATATCATGTTAAAATTTATAGAGATAATAGCAGTACAAAGACAAGAAGCATACAAATAAAACTGTCTATATATTTTATTGAAGAAGATTACATGCTACATGTAGTCTTTAAAGGGCACAATTTCTTCAAACCTGGATCTGAACTTGACAGCTAACTTAAACTAATTAGCTACCTAATAAAATCCAACTCTAACAAACTATGAAAACTGAAACTAACACTGCCAACAACATGTTTAAGATTCAGTTTATACATGCAATGACTTATGATTGATTGTGACATAATGGAGACTTACTACAACATATTTTTCTTTCTAAACTGTGTGGCAATAATCAACTCGTAGGAGAATGTGATCGCCATTTTTTTTATTTCTCTTGTCCATATATGAAATTTCTAGATGACATTTTAAATGTTATTTCTACATTCATGTTTTGTTTTGAACATATATGAAATTTAGTATTCCATTTTTGTGTATCTGCAGATTATTAGAACTGTTCAGGATGTTCCATCCTTGGAAAGCAGGAGCAACAGAATCATACTTAAAGATGTATCTTCAAATTACCCTTGACGAAAAACACTGCTCATGAAATAGTTATTTGTAAGAGTCTAGAATAGGTTATTAAGTCTTTAAGAAAGGGCTTATTGTTTAAAATATTCAAATGAAGTCATTTGGTTATTTGAATTTTCAAATATTTAAGTAGACAACGACTAGTTTAGGGCTTTAGAGGGAAGTTTGAGTTGGTTACTGTTTTAAAGATCAAATCATTCAACTAACCGATGAAAGGTGGTTGAAGTAGTTTTAAGAAGTTTTGTTATTCGTTAAGGAGTCTTATTTAGGGAGTCTCTGTCACGGGACAGAGGGTAGATTTTTGTGTAAAGACTGGTGAATACACAGCAATAAAACCCTCTATTTTTGCGAGTCTATTCATTCCCGAGAATCTCAAGTTGATTTTTTTTTATGTGTCAGTGAATTAACAAGGTTGTTCATTCAATATCATCATTTGGAATGTGTTTATTATTGCATTGAACTTGCTGTCGCGCCTGTTGTTTTGAACAACATTCTTTTATCTTAACTCTCTATGCAACAGGTTTAGAAATAATGTTTAGAGTCATTCCATGAATACACAAGCCTAATTCATGGAATGACCATTTGTTAATTTGTATTATTATGCTTCTAATTTTGTACATGCAGAATCGGGTGGAACAAGTGTGATCATAGTGTGGAATATGGTGGAAAAACAGTGTAACGGATGCCAAGTATAGCAGTGGAAAATCTAACCAAACAAAGGATGTATTTTGGGTTTGAGAACATTATATGATGTTCACTTGATGGTGAATCCATCTTCAATTCATTGCAGGAGTGTGTAGAACTGGAAGCTTGAGGAAGCCCTAGATAACAGGGGTTTGAAGGCATAAATTGTGGGTTTTGGTGTTGCAGAGCCCTTGAGGCTAAACCCTTTTAGATTTGATCCATTTATGACATAAACAAGCACTGTCTAGGATTTGGGACTGTTAGGAGACCATTGTGTAGTACTTCCTTTGTTAAACCAGTGAATTTCGGTGCATTGAATCAAGTTAACAGTGCTGAACAGGGGTGTTTGTCCAAAACAATAGTGTAAAAGCTTCTGATATGTTAATGAACTCGGAAAAGGGTATCCCTAAATGTCATCACATTGTTTAGTGTTTTGAGGAAAGGTAGAGTTATTCATGTTCCAAGTCTGCTGCAGGATTGGTTGTCAGCCTGTTAGACTTTTGAGTCCAATTTGAGAAAGCTTTGTGAAATATGAGTATGGAATTGAGATAGAGTCCTAAAAGCCTCTGAATCCAAGTATTAGGGAGTCTATAAGATCACAATCATTATTCAGGAGTGTTGTAGAAGGCTTTAGCAAGTTAGATCATTGTAGCATTTGCGGTTGATTGATAGTGCCTAAACCCCTGAAATTATCAACTTTCATTGTGTTTTGAATACCACCACCCTTCCCTCTGCATCATTTAGGAACATCATTGATGAGTCATTCATTTCACAACCCACTCATAAATTTTAATTTTTAAAGGTAAGAATTGAGGAACGTAGAATTGTGTGAAATTTAATGTTGATTTGAGGCATATATTATTAATTTTTTTTGGTAAGTTAGTTCAGACATTAGGTTTTTGGTATTATTCAAATAAAAAGATATATTGATAGTAATGTAAGTGTTTATTGTTATACATATTCAAATATATACTCAGACATTTATATATGATAACAATAGCTTATTCTTTTCTGTTAAATTGGTCTGAGTGTGTTGTACTTCAAGCACAAGTACTTGGCCTCAGGTCAATAGCATCAAAGCACCTCGTTATTGTCTATCAAATCCTAGTGGTATTAGAGTTGCTCATCTAAATCCTTCTTCAAATTTTGCATGTCTACTCACACAAGGTCCACATGGAGAAAGTAAGCTCTAGAAGTTCATGAACCTTGATCTTACTTATCTCCATAATCTCAATAGAAGATGGCAGACAAATTGATAGCAAAGATGCAGCAACAAAGGGATGATTTGGAGAAACATTATGAATGGATATAGGCTAAAATCATGAATCCAGATTAGAATGTCACATAATATCATATAAAAAACAAAAACACCATAAACTTGTAATCATAGCATCATGATCATACCATCGTATCATCATATGCTTCAAGTTCAACATCAAAATAATAAAATGTCAAATGATAAATCATAACATCAAGTTCAAGTAAAGGAAATAGAGCCTGTATAACCATATTTGTTTGTCATACCCTTTTTGCAAGGAACTCAAAAATTATTGAAATTAAACAAGTATGAACTATAAGAGACTAAGAAAGAAGGCAAAGGTGTTACCTCACTAGGATGATAGTAATAATGAGACAAACAACCATGAAGACTAAATCCAAGGAGACTAGATCTGAACATCCGGGTTCATTCAAATTCAAAAATTGGTTTGCCTTCATAGCACTGTCAAGTCAACAACATGAGCATTATTTTATCTCTAGAGTGTCACCAATGTTTTTAAATGTAGAATGAAATGGTTGTAAGTATGCATTTCTACCTCATGCAAATGATTTTGAGATACAGACTTGTGCAATCCAATCTCCCAAGGAATAGATAGCACCACTTATCGCCATCTTTGCCAAAACAAGATGGTAAAAAATTCTACACAATTGAATCCAGAAATTGATAAAAATAGGATTTGTCATAAAGCGATGTTAGAATAGTTACTAAAATGGTCATAAATTATGTTCTTATAGTAAAAGAATACTTTGACTTAAGAAAAAAAACTACACAATATTAAAACATGACATTGTTCTTTCAAAACTAAAAAGGTACCTGTAATGAAGAACTTCATTTCGACTTGCTAATTGGTTGTCACTATTAACTCTAAGCTTATCTTTAAAGTTTGAGCTTCACTTGGTTTCAAGAATAGTTTAATAATCTCTACTAAACAAGGCCAACCACATGAAGGTGGAAGCTCATTTGGCCCCTCCCCCCCCCCCCCTAACATCACTCTAAATTCCCCATTAACATTTAATAACATCCATTCATTCATCCATTTTTGAAATATAACATTCAATCATTATAATCACATGATAACATTCATTAACACACAACATTTATGAATAATTCATTAACACGCAACATTCATGAATAATTCATTAACACACAACATTCATGAAGAATTCATTAACACATCATTCATCAACATTACTAGTACAAAATTACATCCATTAAGACAATGTTCTTTCATTAGCAAAAAATGTTAATTACAATCATTTCTTTTTGGGTTTCTTGTTATTTTTTTTACTCATGTAATTTCTAAGAGGAAGATCAATGTCCTCGTCATTCCCCTCCTCTACTGGTTCTAATTCCAACACATGTCTCCTCCTCATCTGTTCAGGAACACAAGGCCGCTGCGCCAAAGGGGGGTCCGCTACAATAACAACTACTTCATGAGTTAAATTCACACCATTTTATATTAGTGAATTACAAGTATTTATTTAAGTAAAAGAACTATAAATCAAAAAATTAATTTAAAAAAACAAAACATAGATTTTCTTTACCTGAATGTGCCACATGATCTACATGGTGATCAGTCTGAACATCCTCCGACACTCGTTCAGCACGACATGATTCTGTATCCTCTAAAATATACACAAAAAAGTTACACCAAGTTCAATTTAAGATGTTAAATTGTATTAATAATTACATAATTAGTTTTAAATAGCAAATGAGCACCTCCATGGATAGTACGATGCACATTAGGGGCTTCATGATGCGGTGTATGATCCGTGTCACGATTAAGAGGCTGCATTGCAATGCCATGCACATTATTATCAAATAGATTGTTGCTCAAGTACTCAATTTCTAATATATTTTTTGGCATATTTACCTGTGCACATGATGTAGGAGACTCTTCGGTTGGGCCAGTGGAAGCTTGCTATAGGCGTTCAACCACGGCTTCATAGCCTTCCTTGAAGGAAATTTTTTTGTGTTCTTCCCTGGCCTCTAAATTAATATCAGAGCCCTGCATTTTTTTATTAATTAACAAAATTATTTGCATTTTATAAACAATTTTTCTCTGCAATTCATTTACTGCTACTTACAATTCGTGCTTTAATTTTCGAATATCCACCAGAGCCAAGTCTGTGCTGCCCAATCTTTTCCAGCTTGGCCTTTGTTGCCTTTGATGTGTCCTGCAACCTATGAAAAGTTTGAAATATGTTAGATGATATATACATATATATACATATATATATATATATATATATATATATATATATATATATATATATATATATATATATATATATATATATATATATATATATATATATATATATATATATATATATATAAAGATCACTAATTAGTGCATTATTACATTAATGTACTAGTAGTTAATACTATTGCGTACCTTCTCGCATTTACTAGTGTAATTCCTCTTTGAGCATCCCCTTTTTGCTTTGCATCCAAAATGAACTCATTCCAATCCCTCACTAGAATAAAAGGACACTCGTACTTTGGGTTCTGGACGAGACTCTTTCTATACGAGTCCCTCACAGTCTTAAGATGTTTGCAAGCTCTTTCTAACACCATCTTCTGATTAAAAATATTATTACCAAACTCATGCTCTAAATCTTTAATGAGCTGATCTTTTAATTTTTTTTCTTGCAAGTTCCACCTTTTAAGAAAAAACACAAAATTGTTAGATATAGCTAGTAAAAGAAAAGACCTGAATGAAAGGAAAAGTGTTGTACAAATTAATAATATGAAAAAAAAATAGTGGGATAAAGTTAGTTCACTTATGATGTTCCACCATGTACGTATGGTGGACCCGAATATTTGCAGTGTGAGGTCATAAAGCTTCTTATAAAATGAATCATTTCCTGCAAAAAATGTGATGAGATAATCAATCCAAAGCTTGTTATGAATAGGTAAATGCATATTACAATATAAAAAATAATTATTTAAAGTACCTGGAAGCTTAGGACATTTTAAAGGCATCGATTCATCATTATCACTCAACATTGACGTTTGCATAACTCCCGTGCTAGAAACACGGGTAGCTCCAGGAAATGATGGTGAATTATCACTAATACATGTACTCTGATCTGTATCTGGCGTACCAGATGGTGCCATCGGTGTATCTCATACTCCAAAAAAATAATCCACTATGTGATGCACCCAAGATTAAAGTACAAATTATCAACTCATAATTAACACAAAATCAAATATAGCAAAACAAAGATTTACCAGCTGGAATAGATCATGAAGGCGTTGATGTTTTCATGCCCCTTGTTGCCGACATTGCACTCGACAATCTCGAATGGACGTCCATCGACCTCCTAGGAGGAGTCTCCTGCACTTGATGACCTGAACAATACATTGTTAGGAAAGACATCCTGAAATAATAAAAGTAAGAGTTAACTTAAGAAGTATTTGAATGTTCCAAATAAAAAATTCTTTGTAACTTGTCAACTAAAGGATTATTTTACCAGTGTCGGCCGAAGTTCTGCTAGTATTGGCCTCACCGCGTTGTCCTTGACCAGGTTTTGGATCAGTTGCCAAAAAATCTTGTAACAAGAACACATATTACATATTTTACTTCACAACATAAAAGAGTATAAAATATAAAACTTTATTGAACTTTTGTTATAACTAAAGATTCATTATTACTTCATAACGACATGCTTGCGCTCTCAAATTAGATAGCCTCTTCATCGTCTCCTCGGTTGGAATATTTGCTTCATCCAAAATTCTCATTATTTCTAAATTAATTTTTTTAATTTTTTTCTTCAACATAATTGTTACATTGGGCGTTTCTGCAATATCATCATCAGAAGGGGTAGCTATTGCCTCGGTACTTACTGCAGGTGCTTTTCCCCTATCCTGAACATCAAATTGTGACAGGAATATCAGTAAAACTATCATAAAAACTTCAAAACCGTAAATAAAATAACGTAATAATATAAGATTTTCCAACTATCTAATTTGTACAATTTCAATAAGGTTTACCCTTGCTAAAGAATGGGTGGGGGGAGCATCCTCATGGCCTCTATCATGTGCGGGATCCATATCGTCATGTGACAAACATTAAACATAAAAACTTCAGCGAACTGAAAGCAATAGACTTAGCAAAAATAACTTATTAATAAAATGGTATATAGTACTTACCACCCTCAAGATAGTAACTTTGTTTGTATCTATGCAATTTAAATGGTAATCTATTAGTAGTTCTTCCCCTGCACTTATTGATTTTATTGCACATACAAAAATTTGATTCCCCTCACGCCCCTCAAATATGCAATTGGGTTACTTATTAGTTGAGGAAGGTCGCGTATTATTTATAAAACCCGCAATATTACCTGTTTCTTTTGGTCTCCCATCAATGCACATTGCAAATCTTTTACTTTGATCATTTTCTTTTCATTGTATATAATTAGCTGATAGTGCATACCTACGCATACTTTTTTTATATTGAACAATCCACATCCAATCATTGTAATTGTAACACGGACTGACATACTTGAACAACTCAACAACTTTGCTATAACATACCTTTATCCCATTCATGGAAAATAGGCCTAAACCATGTAATGAGGATGGAGCAGTGTGATATATCCTCTCATTAACACAAAAATCAGTGTTAATTAGAGGTAGCTCATTGGGTACCCATTCCTTCTCAATGTGTGTGTACCAAAAGGGCACCTTGATGTCGCCTTTGGTCTCATCATCATAAGAACATGACCCCCCATTAGCAAGGAAAAATTGCATGCGTTTATCAAATTTTTTTCTAATCTTTCGACCTCTAGTTGATCTCCCTATTTTAGCCATACTACATGTAGAACTTTCATCTACCATTCCCTCATTTCCCTCATTCGATGTAGATAGATCTGACAAGTACCTATTTGGTGGGTCTTGCAATCCATCAAATGAGATATTGTCACGTCCCCACTTCAAATGAAATTTTGATAATATTTAAATAATATATATAGAATAATCAAGTCGTGACCCATACGTACGGTTCTTCTTTGTCTATACGTGAGAGATATAAAATGTACTAAGTTGAAAGTGATTATATAATTATATTTTTATACAGTTCTTCTTTGTTTATATATACATTATATGATTATATAATATGTCTATTTATAACATATGTGCTCAGTGATAAACAAGAAGAAAATAAGAAAATTATGTCTATTTATTGACTTATACTTGCTGATCCATGTCACTGTGCACGATCCACACCAAATGGGTCAAATTTTCTACATATGTTAATCATTTATCTTGAGTTAGCTAAAAATTACATGATATGTATGCTACAAATAACTTAGAAGACAACATGAACAATATGCAACATCGTAAACATGAACAAATTTACCTTATATATGGAATGCAAGATCGTTAATAGAAGGGGTGACGATGTCTGTAGTCAATTGCCTGTTTGCAAAAAGGGTGATAATCAAACACAATATAAACATTGGTAATTATAAATCACATATGTTGTAATCATTAGAATTAAACACAATAAATATGTAATCATTACAATTGAAAGGAATAAATCATGTCAATCATTACATTGATCATTTCAATTATGTCATTGATCATCTTTATCATCATCATCATCATCATCATCACCATGATCACCATCACCATCATCATCACCATCATCATCATCATCATCATCATCATCATCATCATCACCATCATCTTGATCTTCATCATCTACTTCTTCATCATCTTCAATATCTTCTTCTTCCATAACATTATACTTTATCGGCCTTCCTCTTGGATCATGTCTAACAACAAATGACCAACCTTGTTTATGTGGAACCTCTGAGTAAAACACTTGCTCACATTGGCTTGGAAGAACATAGGGCTCATCTCCAACTGGCTCAAATGACCTTGTATTAATCATTGTAAATCCATTATCATGTTGAATAACAGTTCTATCTAGATCATTTTGATTTAGTCGTAACCTATACCATTTGACGACGAATAAAACTACTTTGAAGGAGTTAAAGTCACATTCAATTATATCATCCAAGATGCCATAGTATTGATTTTGAGATTGTTGAGGATGTATGTCATTTCTAGATGATATATTGGTGACCTCAAAAATTGCAGTAATCCCAGAATCACAAGTTTTCTGTGTCATCCAACTTTTTTATGTGAAATTTGTGGCCATGATAGTAAATAGCTTTGTGGTGCTTGAACTGCAATTTTTCAAGTGTGTGTAAATTATTTGTATCGTGAGTTGATACGAAACATACGTTGAGTCATGATCATTAATAAATTTGTACGTACCTCTCCACCTCTTAAATCATGTTCTAGATCAATTACCATTGTCGTAACATTGGAATCTCCATTATGATGAGCTTCTCTAACCAATGAAGCAACACCTTCCCATGTTAATGAGCAACCATTTTGTTAACATCGTTCAATCCATACTGTCATCCAATCAAGATTGTTCACAATATACAAATGTATTGTATCCCACTTTCGACCAATTGTATAAAAAAAAATACACCAATTATAAATAACTTATATTGAAGATTTATAAGAATTAATTAACTACAATAGCATCTTAGATTTACCTCTGACTTTCCTCAATCTTCCTTTTCCCATCAAGTAGTCCCCTTTGAATTTGTTAATGGAGTTGGGATCCCAAATATGATCTACCTGGATCTTTGCTGCAAACTTAGGAAGATATTCACTAATGTACACCATGGTCTGGTATACCATATATCCCTTCACCATAGAACCCTCAGTATGTGCTCTTTGTCGAACCAAGCCTTTCAAAAATTTCAAGTGCCTCTCAACCATCCACATTGACCTAGTTGGTGTAGGTCCACACAATTCAATCTCCTCAACTTGATGTATGAGGTAGTGTTCTTGTGCATTGAAAAAAATTGAAGGTAGACACTTTTGCATTTCACACATAAGAAGATGAATTTTTCTCTTCCAATATTTTATATCTTCTTTATTGATTTCTTTAGATGACAACCACCTCATGTATTTTCCAAGATCATATATAACTTGTTTGACACTGTTGGTGAAGTGGTGTGGGAGAGATAGAGGTAGAACGTACTGCAATATTTGTAAAATGATCTTGTCAATATTTTATAAAAGAATGCAATGAAAACTACATGCAGTATACAAATATATAGTGAATACAAAATAATATGAATTACCTTAATAAATGTATGCCAATCGTGTGTTTTCATCCTTGGCCCAAATTCACTTTTCTTTGATATGAGATCGTTTATGTTCGCAGCAAATCCTATAGGAAATCGTATTTTTTTTATGACTTCTTTTATAGCATTGCTCTGCTGCTCCGACAATAACCAACGAAGGGAACTTTTATCAATTTGGTCTCCATTGTTATTTGAGGGTGGTCCCACAATAGTGTGTCCCACTTATTTATACATGCTGATTTTTGTTGAAATAACACATTTTTAATAAAATATGATGATTTAAGCCTTGAGAGGTTCCATTTGAAAGAATTAATTACAAATGGTTAGCTAAAAGCTTTTTAGATTAAAAAAATATTGATATAACATCTATACTCCTCATTCATACCTACAATGGAGTCTCCTTCGCACCTATTAAAATGCTGACAAAAAATCACTTCAACTTTATGTTTTGGTAGATCAAATGAATCTATTTGAAAAACCTATCTATGTAGTATGATGCTATTCAGAACAAGCTTTCGAATAAATATAATTTTAATACATATTGAGTTCATTATCACTTTTAAATATTACTTTAACTAAACATAGGTTGTTTGGTCATTCAACAACCTGTCTCTTCAAGACTTTGGAAAAATTAGTAAATTACAATTTTTTTTTATAAAAAATATGTAGGAAAGGAGTATTTGTGTTACCTTTCTATTAAAAAAAGAAAAAAAGAATTTTGATATACACAGATCAAGTTAGAGCGATCCAAGTGACTTTATGTCTAAATTACAGTTACTCCCACTTTAGAACTTAATAAACTCTGAAATATTGACCCAAAATTAATGAAACAAATTGCATCATTCAGATATTGAAGTTACAAATATAATCTCGAAAGAATTACATTGTTATCATATTTAAAAAAAAAGTTATGTTGATCCAAGTGACAGTAACTCCTTAAAAACATAGTTTTTCACACAAACCACTTTTCGAAGGAGAAGGAAAAATAAATTTAAATGAATTTTGATTTAAAAAAATAAATAAATTTAGAAACTAGAAATAAAATTATAAAAGACTCTAGTTTACATCATCTTCAAATTCCTAATAGTTTTGCGGCAATAGGTGTTTGAAAGTGAATTTTTTTCTCAGAATATTGATCTCTGTGTCAAAGTTGGCCAAAAAGTGGGACACACTATTGTGCGACCACCCTTGATCGAATGCCATTTTTCATTGCATGGTTCAATTCTTCAATGTCACTACAAATTTTGACAATTTGGTCTTTGTCACGCCTTCCATCCAAGATTTTTCATAATGTCTCTGTTACATTCTTTTCAATATGCATAGGATCAAACAAATGCACAATTGGGAGTTGCTTGTAGTACGACAACCTAGTAAATTGCGTAGGATAACTTTTTAGTCCTTTTGGAAGTTGGTCATTGATGCCTTGACGACCTTCACAAGCATCAATTACATCATCAGTAAACAAAAGATAATATCAAAATATAAATTTGAAACAAAAATCATAAGATGGAATGACATTATCTCGACGATTTATTTTATTGTATGTTGACTTCCATAGGTGAGGTGTCATTCTCTGTGGCTTTGATGTAGTCTCTTCTTTCCCATTGAAAATATATTTTTCAGTAATTCGGTACTTATGATTTTTGTGGAGAAAGTGTCTATTCTCATCGAACACCTGCTTTCTTAAACTTTTTGAATGACGAGATTTCATTTTTGGACCACAAACTAGACATGCAAATTTTTCCTTTGTTTGAAGACCTACAAGATCGTGTATAATTGGATTAAATGTGTTAACTTTGTGTTGGCACTATAACATACCAAAAAAGAGGTGTTAAGAAAAGAACATACCACAAAAATGTGTTAGCCTAGGGGCACCATGTATTGTCCATACAAGCATTGCATGAAATTGAAATTGTCTTTATCCTATTGGTCTAGAGATGTCATACATAGTAACCCCATTCCATAACACCATCAAATCGTCGATAAGGGGCTCAATATATACATTGATATCTTTAACTTGGTACTTACCTAGTTGAATGAACAAAAATATTACATAATTATTATGACCATTTTGATGAATTATTAATAATAAATTAATTCAGATGACCATTAAATCAAAAAATACTTGGAATAATCAGTGCCAACATTATGTGCTCCCTCTTTATGGACAACCAAGGAGGTATGTTATTGTTGATAACAAAAACAGGCCACACCGAGTAAGTAGATCTCATCTCTCCAAAAGGATTGACACCGTCTGCTGCCAATGAAAGTTTGAGATTACGAGGTTCTTCTTTAAAGTGTGGCCATTTTTCCTCTATTTCCTTAAATGCCGAACCATCAGCAGGCATTCGCATAATGTCATCTTGACTTCTACTGCGTGCATGGTAATCCATAAATTGTGCCAAGCTATTGCACTTGAATAATCGTTGCAGACGTGGAATAATGAGAATATGCTGAAGAACTTTGCGAGGCACCTTTTTTGTTATTCGATCTGATTGATATCTACTAATATGACAAATAGGGCATTCTATTGCAAATTCATGCTATTTATGATATATAATATGATCGTTTGGACATGCATGTATTGTTTGATACTTCATTCCAATATCTTTCATAATGGCAGATAATTCTCAGTACGAGCGAGGTAGAATGTTTGATTGTGGTAACAAACACTCACCTATCAACCTATGACCAAAAATATAATTTGTTAATTTAAAGAATATTAATTGCTACATGATTCACCCAATGTTAATTGTAAGGGAATTACGACTAAAATAATGAAAAAAGATGACATACCTTAACATACGTGTCATTGCTACGTTGGATAAACCATTCATAACCTTCAAGTTCACCAACAACAATACAATGACAAGAAGAGTTGTTTCAGAGCCTTCATATAGGGGCTTGTGTGCCTTCTCAAGTATAGGTACATCAAGCTCTGTGTCAACATCATCATCATCATCATCATCATCTTGATCATCGTGATCTTCTTCATCATCGTGGTTTTCTTCCATGGTATCATTACCTTCTACTTCTATATTCACACCTCCATGTTCCCTCATTTGGAAATCCACATTCTCTGGATTGCATGGTCCATAACATGAAACTCAAAGACGTTGACCTATATGAAAATGATGACCTTATATTAACCATGACCATGATGTCATCATCAAATCATGTCTTATGTATTTTATAAATTATTAAAATACATACCAATGGACGAAACTTGTTTCCCCTTTCAATGTGACCATGTTGCCTACAATGTTCCTCAGTTGTTTTGATTAGATATCTTCGAGTCTTTAAGCCCTTACAAATTTTGCAAGGACAATAACATTTTCCATCACCTTTTCTTTTTAAGTTAGACCATAGTCTAGCAATTCTCTCCCTATTTTTTTCTATGTTGATATTGTCAGACATAGTCTTTCTTGAATGGAATGACTCGTTGGTGGAAGAAGGATGATTTGTTTGCAACCTGTAGATACAAATCATTACTGAACAACCATTTTCTCAACTATAATTTTCTCAACTGAAAGGGACATTTATCATACCAAATTACAATAGCAATAGAGGGTGTATAGATAGAAAAATAGTTGTAAAGAGTACATTTAAATAAATAAAATCAGGTAAATAACTACGGAAACTGAATAACATTGTAGGACTCCTTACCTCCATATATAGGCTGCTCTTAAGTAATGAAAACACAAAGAAAACTCTCCTAATCATATGAATACAAGCATGGATTTTTTTATTTCATTGTTAACTTGAGCACCCTATTTCAAATAGAACATTATCATAAAATCTTGTAGGCCTTAAATTTTTGTATTTTTTTAATGACATTAACATGGTAACTTTCCAAAGTTAAGCACCTCCAATAATACTCCCAAGACCATTCTTGTGGCTTACTATAATGACAACTCATTTCTTAGTTTCCCGAATTGTTAAATTGCCTCTACAAGTCCATAGTACTTCCAATACTAGTAATCTATCTACTTGTGAGATTTTCATATTTGATCTTTTAACATATTTGCTAGAAGCCCTCATATTTCTCTCAGTAAGAATAGTTGTGGCATAGGATCCTTCAACTGTTTGTGGACCTTTTGTCTTGTAAATAATGACCAATCTTTCAATCAAATGCACCTTATGTTTGACGTGTGGTGGTAACTTTCTCATTGTAGTGACGAATCTATTGTTTAAATCAACTACACGTGAATATGAGACAAACAATGAGGATGCACAAACATGAATGATTCATATGTTTCAAGGTACAAAAATCTCTTAGATAGACAAAGGGTCCACAAACAGTTGAAGGATCCTATGCCACAACTATTCTTACTGAGAGAAACATGATATGAAAATCTCACAACTAGATACAACTGCCCCAGGCAAGGCAGTTTGCATAATTGGACAAGTTGAAAGGTGCCATGAAGAACCTATAATTTCAACTATTGGTATAGTTTTATGGACATGGTATGATTGTCCCAGAATGACAACATTTTGGTGAGTTAATTTGTTTGTGTAGAAGTATGAATGGATTGGATCAACGGATTGGAATGGATATGGACAAAGTATAGAAGAGTTTAGAATGATGTTAGAGTTTCTTGTGGATGAGAAGGAAAAGCCATACTGTGCTTAGGGGAATAGTGTGATGACTGTCCCAATACAACTATAATAGGACATATGGAACTTAGTCAAACATATCGAGCACTTTAAATAAAGAATACAATGGAAAAGAAAGAGAAAATAGCTTTAAATCAAATTTTTAATTCAGTATTTTTTTTAAATGCCAAGTTACTAGCTAATTCTTTTAACCAAAACCAAATCCAAATCCAAGTGTAGTAAAAAATCAGCTTGCCAAGTACTCATCAAATCAATATATCTTTTGATTTGAATGTCAATTTTTACTGTCTAAAAAAACTATACATGCACACCTATGATTCTCTATTAGAAAAATATGAATAATAGTCTTACGTTCTCAATTATCTCCACCAGAGTGAATGGTCACATGTTTTTTGGTTTCAATATAACGCTATGAAGCTACCTTTATAATAGCTATTTATAAATGCTACGAAGCTACTTTTATAATAGATATTTATAATATTATGTGTCATGAAGTCTCTTTATCACGTAAAAATTAACTCTCCATATTGCTAGCTGTTGAAATGTCAATGCTTATTGTAATTCTAGAATGGCCATTCATTGGGTGTTTTCAGTGGTCGTGATTACAAGAAGTCTTTCATGCATCCGAGATACTCAATCAGAGTTATGATTCAGTCCCATCCTTCGGTTATGAATCTAAGGAAATTTATTTTCCACAATTTCTTTCCCTCATTCTATATCATAGTGTCTAGGGTCATCCATGGCATATATGCAAAATTATTTTCAGATCTTTCTCTTTTGCTGCATTAAAAATAATGGATCATTCTAAGGTATTCTAATTCTAGATTTGTATGAATCTGAGGAAATTTATTTTCCACAATTTCTTTCCCTCATTCTATATCAAAGTGTCTAGAATCATCCTTGGAATATGGATCTTCATCTTCTTCTTGTTCATTATTTTAAATTTTTCCTCCTCCACTGACTATTACAACTACTAGAATGATGAATTTCATGTAAACTAGGAAGACTTTATCTCTTGAAGAAGTTGCTAGCCTTTATTCTACTTGTTCCATTCATACTCTAGCACAACTCACGCTCATTGGAACATAATCTTCTCTTTCCAAACAAATATTTTCCACTGCAACATCATCTATTTCTTCTCTTTAGTTCTTTGTTCTTTTTGACCTCTAATATTTGAAAAAAAAAACTCAATCATATGTCTTGTATCAGGCAAACCAACAAGGACAAATACATAAATATAAGAGATACACAGGTAACTGCACAAAAATGACAGATTGTGCCTACAAGGCTATGTGCACGTAAGAGGGTTATGTCATGACATGTCAATTGTAGTGAATATTTATCTTTTTGCATATTTGATTTCTTCCACAAAATTGAGTTCATTAAGCCTTTTAGTCTCTTCCATTCTTAAAACTTATAATGTAACAAGTATGCTCCACTACATATAATACTTGCCTTTGGGTATTTATATAAAAATCATAACTATATTGAAGTCATTCACAATGGCCAATATTTTGTCAGTAGTCATTTCTTATAAGACACTGCCTCATGAATAGTGGCAACAAGTAACATTAACATCAGCAAGGACAATACTAACAGATCAACTTAATTTTCATCTCGAATCCTTCTTAAAAAATGGAAAATATTTTGATGTATGTGATACCTAATAGGCCTTCCTTATCTCACAATTATTATCAATGTGGAATTATATCACACCAATCCTTCTTTTAGTAATTGGATCTTCCAAATCTAAGATCATTTAGGCATTTGTATCTATGAGATTCTTAATTGTCATTGGTGAAGCCATCCACAATAACCAATTTTCTATTTGTGGTAATTTATTTTGACATCTATCTATATTGGTAATCATAAAAATTAAAGGGAGCCCACAAAGCACATAAGAAACTCTAAGAGATGTTCTCACTAGAGGGCTTTTATTGCATGTAGTTAAAAATCTCACCAAAATATAAACACTTCATTCTGAAAATTCTTATTTTCCATTTTCTAATGTTAGGGAATTGAATGGCTTACAAAAATTAGCTTTAAGGATGTACAATCTTATGTGATAGATACTATTAAACAATAGTTTAATATAACTAAGTATTATTTCTGGAGCTTTCTATAGACAATTATTAAGAGTTTTTGATCTTTGTGAAAATCTCACCCATGTATATTCTAAGTCATTTCTTGGATGACCAATATCCATGAGTGGTCATTAGTTAATAGATTTTCCCTCGTGTACATATTGATAATGATCACAAGGCAAGAGGAGCCACAAAAAACTCAAGCACCCCAAAACATTTGTTAGTATGGAAGAGGAATACTAATTATTATTTATTACAAAATTCACCACTTTGGACTTTACACCTCTAATCTATTTCCTACCTGAAACATTTCGACATGGGATCAACACAAACAACCCAATATCATTCATTTTATTAAGTGATTAGACCTTCCATGGCCATTCTTTATTTGGATATAATCTAGAAATAATATGGGAAACAACTACTTCAATAAATTTCCCCTAATGTATGTCAACTACAATCATTATACAAGGGAACTTACATACCACACAAGCACCTCTAAGAGATTTTTGTGTTTATTTTGACCCCACAAGAATATCAACCTACTTTACCTTTGTCAAAGCCATCAAAGAAATTTCCACTGTCCTTATCTAAGTTCTCTTTGCAAATAAATAAGAAACCAACATAACAAGATTTTACAAAATGCAATAATAAAAAATGCATTATAGTGTTAATCTCCGTAAGTCTACTTTCATTATTCTTAGTTATACATTGATCTGCATCCAAATCAAGATAAAATAAATGGTTTGGATAATTCTTCTGTATTGTGGTCCAAATCAAGAGAAAGTAAATTGTTTAGATAATTCTCATGTCTTACACCTTCATGTGGAAAAGAAATGAATATCATTTAATTCTTAGCATTGCATGTGTGTTAAAATAAGAATAGAACTGTGATACTTTACCTTTGCACGCAAATCTGAATCATGAAGAATAAAACCACCACCTCGACTGAGTCAATAAGTGTGATAATTTACCTTTGCACGCAAAGCTTGTGAAGGTCAAAATCTGTATCGTGACTGCAGTCATGATACATATACATATTGTGACCTATATCACTGAAGTTGATAATCATGATATTACCGTGCATTGTGTGTTAAGTGTTAAAATAGTAATATGAAACGACATCATTATAATTAGAAGTTGATTGTTATCAAACGATTATTATTATGGAAAGACATGACCCTACGTAACTGTTCAATCACGTATGGTCATGTCCTTTCACAATAATAACCGTTCATTCTTCTACTTATATGAGATCACATCTGCTGTTTAGAAATCAATCACAATGGCAATTATCTAATCCAACAAAAGTTTGATTACGAAAAAGCATTACGTTTATTCTTTATTCTGATCTATATTCTTTAACACCCTGCCCTGCAAAATGTATGCAAAATGTGGAAGTATAGACAAAGACCAGCGAACTTTTTGACAAAATGCATTTAAGAATCATGGTTTTATGGAATGCCATGATTGGAGGATAATCACAAAATATACTTGCTGAAAAGGCTTTCAAAAAATTTCAAGCAAATGCAATCAACACGTGTAAAATCAAATTTGACAACTTGTCAGCATCCTTCCTAGATATTGCCAAAATGGGAGCTTTGGAACAGGGTATGGACATCCATCAAAGCATAATGATAGGGGTCTTGATAGCAACATTTCTTTTTGATTTGGATCCTAAAAATGCTTTTTGAAAAATTATTGAGGTTGATGGGTATCTTGACAAAGATGGACAATAATTTTAGGCTTCACAAGACTAGAAATGTGAATTAGTTGACTTGATTAGGCTCTTTTATCTATAATGATTCATCACTTGAAGGAAAAGAATCAAGAATTATGCTAATCATATCATCCTCTTATTCCAAGATATCATCATGAGTAGGGAAAACTTTGGGAGAGGGATCAACAATATCACTTATTGATTCATTGCTAGCAACAATGTCATTTAGGTACATGAAAGGTAAAATAGCATTAAGAAAAGTATTTATAATATTATCATCTTGCACTAAAATATCCTCATGGTGAAGGTACATTTTAGGAGAAGGATCAACATGATTCATCAAAAATTCATCCTTAGGAAGGGGATTTTTTAAAGAATTATTGATAATCTCTTGCATCAGAATGTCTTCATAGGTAGGAGAATATTTACAAGAAGGATAGAGTGATACACGGGATGCTAGGACACTATCACTTCTATGAAATATATGCATCATGAAACTGTTTGAAAATAAAAAGGAAATAATTTTCTTTTTTCAAATGATAAATATGCTAAATGCGTGATGTAAGTGGTAAAGTGTGCAATTTTAGGACTATTGAACCAATCCAAGTACACAAACCATAGATGAATACATCTAGATTTTAAACAATTAGGACAAAATCAAATCTAAAACTAAAAATAAAAAATTATGCAAGTGTAAGACACACCAAGTTCACCAAAATGAAATGGTGGAAAATGGAGTCCTCTAAACTAAACATGTAAACTACAAACTATTGGTGAACGACAAGGAATAAAAACTCTCTGTTTCTCTGCAATTCTATCCATTCTTGGAAACTCAATTTGATGAGTTTGATTTGCAAATGAATTGATAGGGTTCGTTATTCAAAACTATCTACTTTGAATGAGTTTCATTTTGCAGTGAGACTGCTGTTGCGATAGTTGTTTATAAGACAACATTTCTTGTTTTAGTTTTCTATTACCGTAGGGATTCAGGAATAAAGAGGAACATTCCATGAACATAAAGGCTTGATATTCATGGAATGTCAATACTTAACTTGTAATATATGTCGCTATTAACATTACATGTGCAAGATTAAACAAATAGTGCAGGTACTGTCAGAATAGTAAAGAAATACAATGAAGATGGTGGCTCAGGTGTGACAGTGGATGATCTGTCCACATAAGATATACATTTTATGATTTGGAATAGTTTATTATGTTGAATTGAAGGTGATTCAATCACCGATTGGAGGCGGAAGTGTGTTGCTACAGGAGATTGAAGATGCCCTAGAAAGTAAGGGTTTAGAACCAAAAATTGGAGTTTCCAGTGTTGCAGAGCCCTCGAGGCTAATTCCTCTTGTATATGGCCATTTTAAGACATAAAGAAATACTGTCTGGGATTTGGGACTATATGGAGACCATTGTGTAGTACTTCCTCTGTTAGATTGAGAAAATTTCATGCATTGAAACAGGATAACTGTTATGAATAGGTGTTGAGTTACCCATTAGGGCCACGACTTCAAGGAAAAGCTGACACAATGTGTTGAGTTCGGCCTGACAGAATGCCATGGGACAGAGAGGAATAAACACAATGCAAACTGTTTATTAGTTAAACACGAATGCACAAAAATTAATAACACGAATGCATTGTAGTTACTACAACACTATCGAAATATCAGTTAAACTTGTTGTGCTATCAACCATAAGAAATGAAAAAAAATAGAGAAGGAATGTACTCAAAATTTGCAATCCTAATTCATGCGCTTCGTAAAAGTGAAAATGAGAATTGAAATGTTCTTTTTAAGTAATCTGCCCGTATTCGTCGAAAGTTCGACGAACACGGGCATGGTTTTAAAAAAAACAAATTTTTCCTTCTATACCCCGACCAACCTAAACCATTTTCATTAATGGTCGAAAATAACGGTCAAAAAATGATGTCAAATGTACTATTGTATATACACAAACCTTCGATATTTCTTCACCAATCAACCCAATCATGACTTCTAAGTAAATTCATCGCCATTTGCACAATTCATTGGAGATTACACCAATTCAAAGTGCTGAAAACTATGAACAATTCCCAACTCTCCAAGTTGATACTTCTGAAACCCTTGTCTCCAAATTCTCCACACAATTCAATAATATCAAATGCATAGAATGAATCCCATTTCTTTCCAAGGCTCTTTATAATATTTCCTCTTCACAAATTGACCAAGTAGCTTCTCTTTCACTTTTTCACATAACTTAAATGCATTGTTTTTTTGATGTAGGTTGACTTTCACCATTAATAACTAATTTATTAAATGCCCCTCACATGCGATACTACTTGGCTTTTGTTTTAAATCATTAAATGATATTTTTTTTCACATGTACTCACGTTGACTTAGGAAAACATTAAATAATTGGCCCCTTTTAATATTATAATCATTTAATGCACTATTAAAGTCACTTGGCCCTACTCATTAAATAATAACTTATTCCACTTAATCAACTAATGAAGTCAGTTAATACCAAGTCCAGGTGCACTGCCAAAAATATCAACATGGGCATAATTGACTTACTATAAATAGTAAGTCCCTCAAATTGAGCCAACTGATGAATGAATCAATCATTGTGCATACCATGATTCTGTGAGCCCCCTCCTAGATATAACAACTCTTCAAAAATGACTTACTATAAATAGTAACTCACTAAATAATAGCTCCAGTCAACGATATTGAATCTCAACACTGCCACCAAGTTGTTCAGGCACCTTGCTAAAGACAAAAACCTTGACTTTCCCAAAATAGACACTATAAATAGTAAATGTGCCAATCTGACTCAAATGAAGAGCAATCCTGAACATCCCAGAGCACTGGTGTGGGAAACTAGCCTTTGGCCCAACCGAGACCCTCTATCCAACTGATTAGCCTATGAGGGTTAGGAAATCGGCCAATCCCTAAAACTCTAATGTTCACAAAAAAAGGGACATTATAGTATGCCCTCCCTAAGATTGGTTGTTCCGAAGAAACCACGACTGCAATGAAACTCCACTGCATTGGAAGTCCATAAGAAGACTAAGAAATGTTCCACACTAAAACACAATTATAGCACCAACATAACCACAACTACATAGAAATGAACGCCAACCCATCTATCCAATCTCTGTGCATTGGAACCGTGCATCTGAAACCAATAATGTACACTAGAATCATAAATGATACTTGGAACCCATACTGAAACCTTGATGCACACAAAGGATCCTACTACACGTTGAAGAGTGTCCATCCAAATATACTTGGAACCCATATCCTGAATATAAGTCTACTAAGAACAACCTTAGACTTTTGTTTCTCTAATTTGATCACATCACTATGCTGCAAATGGTGAAACAACCCGATGGGACCTATCCAACTTGCAGTGCTAGCCCTGCCACCTCTTGGATCCTAGTATAAGAGTAACTCACATCCATCCATCATAAGGAGGTGAGAATATCTGGAAACATCTACTATACCAAACCTCCCTCTATAGTCTATCAATCCCCCATGGGTGTGAAATCCAAACGTACTGTGGAGATAATAATTTCTGAAGATGTCTGTATAACAATCTTTATCTCCACCCTTTGCTAAGATGTCATAGATGTGATGACTCTGCAAGTTCTTCCCCACCAACTTGCAGCTACTGGATCCATCTACTAAAGATGGTGTATAACCATCCAACAAAGGATGGTATAATCTCAGAGCTAATCAACATCGACGCATCACCAAGTCCTCTACATGTGGATCAAACAAAAATGATGAGCACTCCTCACTATGTAGTTATGGTAAAAGGCTCCAATCTCTGTCAACGACTCATTATCAACAAATCAGGAATTAGAAGATGACTCCAATCTTTGACCTCGAATAACTGACTGGGTAGGGCCTCTGGTAACCCTCTCTGCAAACCCAACCACAAAATCTGTTTGAGGAAGCATTGTAGTCAAAGTATCTACAATTGCTCCCACCAAATGCTGAATGTCACAAGAACCTCAAACAAGAATAGCCTCAGTGACTCCAAATGGTCCCTTCTAAAATTCTAGACTCTCAAGCAAGTACTCAATAAATGAATTTGTGCAATAGAAACAATATGAGGCAAAATCAACCTATTCTCTTGCAACCCTTAGCTGATCACTCTAACTTTGTAACACAAATGTCTACCACCATTAGCTGCATGAAATGAAGTAATTGATTTTCTTCTAAGAGAGAAACAAATCAACATGAGAATCATACTCCCAACTAGATGACACTATGAATATCCTCTAAAGATGATGGAGTAGCGTCATGTACCAACACACAACTCTTGAGAGAATCCACCATTGCCACACAAGAGCTATCAACAATTTGACTTGTATCATCTGCCATCGTACTGACCTCAAGAGAACCTAATGCTATGAATGTCTCTCTACTGCTCTTAACCAAAGTACTCATCCCATCTAAAACTACTGCACCAAAACCTATGATAGATGTAGCCACACCCTCCCTGCATCCATCACCATAACCCGTGGATACCAAATCATCACCAACTACCCCTATAGGAAATTGAACTATATTTGAATATGGTGAAGAATGTGCCAACCTCAATTCCATAGACAACTCTAATCATTGTGTGTAAGTTATGTACCTGCAACACAATACTTCAATAGGACATTGCATCAATTATTAGTGGATTAGTCAAATAAAATTCAAAGAACATACACTTGAAATCATCCTATTGCTCTCTAGTTAGTTCAAGTATGAAAAGGGTGTTAGTTTCTCTCAAATTTAACCCTAAACAGTGACAATGTGACACTAAAATGAGATATTCAAAGTATTATGCAAGAATTAGACTAGACATTAGAAAATGCACTACAATTGGCCATTAAGTCACACATTCTTTACTATAACCCAAATTGAAGTATTTCCTAATTAGCTAGAGCATATAAAATGAACATTAAAGCATACTAAAGCATGAATTTAACTATTAAAAGCAAGCTCCAAGTTCATATCCATTAGCTCCAAAATCAAGAAATGCATGGAAAGTGTAGGAGAATTGGTAGCAATTGAATTAACAATTGATAGCAATTAGAAGATTCTTCATAGAAATTGTTGGAGAGAATGAAGCCTTGAGAAATTCTCTTTTATAGAAATTTAGAAGAAATGAACGGTCAAGATGCATCCATGAGGAGTGGTTGAGATGCATTATGGATGGATCCATGATCCATGTGAGAGCCTCTTAATGATTGAAGTGTGTTTGTTGTGTTTGTTTGAATTGAGAGGTATTTATCATTTTCTTTTAATTAATTACTCTAGCCATGCATTTGGTGGGACTGAATTGATTAATTTGTCCTAGAGTTAATTAACTTCATTTTTGCTTAGAACTTTGGTGATGCAGGAGCATCTTGGGTCTTTAGTAATCTTGCATCACCAAAAATATTTCTTATTTTCCTGTTCCTTTCTATTGTTCATTTTGTCGCCGATGTTGTTGTTGGTTTCATACCTTGCACCATTAATGCGGTGTTGTGGACCTACTTTGGAGCATCCTCCTAAGAGCGCACGTCCTAATTCACTTGGAGCTGAAAGTTATTGCCATTTTCCTCGGGTACCGATTTACTGTGCCTAGTTTCACAGGAAACGTGTGGTATCTTGCCTTGCGCGGTTTCATGCAGAAGAATTGGATCTTGTGACATTTAGGATATGTTTTTGGATCATGTTTGGACCGAAATCTTTCAGCGCATCATGTTTTATTCTTTCTTGCTTTAGTTTTGGTTTGTCTTCCTATGTGGACCTATAATGTAATTAAATGCCTAACTCGCTGACTTGTGGCTCTGCTGGCTATATATTTGGAGCTTGCGAAGATGTTGGGAGGGGGTAGTTGGTAAGAAGATAGAAGATAAAAGTAGTAGAGACATCATTGTGTGGGTACAATAAATCTATATGCCTAAATTCATTGTAATAAGGCCAAAACCTGAAAGGCCTCACAGCCGGGCATGTTGATGAATTTATAATAATTGCATGAGTGTGTTGCCAGTTGTTGTCTCATACCCAGTATGTTTTAAGTTTCTTTCATGTGGTTTTCATATTGCTTTTGTGTGTAGCTCTTCGAAGGGCTTGTTAGTAGGTTAAGCAGTCTCAATTAACCTTGATTTTGCCTGCCTCTACCTGGCCATTGTGTCAAGTGGTATCAAAGCTAGGTTCTTTCTTGTGGATTGGATCATGGAGAACCTTGTTAAATTGGTTGTAGGGTGGTAGATTTGAAATCTAACTTATAACTTGCAAAAGGTTACGATCTTGCTGGAACCTGATTGTCAAGATGGTTCGTGGTAAAGGAAGTGATAATGCTATCATGGATATGTTGAGACAAATTAAAAATAGGCTTGAAGCTATAGAGACAACCCAAAGAAGACACACACATCTTGAAGATGTTAGTGATGAAGAAGAAGCAACACCTAATCCTGAACCTGAAGTGGAACAAGATGAGGAAAGACTCTTGAGAGTTTTGTCTAAGGCTAACTCCAGACCCACTGTTGAAGTTGCTAGCTATGATGGAAGACTTGAGACCGATGCACTTTTGGATTGGATCTCTGAGATGGATAAATACTTTGAGTATGAAGGTACCCCTAATAATAAGAAAGTGAAGATAGGAGTCACAAAGTTGAAAGGTCATGCATCTCTTTGGTGGGATCATTTGCAAACTGAGAGACAAAAGTGAGGAAAGGAAAAGATCAAGACATGGATGAAGATGCTTGGAAAGATGAAGAAAAAGTTTCTTCCAGCTCATTACCAAGTTAGTTTGATGAGAAAAATGCAAAATTTGAGACAAAAGGACATGATTGTGAAAGAATATATTGAGGAATTCTACAAATTGGATATTAGATCTAGATATGTGGATGGTGAAGTTGAGAAGGTGGCTAGATATTTGAATGGCCTAAGGACATCAATTCAAGATGAGATCAGTTATGTTAAAATAGATAGTGTGGAAGATGCATATCGATTTTCTTTGAAGGCAGAAGATAGATTGACAAAGAGACATGAACAAAGACAAATAGGAAGAGGTGGAAGATTTCAGAGAAGTAGAGGAAGATCCTATAGAGAAAGTAGCAGATATGACAATGCAGTACAAGATAAAGTATGGAAAGATGAACCTGTTGGCAGAAGAGGTAATTACTCTAGAGGTAGCTATATTGGTTACTCTAGGAATAATAATAATATTGGGAAAAGAGAAGATAGATCTTGGTTTTAATGTACTTTTTACAAATGTGGTGAAGAAGGACATAGAGATTTTGAATGTACTAACTCTGGAAAGAAGATTGGAGGTAATAGCAGAAAAAATTTGGCTTGTGAAAAAGTTGAGGAATTGTCTAATGAACTTGAACATGGTGAGATCTTAATGCTAAGAAAGATCTTGTGTAATGAAGAAGCTGATGAAGAACCTATACTGAGGAAAAGTTTATTCAGAACCAGATGTAAGATCACTGACAAATGTTGTAAGGTAATCATTGATAGTGGAAGTTATGATAATTTGGCATTCGAAGAGCTGGTTAACAAATTGCAGTTGTAGAGATTGAGACATCCTAAGCCTTACCATATTGCTTGGATCCAGAAGGAGCATAAACTACTTGTAAGTGAACAATGCCTTGTTAAATTCAAAATTGGGAATTATCATGATGAAGTCTTGTGTGATATTATGCCTATGGATTGTTGTCATATTCTTTTGGGTAGACCTTGGCAGTATGATAGGAAAGCCTTGCATGATGGTAGATTGAATCAATATACTATTTGGATGGATGGAAAGAAACAAATATTGTTGCCTTTGATAGAAAAGTTTGAGGAAAGTCGCTGTACCATAGTCAGAGTATGTTTGGTTGATGGTAAAAGATTTGCAAGAGAAATGAAAGAACAAAATGTATTCTTTGCTTTAATTCCAAGGAAAACTGAGAAACAAGATGAATTAGAACATGCACCTGAAGTTAAACCTCTATTGAATGAATTTCATGACATCATTTCTGACAATGTACCTAATGGTTTACCACCTATGAGAAGTATAAGTCATTGTATGGATTTGATACCGGGAGCTAGTTTGCCTAATAAAGCACCACATAGGTTAACACCTGATCAAAAGACTGAATTGAATAGACAAGTGCAAGAATTTCTTGATAAAGGTTTGATTAGAGAAAGTTTGAGTCCTTATGCAATACCTGCTGTGTTAGCACCTAAAAAGAATGGAGAATGGAGAATGTGCAATAATTCTTGAACTATAAACATGATAATAGTAAAGTACAGATTCCCTTTGCCTAGAATGGATGACATAATGGATAGTTTGAGTGGAGCAAAGTATTTCACAAAGATTGATTTGAAAAGTGAATATCATCAAATTAGGATCAGAGAAGGGGATGAATGGAAAACTTCTTTTAAGACTAATGAAGGTTTGTATGAATGGTTGGTTATGCCTTTCGGTTTGACTAATGCACCTAGCACTTTCATGAGATTGATGAATGAAGTTTTGAAAAGATTCTTGGGTAAGTTTGTAATTGTATATCTTGATGACATTTTGATATTTAGTAAGAGTAAAGAAGAACATCTTGAACATATCAGACAAGTATTGCATAGATTGAAGCAAGAAAAGTTGTTGATTAACCTAAATAAATGTTCATTTATGGAAGAGGAGATTGTGTACCTTGATTTTGTAATTTCAGCTGATGGATTGAAGATGCACCCTGAGAAAGTGAGAGCTATACTTGATTGGCCTACACCAGAGAATGTGGGAGAGGTAAGATCATTTTATGGATTGGTAGGTCTCTACAGGAAGTTTATCAAAAATTTTAGTTCTATTTCTAATGCTATGACTAAAACTATGAGGGGAGATAAAAATGATTTCAAATGGACACATGGAGCACAAAGAAGTTTTGAAACTTTGCGGACAATGGTAAAATGGAGCCTTAACAATGCACCTATCATTTACCACTATTTATTTGTATAAGTTTTGAATTGGAATTGCATAAGTAATGTAAATCTTGAAATGCTTAAAAATCAATTAAGATAAGATACATACCTCATTATGTAATAGATTTAGAAATACCTATTTTCTGAAGCCTGTGTGGAGTTTCAGAAGATTCTGCAACTAGATCTGGAACCAGAAAACTGTAATAGAGAAAACCTAGAAAAATTTTGTCTTTCTGGCAGCAGGTAGTCTTTGACCCTGATAAAAGGTCAAAGACTACCTCAAGATTTTGAAGGTCGACTTTGACTTTGTTCATAGATCTCAGAAGTTCATCGAAAAGGGTACTCAAATCCGTCCTCCAATTCTCAAAACAATGACTGTAGATATCTGAAAAATGGTGTTTTGGGGTGGCTATATAGGGTTTTGCCTTAGTCAAACCCCCATTTTAGTGATCTCCACCTCCAAGAATAGTCGATTGAAATGGAATGTGTGTGTGTATAGAAAGTGTGATGCCGAGATCTAATCCTCTAGATTAAAACCATAGCATGAATATGTATGAGGAAACAATGCATAGATTTGAATGAGATAGGAAAGCATACCGAGCCCCCAAGGCTAAAGTACTCCTACCAAATGCATAATCCGTAATTTATACCCCATGATTGTATCTTTGAATGCTTGAATGTTGGCAATGGTGGATCAAGGAAGAAAGGATCTCTCTTGCTCCAAATAGATGTTCACAATGGTGTCTTTATATAGAGGTTTCAAGGTGAGGCTCCTAGAGCAATGTGAGAACCCATAATTCAAATTTCACCTTGAATTATGATCCAATCACAATAACCAACTAAGGAGGGAAAATAATTAAATGAATTTTAAATTAAAACCTTCTCGTACTTGGATTCGAAGGCTCGACATTGATTTCAGGGCCCGCCGAGACCAAATTTGAAAAAGGGGAACCAAATCCTGAAGGAGGTCAAAGACAACCTCATCTCTGACCTAGATCACGGATGACCTCGACCCTGACCTAGGTTAGGGATGACCTCATCCTTGACCCATGGGTCCAAATCTTGTCAGATTTTGAAACAGAAGGTCTTGGGGATGCCCAGAGACCTAGAAATGATGTCAGAATGGGACAGAGTGCCAGGGAGAGGCACAAAATCCTATGATGATCATGAAGAAGGCCAAAAGGACCTATTTCTAAATCCTACATAGAAAATAGAGCCATGGAAGAGGGAAATTAAGGAGAATCCTAGGGATCCTAACCCTAATTTCACCTAGAATGAAGGAATCAAGTTTAGAATGCATCCTAAATGCAAGTCTACCATGATAAATGTACTAAAAGAGGGTGCTAAACCTATCAATATGGAAGTGATTCCATTTTAAGATGATACATTTAGCCCCCACTTTAGCTTAGATATGACACTACGTGAATATGAAAGCTAAAGTAAGAAAACATCATAGTAAATAAAAAGGATATAGCCAAGTCCTCAATGTAGAGATCCTGCAGAAAACTATAATAACCTGCAACACACAAGGTTAATTAAAATCCATAAATCACCTAGAGCTTACTATATGACAATTGAGAAGTGCATAAAGCCCCTTATGCCCCCCCTATTTCAGTTTTCTACTTCCAAAGGGTGAAACAGGGTGATAAGGATAACTCTATTCATTGGATATGTAGTTTGTTGAAAAGTCCTTCCCTAAACCAGTTAGAAGGATTCCTAACCTTCCTAAATCGGTTCAAGGAGTTAGGTATCTGGATCAAGATTCCAACACCGCTAACGACACTGAAAATGGAGTTACTGAACTCAAGTTATGATGAAAAGAGTAGATGTTTATCTAAATGTATAGTAAGGGAAATCTGAGTTTACCATGAGGAAACCCTAATAAAACCCTCACAAAACCCTAATTTGAACTATAAATAAGGAAAAGGGATGGATACTTACTCATTCTTACCATTTGCAGATTCAAAATGAGGAAGCAAGATGCCGTGGAGAGAGGAACTTCGAGCGACATGTATGGAGCTTCTAAGACATAGCCTGGCTACCAAATGGTCACTTCCTGAGGTGAGTTTTCTATTGTATGCTTTTGTACTTTCCAAATTCCTATTTTTCATAGGCAAGGTTGACTTTATCCCTTCTAGGTCGACCCTGATCCATCTATGTCAACTTTGACCCAACAAAGTTGACATTCACTGGAAGGTTTTTACTTGTTCTAGGATGAGGTTGACCTTAACCCAATAAGGTCATCCCTGACCCAAGAAAGTTGACTTTGACCTAGTAAGGTCATCCTTGGCCTAACTGAGGTCAAATTTGACCTAGTTTAGTTATATTTGCAAATTTGATGATGTAGATGGCTGATATGATAGTTGTTTGTGCTTGCAGGACTTGGTCCATCTCTGAGAGCATCCCTTTGGAGAGTTGCTAGTCATGGTCAGAGAGAGATTGTCCGAGCTTGAGGATGAAAAGATGCGGTTATTGAGAGATGTGGGACTATATTGGGTATCACTCTTTCCACAGATTAGACTACACTGAGCCATGCTATTGTCTTTGATAGAGAGGTGGGATGAGGATACATGCTCCTTCCATCTTCCCTCTGGAGAGATCATAGTGACATTAGAGGATGTCTATAGGATCATGCGGCCTCCAGTCCAAGGTGAGACCATTAGACCTAGAGCACAATGTGCTTGTGAGGAGATTCATATAGATGCAAACTATTGTACAAGATGAGTTCCACAGATGTGGACCCGGTCAGATTAGGTCCTATTATCATCCATACTGTCAGGCCCTACACCTTTAGTACGGAGGGTGATGCTTTGCATAGTATCCTTGGTTGTGTTACCCAACTCAAAGGGTACCATATTTTGTACACCTCTTACACATCTGATATAGAGGATGGAGAGAGAGAGGAACATGTTTTCATGGGGTCACAACATGTTAGCCCAACTATACCATGAGCTAGGTTAGCTAGTGAGGTATCAAAGGGAGAGTCTGTCGATATGCACTCTCTTGTAGATTTGGCTTTTTGAGCATTTCACATGTACACGTCAATAGGGATTTCCAGTGATGGTAGATGCGAGTACATCGAGAGTCTTCACGTATCCTTTGAGAGATGCTTGGTAGTTTGGAGATATCCTCTATTGGAGGGTGCATCTAGATCGCATTTCGAGCACTGATGTGATATGGAGACCCTACTGCGAGATGACAGAGTGACCTGATACATGATTCTAGATGAGATATTCATAGTAGCGTAAGCTACTAGAGGGTTGTCAAAATCATATAGTGATGCCATACTATTATGATCAGGTGATGAGGCAGTTTGGTTTGTTAGGAGTCCCTAGAGCAGTACCTTGTTATGTACATCCGATGAGGTACTATCAGAGAACCCACGCTATGCGCTGACCATTGATAGCAGACATAGAGGATAGTGATGCAGATGAGATAGAGGACATAGAGGTACCATCAGATGTGACCTATTTAGGCATGAGCCAAGATTACATCAGGTACTAGAGTCTACAAGGGACCTGTCCTGTCTTCCTTGAGGATTATCCCACAGGTGATCTAGGTTTTACAAAGAGGACACATCAGGATAGTGGTACCACAGAGGAGGATGAGGATGTCAGAGATGAGGAGCACATCTCTGAGGGAGATCCCATGGAGGAGGAGAGAGAAGAGAGAGAAAAGGAGAGAGAAGAGGACATGCCCCCAACTAGTGATACTGGTGCAGATATACCCATTACTCATGCATCACCTGTAAGATCACGATGACCCCACAACACCACACAAAGACACCACCATTGAGACCTAGATATGGCCAGCATGGAGAGAGTAGTCACTCCATTCCTCCACCATCTAGACACTTTAGTGACGTCCAGGAGGGAGACCCAGGTATGAAATATGAAATTTGATTGAATATGTGATTTGATTTGAGATAGAAAAACACTAGACTGATAAATGTTTTCATTCTATAGCTAGCGTAATGGAGTGGAGGAGCTTTGTATCCGAGATTCTCAAGGATACAATTATATCCTACCGACTACCAGCTGACAAGTGAGATTCTTCTATTGGTTGCAGAGATCCCGGTAGGCATGCCAACATCTTTGCATGCATCCAGCGAGAGCTGAGATTGTGCAAAGAAAGGGAGGAGAAGCTGATAGCTGAGCTACAGAGTGCTTGAGAGTGTCCACAAGGTATGAGCATATTGAGGAGCCACACATGGACACACAAATCTTCATCTTCCTATCATAGGGCAGAGAGATCTGGGAGCCATTGGCCATCATAGCGTAGTGATAGATAGGGCCATTGGCCACATATGTATCAGAACTTTAAAAAAATCTTTTTGATGAATGAAAAACTTTCTCTACTGATTAGTTCTATGTTTGATTACTATGCTTTCATCAATATAAAACTTAATGGAAAGAAAGAAAGTGCATAAATATATTCAATATGTAATTTTGCTAGAACTACATAACCTATAAAACAAACTTTATAAGGAATGCATAAATGCATAAGGAAAAGAAATGAATGAAATTAAGGATAATAATGTTTGAGATGCATGATATTAATGGGTTCCTTAAAAGAAACACCATCCTTATCAGCAATTTTATAAGCACCCAAACCAAAGTCTTCAATAACAACAAAAGTTCCAAGCCAATTGGGGCTAAATTTTCCTTTTTCGCCTCGTAAAGCATTCACATTTTGTTGATTCTCATAAAGGACTAAATCACCAACCACAAATGTTCGTTCAATTACCTTATGATTGTATTGTTTCTGAAGAGATTTATGATAAGCTTTTATATGTTCTAATGCATGTATTCGTTGTTCATCCAACATTTCTAGCTCTTGTAAGCATTGTTCATGAAAAAGTATCTTTATCAATTATCCCATGAACTGAAACACGTAGAGAAGGTATTTCTAGTTCCAAAGGCATAATAGCATCGGTACCATAGACAAGGTTGTAAGTAGAAGTACCCATGGCAATACAAACACTAGTCCTATAAGCCCATAAAGCATAAGTCAGTTGAGTATGCCAATCTTTCACATGCTTACTAACTGTTTTTCTCAAAATTTGTTCAATGATTTTATTTGATGCTTCAACTTGTGCATTAGATTGAGGATAATAAGGAGTTGAAAATCTATGTTGAATCCTATATTTCTCCAAGAATTTTGTGACTTCTTTGTTTTTAAAAGAGCTTCCATTATCCAAAATTATCGTCGAAGGAATACCAAATCTTGTTATGATATTATTAAGGATGAAATCACAAATAACATCTGCCATTGTTGAACGAAGAGGGACAACTTTGACCCACTTTGTGAAGTAATCCATAGCAGTTAGAATGTAAGTATGTCCTTGAGAAGAAACTGGTGAGATTTTTCCAATAAGGTCAAAACCCCAAACACTAAAAGGCCATGGAGAAACTTGATTACGAAGCTCATGAGCAGGAACATGAATCAAATTACTATGTTGTTGACATTGAGGACATTTCTTAACAAACATGAAAGAATCTTGCTCCATTGTTTGCCAATAATATCCCATTCTAAGTAATTTACTAACTAAGGATTTTCCACCAAAATGTCCGCCATAAGAACTAGAATGAGCTTCTGCCAAAGCTGTGGGGATTTCAGTTCTATTAAGACATCTTAATAACAATCCTTCTTAAGAGCGTTTGTAAAGAGTATCTCCTAAAATGATGTAACACGCTGCAAGATTCCTAATACGGTTACGCGTGTTCAACGTTGCTGATTCAGGAAAAGTACCATACTTCAAAAAATGAAAAATATGTGAATACCATTCATTCGAATGCAAATTGAAACAATCAGAGGAAATCTTTTTAGAAATTGCAGGGCTTTTAAGAGTTTGTATATTAAATTGAAATTTTTCAACATTATTCTCAAGACAAACCAAAGAAGCTATGCTTGCCATGGCGTTTGCATGTCAATTATCCTTCCTAGGTAAAGTTTGAATCGTATAAGAGGAGAATTGTGAAAGCATATTAAGAGCTAAATCTTTGTATTGTGTCATTTTATCATTCTTTGTCTGGTATCCTCCTTTAATCTGTTCAACAATTAGTTGTGAATCTCCATATATTTGTAAATGTTTGATATTAAGGGATGAAGCTGCTCATAGGCCAGCTATAAGAGCTTCATACTCCACAATATTATTAGTACAAGGAAAGGTTAATTTGTATGATAAAGGGATGGGTTTTTTTGTAGGGGGAATCAAGATAATACCCACACCAGAACCTATCTTACATTTAGACCCATCAAAATATAATTCCCAAATATCATCCTGTTGAATAGCTAGAATATTATCATCAGGGAATTCTATTGAAGTAGAACATGTATCAGGATGAGGACAAGGAGCTTCAGTTAAATAATTTGTTAACGCTTGTCCCTTAATAGACTTCTGATAAATAAAATTAAGATCAAACTCTGTAAGCAACATCACCGACTTTTCCAATCAGGCAGAGAGATCAATTTATGAGAAAAGATGTTTCAAAGGATCAAATTTAACAATCACATTAACTTCAACATTTATAAGATAGTGCCTGAGTTTCTGACATGCATAAACTACAGCTAGACATTGTCTTTCCAAATTTGTATATCTTGTTTCATAATCAAGTAAAGTCCAACTAATGTAATACATAGGTCTTTCCTTACCATCATCCTCATTTTGAGCTAACAATGCACTCACAGCCCTCAGAGTCATTGAAGTGTATAAATGGAATGGTTTATAAAAATTAGTAGGTTGCAAGATAAGAGGATTTGCAAGATACTCCTTAAATTGCTCAAACATTTTTTTACACTCATCATTCCAAGAGAAAGTGGTATCCTTTCTAATCCAGGAAGTAAAAGGGATAGTTCGGTCCGCTAAATTAGAAATAAAGCGACGAATAGCTTGTATTTTTCCTTGTAAACTCCATAACTAAGAAATATTTTTAGGAGGAAGCATATTAACAATAGCTTCAATCTTTTCAGTATCTACTTTATGCCTCGCTTAGAGATTATAAATCCTAATAATTTACCGGAATCAACTCCAAAGACACATTTCTGAGGATTCAATCTCATGTTGTAACTTCTAATCCTTTCAAATATCTATCGTAAAATGGTAACATGATCTTCTCTTTGTATAGATTTTGCTAAGATATCATCCACATAATCTTCAAGGATCTTATGAATGTAATCATGAAAAATCAAAGTCATAGCTCGTTGATAAGTTTCTCCTACATTTTTTAATCCAAAAGGCATCAGGACCCAACAAAAGGTTCCCCAAGGTGTTATAAATGCAGTCTTAAATTGATCTTCAGGAGGGATAAAGATTTGATTATATCTTGAAAAACCATCCATAAAATATAACAAAGCATGTCCCGCTATTGAATCCACAATCATATCGATGTTGGGTAACGTGAAATCATCTTTTAAGGATGCCTTATTTAAATCTCTAAAATCAGTACACATCCTTATCTTATTTTCTCCTTTTGAAATAGGCACAATATTTGAAATCCAATATGAGTAACCAATAGAACGGGTAAATCCAGAATCCAATAATTTTTCAATATCACCTTTGACTAATAAAGCAATTCGTGGATACACCTTTCAAATTTTCTGTTTCACAGGTTTCATATTCGGTTTTAAAACAATGTTATGAGTAACAATCCTAGAATCTATACCCGACATATTAGAATATGTCCAAGCAAAGATGTCCTTAAATTAAAGAAAAAGGGAAACTAACTAATCACGTTCATCCTGATTCAAACATTTCCCAATCTTTATCATCCTTTCAGAATTGTTTTTATCCATTTGAATATCAATAGTTTCAGTTATTAACAAATCACTTCGTATCAGAGGATCCATCAGTAAAGGGAGAGTATCTGGTTTATCATGTTATCCAAAATAAGCATCGGTACTTAAACAATAAGGTTTTTGTCATTTATGATGAAACTTAGGTAAATCTTCATAAACCCCTAAAAATTCCATTAAGGCTTCATCTTTAGGAAAAATATCCAAAAAAGGTGCTTGATTAAGGTCAATAATTAGTGGGTTAACCAACTTCAACTGTCCACCACAAATATGATTAACATTAAGAGGAAAAGTTGATGGTTGTCTATAAGGATTGAATCCTAATCCATATGTATGATCATAAACTTCATTATCCAAAGGTACTTGTATACCTTGTTTATATTTACCACATCCTTTCCCATTAAATCCTGATTTCTTAAGCAAATGATAACTAGGACCATAACGATCAGTCATATCAGAAGGAGTCCAAGGAGCGGCATATGTCACAATATCATGACAATCAGGCTTTATAGTTTCAATCATTTCATTAATCGAAGCGACAACAAAATTACTTTTTAGTTCCTCAGAAAGCAGAGAAGGAGCAAAAACTTTTATCTCATATTCATTTTGTTGCTTCATGAATTCCAAATTAGAGACCTTGTATTCTCCAATAAAAGTAGGATTAAAATCCAATGTCCCCCAATCATCCTCAGTCAAAGAAGGAGATGGAGCTTCCTAAATCTCAGGTTGTTTTATCTCAGATTGTTGTATTTCCAGTTGTTTTTCAATCTCTTTACTAGGTTGAAGAGTGATTAGAGATTTTAGCATATTCTCCATTTAAGCAAGGATTCGGCACATCATCCGCATGTAATGTATACATTAAGTTGTTATAAATGAACCTAACTTTGCGATGAAGAGTAGAAGGAACTGCATGCATAGTATGTAACCATGGTCTTCCTAAAAGAAGGTTATAATTGAGAGGTCCATGCATAACATGAATATGAGTATTTAGAATAATTGGACCAACTTTAACAGGTAAGGTAATAATGCCCAAAGTTCTCTTCGTAATATTTATAAATCCACATATAGGCACATTATCAGGTTGAATAGTGGTAAGATCAACCTTAATTTCCTTGAGCATATCCATGCTACAAACATGAAGCCTAGATCCATTATCAATTAAGGTTCTTCGAATGATACTCTGGTTAATAGAGAGAGCAACCATAAGAGCATGATATTGATTCTGCACCTATGTAGAAGGTAAATTATTATTAGAAAACACAATAGGAGGTACAGAAGGCATAGTATGCATGCAATCTAAAATAGAATGAATGTTCTCTTGATTGGGAGGCGAAGCAGGGAGAGTAGATAAAGCTTTTTGCAATGCCTCATGATATGTCAGGGAAGTTTAAAGTAATTCCCATAAAGATATCGTAGCAGGAGTAGTATGTAATTGGTCAACTAAGTTATACTCCTTAAAGGTAGATGGAAACCTAGGTGCTTGCAGAAGCATAGGTTGAGAAGGAGGTAAAGAAACCAGGACAGTAGGCTAAGGGTTATTCTGTGTGTGATAAGCATGTGAGATGAAATCAGTGTTATCAAAGAAATCCAAAGGATCTCTAGGCTTACCCTTAATTTTTATGCGAGGACATCCTTTTACCATCATCAAAGGTGTAGGATATATCATTTTAGGTTTATCAATGTTACAAATAGTGGGACATGAAGGTAACCATGCACACACCCTATGGTAAAGATCAACTGGAGAGGTTGTGGAGGAGAGTGAAATAGGAATAGGATCCATGGAGATCTTATTTGAACCATTTTCATCCTCACTACCATGTACCTCATTAGGGAATCTATCCTCTTGTACAATAAAAGCCTAATCAAAGTACTCAAAACAAGAATCATACATGTTGAATACAAAGAAGTACTAAAGGCATGAAAATGTAAATGTTTTTATATTTTTGAGATATAAATGCAAGAAATCTAATCTTATAAGCATGCAAGATTTAAATCTAACACCAAAAAGAAAGAGTTGTCGTAAACGGGCTCACCAAAATGAACAAAGGTAAAATGGAGCCTTAACAATGCACCTATCATTTACCACTATTTATTTGTATATGTTTTGAATTGGAATTTCATAAGTAATGTAAATCTAGAAATTCTTAAAAATCAATTAAGATAAGATACATACCTTATTATGGAATAGATTTAGAAATACCTATTTTCTGAAGCCTGTGCGGAGTTTTGGAAGATTCTACAATCAAATCTGGGACCAAAAAATTGTAACAGAGAAAACCTAGAAAACTTTTATCTTTCTGGCAGCAGGTAGTCTTTGACCAATATAAAAGGTCAAAGACTACCTTGAGATTTTGAAGGTTGACTTTGACTTTGTTCCTAGATCTTGGAAGTTCACCGAAAAGGGTACTCAGATCCATCCTCCAATTCTCAAAATAGTGACTATAGATATCTAAAAAATGGTGTTTTGGGGTGGCTATATAGGGTTTTGTCTTAGTCAAACCCCCATTTTGGTGATCTCCACCTCCATGAATAGCCGATTGAAATAGAATGTGTGTGTGTATAGAAAGTGTAATGCCAAGATCTAATCCTCTAGATTAAAACCCTAGCATGAATATGTATGAGGAAAAAATGCATAGATTTGAATGAGATAGGAAAGCATACCAAGCCCCCAAGGCTAAAGTACTGCTACCAAACTCATAATCCGTAATTGCTACCCCATGATTGTATCTTTGAATGCTTGAATGTTGGCAATGGTGGATCAAGGAAGAAAGGATCTCTCTTGCTCCAAATAGATGTTCATGGTGTGCTCATAAAGATGCTTGATATCAATAATGGCTTGATCTTCTATATCATCCTCTTGCAATCTTGCATCTTCACTTCACCATCTCTCACTTTCTTGAATCAATTATGTCTCCACTTGATGGATACTTGATCATGAAATTTCTTGGTTGTGTGAAATCACTTGGTGAAAATGAAGGCAAATGAGAGTCTTTATATAGAGGTTTCAAGGTTAGGCTCCTAGAGCAATGTGAGGACCCATAATTTAAATTTCACCTCAAATTATGATCCAATCACAATAACCAACTAAGGAGGGAAAAAAATTAAATGAATTTTGACTTAAAACCTTCCCGCACTCGGATCTGAAGGCCCAACATTGATTTTGGGGCCCACTGGGACCAAATTTGAAAAAGGGGAACCAAATCCCAAAGGAGGTCAAAGATGACCTCGTCTCTGACCTAGGTCAGGGACGACCTCATCCTTGACCCAGGGGTCCAGATCCTATCAGAATTTGAAACTGAAGGTCCCGGGGATGCTCGGAGACCTAGAAATGATGTCAATGGGACAGAGTGCCAGGGAGAGGTACAAAATCCTATGATGATCATGATGAAGGCCAGGAGGACCTATTTCTAAATCCTACGTAGAAAATAGAGCCATGGAAGAGGGAAATTAAGGAGAATCCTAGGGATCCTAACCCTAATTTCACCAAGAATGAAGAAATCAAGTGTAGAATGCATCATAAATGCAAGTTTATCATGATAAATGTACTAAAAGAGGGTGCTAAACCTATCAAGATGGAAGTGCTTCTATTTTAAGATGATACACTTTGAAACAAAGAATTGCAAAGTTTCCTACACTTGCTTTGCCTGATTTTAGTAAGGTTTTTCAATTTGAATGTGATGCTACTGGTAGTGCAACTGGATTTGTTTTGAGTCAAGAAGGAACACCAGTAGCTTTCTTTAGTGAGAAGTTGAATGATGCTAAAAGACAATATTCAGTTTATGACCAGGAATTCTATGCTATTGTTGAAGATTTGAAGAATTGGAGACATTATTTGATGCCTAAAGATTTTGTGTTCTATACTGACTATAAAGTTTTACAGTGTTTGGGAAGTCAGAATAAATTGAATCAGAGACATACGAAGTGGGTTGAGTTCTTGTAGAATTTTTCCTTTCATTGAAACATAAGAGTGGATTGTTGAATAATGTTGTTGATGCTTGAGCCAAAGAAGAAGTTTGCTAATAGAGATGAGAGTTGAGGTACTTGGTTTTGATGATTTGAAATGTTTGTATGAAACTAACCTTGATTTTGCAAGACCTTGGAAAACTTGTAAGGAACAAACAATAAGTGATAAGTGGACTGATTATTTCATTCAAGAAGACATGTTGTTTAAAGGAGTTCAGTTGTGCATACCTAGAGGATCAATGAGAGAGAACATAATAAAGGAGAAACATAGTGGTGGACTCGCTAGACACTTTGGGATTGATAAGACTGTGAATTTGATTTTAGAAAGATAATTTTGGCCGTAGATTTATAGGGATGTACATAGAATGGTTAGATGTTGCAGAATTTGCCAAACAACAAAAGGAACTAGTCAGAAATTGGGATTGTACACACATTTCCATGTACCTGATAGACCATGGGAAGATGTGAGTATGGACTTTGTTCTTGGATTTCCTAGAACACCGAGAGGTAATGATTCTATTTTGGTAGTGGTTGACAAATTTTCAAAGATGGAACATTTCATACCTTGTAAGAAGACATCTGATGCATTGCATGTAGTTGAATTATTTTTCAAGGAAGTGGTAAGATTGCATGGGTTGCCTAAATCTATTGTTTCAGATAGAGATACTAAGTTTACTAGTTACTTTTGGAGAACACTTTGGAAAAAGATGAACATTGAGTTGAAGTTTAGCTCTACATTTCACCCTTAGGCAGATGGACAAACTGAAGTTGTGAATAGATGTTTGGGAAACTTGTTGAGATGTTTAGTTAGAGATAAACCTACTAATTGGGATTTGATTTTGGCACAAGAAGAGTTTTCATATAATAGTTCTATGAATAGAAGTACTAAGAGGACAACTTTTGAGATTGTTACCAGATTTCACCCTAAAGGAACCACAGAGTTGAGAGATTTACCTACTAAGACCAGAAGAAGTGCTGAAGCTGAAGATTTTGCAGCATACATGAGAAATTTTCATGATGAAGTTAAAAGGAAGTTAGAGGACAGTAATCTGAAATATAAACAGAGAGTAGATAAGAGAAGGAGACATAAATATTTTGAAGTTGGAGATGAGGTTATGATTCATTTAAAAAAGAATATATTTCTAGTTGGTACCTACAACAAGATGAAGATGAAGAAATTTGGACCTTGTAAGATTCTAAGGAAGTTTGACAGTGGAAATGCTTATGAAGTGGAATTACCAGAGAACATGGACATATCACCTATATTCAACATTGCAGATATCTTTGAGTATTTTGAATAAATTGATGAGATAGAAGATGATCTAGATTATCCTAAAAAGAATAAAGACAACATTGAGAAAATTTTGAATAACAGAGTAAGCAAGAGTACAAGAGGAAAAGACTACATGGAATACTTAGTTCAGTGGAAATATAAGCGAGTTGAAGACAGTTCTTGGATAACACAAGATGAGTTGGATCTTTATGATTCAAATCAGAATTGGAGGAGTCCCTGATGTGGACATCAGTTCTTTATTAACCCCAGGTGTCTGATGCAAGAGCATCTTGGGTCTTGAGTAATCTTGCATCACCAAAAATATTTCTTATTTTCCTGTTCCCGTCTGTTGTTCATTTTATCACCAATGTTTCTATTGGTTTCATGCCTTGCACCATTAATGCAGTGTTGTGGACCTACTTTGGAGCATCCTCCTAAGAGCACACATCCTAATTCACTTGGAGTTGAAAGTTATCACCATTTTCCTCGGGTGTCTATTTATCGCTAGTTTCACATGAAATGTGTGGTATCTTACCTTGCGCGGTTCCGTGCGAAAGAATTGGATCTTGTGATGTTCAGGATATGTTCTTGGATCATGTGTGGACCTAAATCTATTAGTGCATCATATTTTATTCTTTCTTGCTTTAGTTTTGGTTTGTCTTCCTATGTGGACCTATAATGTAATTAAATGCCTGACTGGTCGACTTGTGGCTCTACTGGCTATATATTTGGAGCTTGCAAAGATGTTGGGAGGGGGTAGTTGGTAAGAGGATAGAAGATAAAAGTAGTAGAGACATCATTGTATGGGTGCAATCAATCTGTATGCCTAAATTCATTGTAATAAGCCTGAAACCCGGAAGGCCTCATAGCTGGGCATGTTGATGAATTTATAATAATTGCACCAGTGTGGTTGCTAGTTGTTATCTCATATCCAGTATGTTTTAAGCTGCTTTCATGTGGTTTTCATATTGCTTCCATGTGTAACTCTTCGTAGGGCTTGTTAGTAGGTTAAGCAATCTCAATTAACCCTAATTCTATCTGCCTCTACCTGGCCATTGCATCATTTGGTGATGAATGCTTGATTTGGGATTTAATTGATTTTATCAAATTTATGAACTATGTTAATGATCAGGAATCAAATTAACATAATTAAGGTTTATATCTCGAATTAGGGAAAATAGGGCCTTAGGTTCTATTAGCCTGATTTTAGGTGATTACATTTGCCCCCCTTTGAATTGCTTTGTGAACAACACATGGATTCAAAGAAATTTCATTAGCATGATTCAACAGAACTAATAAATTAAGGAGATTTAGAGAGCAATGAGAACTACTCTGAACTCAAGTGATTTAGAGAGTAGTGAGTACCACTCTGAAAGATTTAAAGAGCAGTAAAGAGAACCACTCTAAATTGAAGAATTTAGAGCTTGATCGAATGAAATCCTACTTGATTAAAAAGCCATCAATTCTAAACTTGATTGGACAAGAATTGATATTATTAATTTTGAGCTTGATCGAATGAAAACCGTTAAATATTTTGAAAAGAAATTTTAGTTAAATTTGATTTGCAGTAACTGATCATGCTGACAAATAACCAATTTGATTTGAAGCGATGAAATTGATCAATGTCTTAAAGATTAACAACATCAACTTGATTGAAGAAACTATCATGCCCCTAGTGTCGAAGAATTTGATTTGAAGAATTCTGGTATTACCATGCCCCCTCGAAACTGAAATTGAAATGAAATTCGAATAAAATCATTGGTTTCAAGAATTTATGATGAATTGTGTTGATTAGAATGAATCAAGATCAAGCGTAAATCAATTGGAAAGTGTTAGCAAGCAAATTGGATCAATTTTAGTGTTAAAGAAAAATTGTTTGACCAAGTATGTGAGAGAGTTGACCAAGTTTGACTTGTGTTGAAGAAATATCTTGGCATAAAAATTTGACGTACTAGTGAGAAAATCACTTTTGACAACTTCTGACAAGCTTTTTATTCATTAATTACACTCTGTGCAACTCCCATTAAGTATATTTGACTTAACTTTGACTTTTGTTGACCATAAAGTTGAGTAATAACCATGACTGTGCTGATTTATCATGTTCACTGTATCCTTTATGCTCATTTTGCCCCTGTTTGACTGCAATTTAACCATAGTTGACTTTTGCACTCTGACGGTTGACTTTGCTCTGTAACTCTATTTTTACTACATTTAAGTGATATAAATCACCTATTTTGATTTTGGTCCCGATATGAAGCCTTTGTGATGTCTTATTAATGACGTCCCTTAGGATTCCAGAGCTCCAATGAGACTTAAATAGGTCCAAAAGTCCATTTTTACTATTCATTTTCACTTTTACCCTTTGAGAATTTATTGAGCTCTGAGACAAGATGGTGTAACCCATGAATAAGCACCGATTTGAGATGGCCAGACGACACGACTGACTGATGCATTATGCAACACTAGTGAATACCCGATAACACTCCTTGTCAAATTTCAAAATTTTAATTTCATGCATTTTAAAGCTTTTTAGGGATAGTTTAATTCCCAATCGCATCCCGTCTGAGGGATTGCATCTGGTCGATCTTGAGTCACATCTTATTTTTCACCATATCCCAGATCACATCCGGGATTTCAAGGATCGCACCCCGTCGGGTCGCATTTGGTCAAATTCAAACAAATTCAAAATCTTTTTATCCTTAGGTCATATTAGGTTAAAACAGGGTCGCATTTGGTTTTCAAATCACTTCCCATATTTCATGACTCGTATCCGGTATATCCTGGCTCGCACACTATAGAAGATCGTATCCTAGATTTCTTGGATCGTATCCAGGATTTCAGGATCATTTATGGTTTTTTGAGTTTTTAGCCAGGTGTACTTGTCTATTTGATCCTTTTAAGCAATTTTCCATCTACTTTCCTTTGTCTAATGCTGACATAGTGCCCTTATTTTTTGTTGTATAGACTGATTTTAGTGTTATCTCTTTTCGATGCCCACAACCTACCCAGGTCTTAGATCTTCACAAAAAATTAACTACTGCGGAGCAGCGTATCGTGGCGTGACGTGGTCTTTGGAGTTTAGCGGATTTACCTGACATTTGGGTAAATCGGGGTCTCTTGAATGCATTGGTGGAGCATTGGCACTTAGAGCACAACACATTTCACCTAACCATTAGTGAGATGACTATGACTCCTGAGGATATTTGGTTGATCCTCTACATCTCTGTAATGTGTACACATGTTGAGTATGAGGCATCTGGCCCCGTGGCGATGACAGATGCATGATGATTATTTGGAGATGACACCATCGCAAGGTGTTATCTGAGTTGGGACCACATGGTAGCCAACTATGCGCGGCTTCTTTTTTATCTTGCTAGGCTGATTGGTGGTCTTCCAATGCTTGACAGAGGTCAACATGGTTTTATGTGTGGTTGGTCTTAGATTATCGAGCAGATGATTTAGGCACCTGGTCGGTATGCATGGGGTAGCTGTATACTAGCTCACATGTATTGTGAGCTTCATGAGATCATCCACCAGCACTCACGGATGATGACTGTAGGGATTTTAGTTCTTCAAATCTGGTCATGGGAGCACATCCCTATCACACAACCCATTGAAGATAGGCACCGGGATGCTGGCCTTCCGTATATTTATATGTATTCCGGTCTCATTCAATAGCCCCATTTGGGCAAGTTGGAGTATTGGCGATAGGTTTTAGATGATGTCATTGATGTAGTATGGCGACCATATGTTGATTGTGAGGGGTGGCCCTCAGATGTGAGATAGATGCCATTTTTCTATCAAAGTAGGTATTTGGTGGGCTAGACCAAATATGTGGTAGAGCAATTCCTGATTAGACCAGTACATAGGCAATACAACAAAGTTTAGAGTGTATCCCAGGAGATGGCTACTTATGCATGGATCAAGGATGAGGAGGTTTAGTGGGAGCCTAGATTGGTTTTTGAGACTGTAGTTCACTCCATTGTACAGATTGCTCCTTTTGCTTGGGATTATCACCCTAACATTCTCAATGGAGGTGTGACAAATGCATACCACACTCACTATACATAGTTCCCATATCCTCGATTCATTGCTCCTGATGAGGTTTCTCCTCACATAGAGGATGCTTTAGATTAGGATCCTGATGATGGTGGTGGTGGCCGAGGCCAAGCTGCTAGAGGCGATGACAGGGGTCGAGGCTGAGACAAGGGTAGAGGTAGAGACAAGGCTCGCGGAGGTGAAGGAGGTGGTGGAGATGGAGATGGAGGAGATGATAGAGGTGGAGGTGGAGATGGTAGCAGATGACTGGCCTCTGGGAGAGATTGAGGGTCACCCCTCCTTAGAGGGAATAGGGTTGTTGCTTCACATAGATGAGCATGCACAAAGGCCAATAAGAGGAGGAGAGGATTAGGCCAAGGACCAGCAGGAGGTAGCTAGAGATCCCCCTACAAGTGGTGACGGAGATAGGTTATCATAGTGTGATCAGGAGAGGGCTGCATTGAGATTAGAGATGGCCACCCTTCGGGCACAACTTTCAGAGTGAGATGCATACCTCATCGAGATCATAGCAGAAAGGGACACGCAGATAGCTCAATTGAGGGCAGATGGGGATGCAGAGGTAGCACAACTGTGGATAGAGTGAGATATTATGTTCATACAGCCACCCACCAGGGATAAAGGGCTACATATTATTTCACTCTATATTGTGTTGCAGTTCCTACTGCTAAGAGAGCTCCATTATATTTAGTGGTAGAAAATTAGTCAGAGGGTGCGATGCCTCCACCTCCTCCTGAAAAATTAGATGCACCTCCCCCTCCTCATCGAGAGGATGAAGGAGCCAGTGAGGCTTAGTCATTTTGTACTCTTATACTAATATATTGTACTTTTATTGATGACATCATGTACTATGTACCATTTTTTATCGATACACTCTCATGTCATCAGGACTATTCATTTTGTTGATACATTGTCTTATGGTATACTGATACTTATTTTATCCATACTTTGATATACTGATGTTGACATTCTGATCCTTTCTTATAGACATTTCTGATAGTCTTTTATGGATATTTCTAATACTCTGCTCTCATGATATATAGATGCTTCTGCTGATTAATTCATGGATGTTTCATCTGATTTACTTTATATGATGCTTTTTGATTTCTACACATATGGGCTATCTGATATTTGTTTTATGGTTTGGATATTGATGCGATGGTCAAACTTGGTCATGATTAGATTAGATGATGATGTAATGATGTCATAACATATTTCACTTATATATGCTCATGTTTTTGTACTTTTCAAAGTTTTTCAGAATGTATGGATGCAAACTTTATTTTGTGAAAATGGATGTGGATGTATGAGATGTATTGCGATGCAATGTATGGACATCTCATTTTTATTTATGAATGGATGATTATGGATGCATTATGCAAGCATTTTTATGATATGGATTATGAATGCAAATGGATATTAGTGTTATATATTCAGTCATTTCATTTCAGTTGTTTATGATTTCATGATGTACTTGGTCAAACATGGAAATTGATTTAATTCTTTCAAAATTTTGAGCTCATTTTTAATGCTTTGGATAGTTGAATTCACACATTCATGCTTATGTAACTTAAAATAAATGCAATTTAAAATAAATTTCAATGCAACTAAAGACATGAAATGCATCTAAATGAACCTAATGCAAATTAATATGATATGAAACTAAAATGAACCCTAAATGCAATTAACCAAATGAAATGCACCTAGACTAAGACACCTAGGATAATCACTATTTATTCAAAGCGGGTTATTTGTCATCATAGAGCACTTGTGATGGGACCTCATTTAGGATAGTACAATTTTCACTAATAGGTTTAACAATTATGAAAATATGAATACTTCCTTTTTGGTCGTCATGTTGAAAGATAATTTAATCATTAAAGCACATAGCCAAAATGTTTCTTCAATTACTTCCTTTTTGATATAAACCTCTTCTTTTCTGGCGCATAATGTGTAAATGTATACCCACAATGACCTTTCAGTTTATATTCATATCCTTGGGCATAATTTGATTTACTTACGTACCTTACTAGGAATTAGTTTTTCATCCTATTTTAAAATAGTAAAGGAAATAAATCCAACCTCACTAAAGCTTTCATAGGAAACAGGTTGAGGTATACATGGTGTTCTAATTGTGATGGAGGCACTTATAGTAGACACCCATTCCCCATGATTACCTTAGATCATTGGATTTATTACCACAAACAGAAGACAGAGAAAATGTTATGCCCCCAGTCCTTGTTTCTCTAGTCCAAAGACATCATCAAGTCACTCAAAAAGAACATAAAAATAAAAAATTGATAATAAGAAAAAGTTCATTATCTTTTAAAATGATCATTGTATTTGCGTCAAAACAGACAGTTGTGATTAGTGTTTAAAAACACTTGATTAATCTTGCAAACACACGCATATAAATTATTATCAATTATCAATCTTTCTTTTATCCATAAGTGTTTTACCTGTTTAGTTTTTAGAAACACTCTTTCATCATGAAGTTGTGTTTAGAAACACATTTAGGTCCTAGTATTGAAAAATACTGTTGTAGTGGCATTTAGAAATACCGTTGTTTTCATAGTTTATTGTTTATTGCAGACTAGGGTGGTATTGAAAAATACCGTTGTTCATAGTTTATTGTCAATTACGGACTTGATATCCTTTCAATATGTGTGATCCTAATCAATGCCTCTTAGGGAAAACAGTTTACCTAGGACCCTAGTGTGGACAGATTCCAACCTTAGGAAGACACATCTCTTGGATATTTCAAATCAGGATTTTGGTGTGTCACGAAAGTGACTGGAAGATATATACAAACTGATACTTATAGTGGCTAGATGAGCAAGCGTCATCTTGATGGATAGAGCATCGATTACAAGTAGCCCCTATTTACCAGGTTTTCACCACTTGGCCAAAATTTTTCCATTTTTGCTATCATGGCGCCGGTTTACCAGGTTTTCACCAAGAAACTTTTTTCTTTTTCAATTTTTTTGTATTTTTTCTTTTGTATTTTTTTTTTGACTCACCGAGGCACCTATTTGCTAGGTTCTCACCAAGATGGTCATTTTTTCAGGACTTTTTCTATTGTTTTATATTTTTTTCAGGATCCATATTTGTTGTTTTTGATACTTTTTTCAGGAACACTTTTCACTATATAAAAACTATCTCAAGAATGTCAAGCATAAAATTTTTTAGATGTAGAGTATTGATTGGATCTAGTAAAACATCTCCTTCAGGCATATCCAATTGATAAGCTCTTGATCCAAATGCTGCTATGATGACAAAGGGACCCAACCGGTTGAGTTCAAATTTTCCCTTTTGTACTCGATAATGTTGATTTTTAGGATTTTCTCTTAGAACTAGATCTCCTATCTGAAAACTTCTTGGTTTCACTTTCTTGTTGTATCATCTTGACATTCTCTTTTGATAAGCTTTAAGATGATCAAATGCTTGTTGTCTGTGCTCATCTATCAATTCAAGCTCTTGCAGTCTAGAGATTCTATAGTCCTCATTGGTGACTAGATGTTTCAATGATACCCTCAGTGATGGAATCTCTACCTCAACTAGTAAGACTGCTTCTGATAAACTAGTGTAAAAGGAGTTGCACCAGTTGGCGTTCTAATGCTTGTTTTGTAAGCCCATAATGCTGGATTAATTTGCAAATGCTAGTCCCTTCCTGATTTGTTCACTGTCCTATGCAAGATTTTTAGTATGGTTTTGTTTGATGCTTTAACCTGTCTGTTACCTTGAGGGTAATAGATCAAGGAACAGTGTTGAGTAATTTTGAATTGAAGACATAATTCATCTATGTCTTTGTTTTTGAATTAACCCCATTGTTAGTCAAAATCGAGGAGGGTATGCCATAATGGTAGATGATATAATTCAAGATAAACATTAAAACTTGTTTTCCAGCTGCATTAGCTAGTGGGACAGCTTCTACCCATTTTGTGTTCGCTTGATGAATTAGGGTAAATCTGACCAACTAAATCAAAGGCCCATTGCTAAAATGACCAATGTGTTATGAAAGGAATCAACTCCCTAGCTGGAGCATGTATTAGATTACCATGGATTTGGTATTTCTTGCATGTTTTTGAAAAATGGATAGCATCTTTTTCCATTGTGGACCAATAGTATCCAACTCTTAAAAGTTTCTTGGCTACATCTAAACAAGTCATTAGCAATGATTGTATAACGCGATGCCACTCTTATGAGGGATCTCTTTTCATTTTTGGAATAGCCTTTAGGGATTGTTTGGTCCTTTAGGTAAGAATAGATATGGGCATATCGGGATAACACTTGGGTTTCAAGGGCACAAACAATTTGGGATTCAGGTGAGTCATATGCGAGAAATGGGAGTTCTTCCACTAGGAAGTCATAGCGAAACTGGTGTTCTTCAAATTGTAACATGGATGCTAAAGTAGCCATCACATCAGCTGCTCTATTTTCTGATCTAGGAATTTGTTGAAATGTGATGAAGATAAAGTATTTCTTCAAGTCATCCACCATTATTTTGTAAGGCATGAGCTTATCATCGTTTATCTGATAGTCACCGTTCACTTGATTGATTATGAGTTGCAAATCTCCATAGATGTGTAACTTAAAATTTTTCCATTCTATTGCAAGTTTGAGTCCATTCACAAGAGCTTCATACTCTACTATGTTGTTGGTACATGGAAAAATCATCATTTAAGCTTTTGGGATCTTGTATCCTTGTGGTGTAATTGAATAGGTTAAAAATGGAGCCTTAACAATGCCCCCAACATTCAACACTATTCATTTGTAATGTATTTTGAATTGGGATAGCATAAATAAATTTGGAAATACTTGAAAATTAATTAGGTTAAGATACATACTTCATCATGGAATAGATTTAGAAATACATGTGTTCTGAAGATTATGTGGAGTTTCTAAAGATTTTGCAACCAGATCTGGGACCAAGAATTCATGACAATGAAAACCTAGAAAACTTTCATCTCTCTAACAATAGGTAGTCTTTGACCCTCATAAAAGGTCAAAGGCTACATTTTTATTATGAAGGTCCACTTTGACTTTGTTCACAGATCTCAAAAGTTTGGTGAAAAGGGTACTTAGATATGTCCTTTAATTCCCAAAATAGGGACTGTAGATATCTGAAAAAGGGATTTTTTGGGGTGGCTATATAGGGTTTTGCCTTAGTCAAACCCTTATTTTGGTGATCTCCACCTCCACGAATAGCCGATTGAAATAGAATGTGTGTGTGTATTGTATTGAAAGTGTAATGCCAAGATCTAATCCTCTAGATCAAAACCCTAACATGAATATGTATGAGACAATAATGCATAGATTTGAATGAGATAGAAAATCATACCAAACCCCCAAGGCTAAATTACTTCTACCAAACTCATAATCCATAATTGTTACCCCATGATTGTATCTTTGAATGCTTGAAAGTTGGTAATGATAGATCAAGAAAGAAAGGATCTCTCTTGCTCCAAGTAGGTGTTCACAAAGATGCTTGATATCAACAATGGCTTGATCTTCTATATCATCCTCTTACAATCTTGAAATCTTTTTATCTTCACTTCACCATTCCTTGCTTGGTTGAATCTCCTTGTTCATGAAATTGTCTCCTTAAGAGCACTTGATCATGAAATTGCTTGGTGAAAATGAATGCAAATGAGAGTCTTTATATAGAGGTTTCAAGGTGAGGCTCCTAGAGCAATGTGAGGACCCATAATTCAAATTTCACCTTAAATTAAGGTCCAATCACAATAACCAACTAAGGAAGGAAAACATTTAAATGAATTTTGAATTAAAACCTTTCTGTAGTCAGATCTGAGGGCCTGACATTGATTTTGGGGCCTGTCGGGACCAAATTTGAAAAAGGGGCACAGATTTTGAAGGAGGTCAAAGACAACCTCATCTCTGACCTAGGTCAGGAATGAGCTTGACTCTGACCTAGGTCAAGGTCAACCTTGAACTTGACCTAGTGGGCCCAAATCCAGCTAGAATTAGGATAGGAGATCCCGGGGGTGCCCAGAGACCTAGAAATGATGCTAGGATAGGATAGAATGCCAAGGAGAGACACAAAGTCCTATGATGATTGTGATGAAGGCCAAGAGGACCTATTTCTAAGTCCTACCTAGAAAATAGATTCATGGAAGAGGGAAATTAAGGAGAATCCTCAGGATCCTAACCCTAATTTCACCTAGAATGAAGAAATCAAGTGCATAATGCATCCTAAATACAAGTCTATCATGATACATGTACTAAAAGAGGGTGCTAAACCTATCAAAAAGGAAGTGCTTCCATTTTAAGATGATACATTTATCCCCCACTTTAGCTTAGATATGACACTACGTGAATATGCAAGCTAAAGTAAGAAAACATCATATTAAATAAAAAAGGATATAGCCAAGTCCTCGATGTAAAGATCCTACAGAAAACTGTTAGAACCTGCAACACACAAGGTTAATGAAAACCCATAAGTCACCTAAGGCTTACTGTATGACAATTTTAGAAGTATATAGAGCCCCTTATGCCCCCCCTATTTTAGCTTTCTACTTCGGAAGGGTGAAACAGGTTGATAAGAAAAACTCTATATACTAGATATGTAGTGTGTTGAAAAATCCTTTCCTAAACCAATTAGAAGGATTCCTAACCTTCCTAAACTAGTTCAAGGAATTGGGTATCTAAATCATGATTCCAATGCCACCGACGGCACTAAAAATGGAGTCACCAAACTCGAGTTATGATGAAAAGAGTGGATGTCTGTTGAAATGCATAAGAAGAGAAATCCGAGTTTACCCTAAAAGAATCCCTAAAAGAAACCCTAATTTGAACTTATAAATAAGGAAAAGAGAGAAATACTTACTCATTCTTACCATTTGCAAATTCAAAATGAGGAAGCAAGATATCGAGAAGAGAGGAACTTCGAGCGACATGCCTGGAGATTCTGAGACATAGCCTAGCTACCAGACGGTCACTACCTAAGGTGAGTTTGCTATCGTCTGCCTTTGTACTTTCCAATTCTTGTTTTTTTATAGGCAAGGTCGACTTTATCCCTCTTAGGTTGACCCTGACCCATCTAGGTCAACTTTCACCCATGAAAGTTGACATTGACCAGAGGGTTTTTGCCTATTTCTGGGATGAGGTCGACCTTGACCCAAAAAGGTTGACCCTGACCCAAAAAAGTCAACATTGACCAAGTAAGGTTATCTTTGACCTAACTAAGGTTGACTTTGACCTAGTTCAGTTAGATTTACAGATTTGATGATGTAGATGACTAATATGATGATTGTTTGTGCTTGCAGGACTTGGTCTATTTTTGAGAGCATCCCTTTGGAAATTTGCTAGTCATGGTTAGAGAGAGACTGTTCAAGCTTGATGATGAGGAGATGCAGTTACTGAAGGATGTGGGACTATACTGGGTATCAATCCTTCCATAGATTAGACTGCCATGCTATCGACTCTGATAGAGAGGTGGGCTGAGGATACATGCTCCTTCCATCTTCCTTTTGGTGAGATTAGAGTGACATTAGAGGATGTCTACAGGATCATGCGGCTTCCAGTCTGAGGTGAGACCATCAGACCTAGAGCACAACGTACTTTTGAGGAGATCCATGTAGACATAGATTATTGTACAGGATGGCTTCCATAGATGCGGACCTAGTCAGATCAGGTCCTATTATCATCCATACTATCAGGCCCTACACCTTTATTACAGAAGGTGATGCTTTGCATAGTATCCTTGGTTGTGTTACCCAACTCAAAGGGTACTATATTTTGTTCACCTCTTACACATCTCATATAGAGGATGGAGAGAGAGAGGGCCATGTTCTCATGGGGTTGCAGCATGCTAGCTCAGCTATACCATGAGCTAGGTCAGCTAGTGAGGTATCAGGGGGAGAGTCTATTGATATGCATGTTCTTGCAGATTTGGATGTTTGAGCATTTTGCATGTATACATCCACATAGATTTCTAGTGATGGTAGATGTGAGCACAAAAAGAGCCTTTGTGTATCCCTTGAGAGATATTTGGTAGTTTGGAGATATGCTCTACTAGAGAGTACACTTAGACTACATTTTGAGCACTGATGTGATATGGAGACCCTACTGCCGGATGACAGAGTGGCCTAATACACAATTCCAAATGAGACTTTCACAGTAGCATGAGCTGCTAGAGGGTCATCAGAGTCATATAGTGATGCCCTACTATTATGATCGAGTGATGAGGCAGTTCGGCCTGTTACAGGGAGTCCCTAAAGTAGTACCTCGCTATGTACATCTGACAAGATACTATCAGAGACCCGGTGCCATGCATAGACCATCGATAGCAGACATAGAGGATAGTGATGCAGAGGAGACAGAGGACATAGAGGTACCATCAAATGTGACCTATTCAGGTGTGAGCTGAGATTACATCAGGTACTAGAGTTTGCAGGGGATCCATCCTATCTTTCCTAAGGATTATCCCACAGGTGATCCATTCTTTATAGAGGGGACACACTAGGATAGTGGTGCCACTAAGGAGGATGAGGATATTAGAGATGAGGAGGAGCACATCTCCGAGGGAGATCCCATGGAGGAGGAGAGAGTAGATAGAGCAGAGGAGAGAGCCAAGGACATGCCCCCAACTGGTGATACTGGTGCGGATATACTGATTACTCGCACATCACCATTGAGATCACAATGGCCCCCACGACCCCACATAAAGACACCGCCATCGAGACCTAGATATAGTGAGCTTGGAGAGAGTAGTCAATTCATGCCCCCACCATCTAGACACTTTAGTGACATCCAAGAGGGATACCTAGGTATGAAACATGAAATTTGATTGAATATGTGATTTGATTTGAGATAAATAGGACACTAGATTGAAAAAAGTTTTCATTCTATAGCTACCATAGCAGAGTGGAGGGGTTTTGTATCTGAGATTCTCAAGGATACAATTATATCCTACTGACTACCAGCCAATGAGCGAGCGTCTTCCATCGGTCCCAGAGATCGCGATAGACATGCCAACATCTTTGCATGCATCTAGCGAGAGTTGAGATTGTGTAGAGAAAGAGAGGAGAAGCTGATGGTGGAGGTACAAAGTCTCTGAGGATGTTCACATGATATGAGCATATCTAGGAGCCATACAAAGACACACAACTCTTCATCTTACCATCACAGAGTAGAGAGATCTAGGAGCCATCGGTCATTAGAGAAATGTAGTGATAGACATAGTGATAGATAGGGCCATTGGCCACATATGTATCAAAACTTGAAAAACGCTTTTTGATGAATGAAAAACTTTCTCTACTGATTAGTTCTATGTTTGATTATTATGCTTTCATCAATATAAAACTTAATAGAAAGAAAGAAAGAAAGAAAGTGCATAAATATATTCAATATGTAATTTTTCTAAAACTACATAACCTATAAAATAAAAATTTATAAGGAATACATAAATGCACATGGAACAAATGAACCTAAGGATAATAATGCTTAAGATGCATAATATTAATGGGTTCCTTAAAAGAAAAACCATCCATATCAACAAGTTTATAAGCACCTGAATGAAAGTCTTCAATAACAACAAAAGGTCCAAGCCAATTAGGGCTAAATTTTCCTTTTTCACCTGGTAAAACATTCACATTTCGTTGATTCTCATAAAGGACTAAATCACCAACCACAAATGTTTGTTCAATTACCTTATGATTGTATTGTTTCTGAAGAGATTTATGATAAGCTTTTATATGTTCTAAAGCATGTATTCGTTGTTCATCCAACATTTCTAGCTCTTGTAAGCGTTGTTCACAAAAAATATCTTTATAAATTATCCCATGAAATGAAACATGTAAAGAAGGTATTTCCAGTTCCAAAGGCATAATAGCATCAGTACCATAGACAAGGTTGTAAGGAGAAGTACCCATGGCAGTACGAACACTAGTCCTATAGGCCCATAAAGCATAAGTCAGTTGAGTATGCCAATGTTCGGCATGCTTACTAATTGCTTTTCTCAAAATTTATTCAATAATTTTATCTGATGCTTCAGCTTGTGATGCAATGGAACTAGTGATGAGTTTAAACAAGGTTCCCAAAATCCTCTTCTCTGAAGGTTAAGAGACAACAAGTGTCTTCACAAGCCAATCTACCCCAAAATGCCAATCACTAGTGTTTGACAAGATGGTTATGGTTATCTCAACCTAAACCACTCCTAGGAATTCCCAATCACAAGGAAAACCAATCACAAAGACAACTAATCACTAGTTTCTCTTAAGGAAATTATAAGGCAATTTTGACCCAACATTCCCCAAACTCTACTAAGGACCAGGGGAGACTTTGAGACATGGACAAGGTCTATTTAGGTCCAAAACAATGTGAATCAAACATTAGATTCAAACTATGCAACATTTATTGAGTAGTTGCTTCACAAACTCAAGACTAGGCTTGTAGCCCTTGAATATTGAAAAATTGACTTAGATTCAACCATCTCCACACAACTCAAAAAATGAATCACAAAATCAGACACCCTTTTGGGGTTTACACAACATACTAAAGCACTGGGATCTCAAGATGAGAATGCAACAAATAAGTTTTGAACTCTCACCTAGGAAGACTAGTTAATTAGGCCTTTGTTAACAAAGGAAGTACTTTGATTTCTGAGAAAAACTCCAATCCAAAAATTGGAACATGAGAGGGCTCATATAAAATGACCGCACACCAAATCCCAGGCCTTGAAGCCTTCCTTGCAGCGAGTTATGGGAGATGCTGCTATGTGTTTCTAGTATGCACATAGATCTTGCATGCCTAGGGCATCAAGTTTCTCCTTGTTGTCTGCATCTTTTCAAATGAAACCAAAAGAATATTAAAGTACATTGTCCAAACTTGGATTCCACCCAGGGTTGTTAAATTCCCACGGTGGAATCTCAAGATATGAGGGAAAATTGATGAAACCCTAGGTAGTTATGCCAAACTATGGTAGCAGTTAGTAAAATGGGAATATCTGGAGTTGTATAGCGAATTAGAACATCATTCCAAGTGCCTCTGAGAGGTGATTCACCAAGATATCCAACCATATCAAGAAACCATGCTTATATGTCAGAGGGCGTCTGTACAACTTGTTGCAGCCTTAGGATTTGTAGAAAAACTTGGTAATTTCATTGATTTGAAGGAAAATTACACATCTTTGTCTACCACCTGCCTGAAAGGACTAATGTAGACCTTCCCAATGGTTATAACAAGCATTTGAACCAAATGTGGCCATTGGGAATTCAAATTACAACATTTGCAAAAAGTTACTAAAAGTTGCTTAACAACTTTTTAGCAATTTTGCCATGTTAGTGCAACTTTTGCCTATGGTTAACCAAATTGGTTTCTAACCAATCCAAAATGGATCTAAACATGTTAAAACATGAAAAAATAACCTATCCTAAGATTCTAGGCTATTTGACACCTTTGACCATAGTTGACTAAGGGCTTATAGTGTGCCAATCTTGGAACTAGGTCTCACAAATGGGTCAAATGAAATAGCCAACATTCCTAATCAATCCTAAGGGTTCAAAAGACTTCAAAAGAGTCTTGTCATTGCATTTTATGAATATTTATTGGGGTGCTCCTACACCATAATCCCCATGAACTTTATAGCTCAAGTTCCCACTTAAGTCAAGTTGATCAATCGGAGTGCCATGTTGAAGGATTTGTTCTTCAGTCATCTAGGTAGCATCAATGTCAGGTAAACCTTTCCATTTAATAAGGTACTACATATATGTTTTAGTCCTGGTCTTCCTAAGGACTTTAGATTCCAATATATTCTCTAATTGCATCGGTTTGCTAGGAGGGAGATTTGTGACAAAATCTGATGGATTAGTAGTATCTGGACTTGTTGATATACCTACAATATCACAACCTGCATTACCCTTGTAGGGAGTAAGGTCAACAACATTAAAGATTGGGGAAATAGATAGTGTAGGGGACAATGATATTTCATAAGCATTTTCTCCCATTTTATGCAAAACTATGCATGGGCCAACCTTCTTCATGTGGAGCTTAGAATACCTGCCCTTTGGTAGTCTTTCCTTTCTAAGATATGCCCAAACTTTATTGCCAATTTGAAAATGGACTTCTCTTCTCCTTTTATCTGCATGGTCTTTATACTGTTTGGTTGTTTGTTGCAGTCTGGTTTTCACTTCTTCTTTGACTTGGTTGACGAGTTTTGCCAAGTCTTCTCCCTGAGCACTGAATTTAAAGTCTAAAGGTAGGTCTTTATATCCAATGGGCCTCTAGGATGTAGACCATACACTATTTGGAAAGGTGTTTTGCTAGTGGACCTATTCAAGGAATCATTGAAAGTAAACTCTGCTTGAGGGAGTATAACATCCCAAGACTAGTTGTACTATTTGGTGAGGCACCTAAGAAGATTCCTGAGTGATCTATTCACCACTTTTGATTGGCCATCAATTTGTGGGTGATAAGCAGAGCTATAGGTTAAATTTGTGCCCAATTTCTTGTGAAGTGTACGCCAAAAGTGTCCTTGGAACTTCACATCCCTATCTGAAACAATTGTTTTTGGTAAGCCATGAATTCTTACAATTTCTTTGAAGAAAAGGTGAGCAATGTGTGAGGCATCATTGGTACTTTTGCATGGTACAAAATGCACCATTTTGCTAAACCTATCTACAACAACAAACACACTGTCACATCCTTGTTTGCTTCTAGGAAGTCCCATTACAAAATCCATTGAGATGGACTCCCAAGGTCTAGTAGGTATTGGCAAAGGCTGGTATAACCCCTGATTTGTGGATACACCCTTGGCTTGCTGACATATAGTACAACCTTCCACAAATTTCTTGATATCATTAGACATTTTAGGCCAATAGAAACTCCTCTATATCTGTTCAAATGTTTTATCAATGCCAAAGTGACCACCCATACCACCACGGTGCTTCTCCTTTATGATGTTTAGTCTCATAGAGCATCTTGGTATGCAAAGTTGAGAACCTTTGAATAAAAGATCATTTTGAATAATGTATTCAGAAAAATCAGTATGATATTTCCCTAATAGTTTAGTGCAAACCTTAAATGCTTCTCCAAAGTCTAGATCTCCTTCATAAAGATACTTAAGGGCATCAATGCCAGTGCTCTATAATTGGATTTCTTCAATTAGGACAACCCTTCTACTAAGGGCATCCACCACTTTGTTTGCTTGACCTTTCTTGTGCTTCAATGTGAAGGTGTATGCCTGCAACTTCTCCATCCATTTTATATGTTTCACACTTAACTTTTCCTGAGAATTCAAAAAGCTTAAGGCATGATTGTCAGTATAAACAAAAAATTCCTTTGGCAAAAGGTAATGTCTCCACTTTTTAAGAGCCTGTACTACAACATACAATTCAAGGTCATAAGTTGAGTATCTTTTCTTAGCATTATTTAATTTTTCAGAGAAGAAAGCAATAGGCTTCCCTTCCTGACTTAGAACAACACCAATGGAAATGTTACTAGCATCTATTTCAACAATGAACACCTTCCTAAAATCATGCAAGGTTAGAATAGGATATTGAGCCACTCTATTCTTTAAATACTCAAAAGCATTGTTTGCCTCATTAGTGCAAGAGAATTTAGTTTTCTTACCTCCTTTGATTGTTTCAAGCATAGGGGCACATATATGATTGAAGTTCTTTATAAATTTCCTATAAAATGTAGCCAAACCATGAAAAATCTTTACATCACCTTGGTTTTTAGGAGGTGGCCAATTGATAATTTCTTCTACTTTGCTTGGATCCATCTTTTGAGTGCCTTTGGATATGACAAGTCCCAAAAAGCTGAGTTCCCTCTACATGAATGTGCATTTATCCAAATTGATGATCAATTTTTTATCATGAAGTCTTTTGAAGACTTACTCCAAATGGTTAAAATGTTCTTCCCTACTGCTGCTAAAGATTAGAATGTCATCAAGATAAACAACAACAAATTTGCCAATAAAGTCAATAAATATTTCATTCATGAGTCTCATGAATGTACTTGGAGCATTACTTAGCCCAAATGACATTACAAGCCATTCAAATAGTCCTTTTGTTGTTTTAAATGTTTTCTTCCATTCATCTCCAGGCCTAATCCTTATTTGGTGATATCCTTATTTTAGATCTATTTTTGAAAAGTAGGAAGCATTTCCAAGTTGATCAAGTAGGTCTTCAATCCTTGGCATAGGGAATCTGTATCTGATAGTTATTTTTTTTATGGCTCTACTATCAGTGCATAACCTCCATGTTCCATCCTTTTTAGGGGCAAGGACAAAGGGTACTGCACAAGGGCTCATAATTTTTTGAATTATACCTTTAGCAAGCATTTCCTTGATTTGTTTTGCAATCTCCGCATTCTGATTTGGAGTCATTTTGTAGGGTACCTTATTTGGTAATGAGGATCTAGGTATGAGATCAATCTGATGTGTGATATCTCTAAGGGGAGGGAGGGAAGAGGGCATGTCACTTGCCATGACATCACTGTATTTTTCTAGTAGTCCTTTAGCTTCTGTGGGTATAGGTGCTTTATTAGATTTTTCACCATCCTTAGGCTTCATAACTAGTATGAAACCTCCCTCTTTTGATTCTTATATTGTTTTTATCATTTCTTTTTCCCCTATCACAACTCCTGTGATTTCCTTTTCTAATTTTTGATCAAGTAGTGGCTTCATGGTGAAGGTTCTTTCATCCTTGATGATGGTGTATGTGTTTTTCCTACCATTATAGGTGGCATCCACATCATACATCCATGGTCTCCCTAGAAGGAGATGGCAAGCATCCATGGAAACAATGTCACACAAGACTTTGTCCTTATAGTATCCAAGAGAGAATTCTATTGTAGATTGTTCAGTAACTAAGGTTTGTTTCCCTTTAGTAAGCCATGATACATTATAAGGGAAGGGGTGTGGTGTTTTCTTTAATCCTAACTTCAACACCATCTCTTTAGAGACCAAATTCTCTATGGAACTAGAATCTATAAGAAAATTACATACCTTTCCTTGGCACTTAACCCTTATTCTGAACAGGTTCTTTCTTTGGGGTGGCTCCTGAGTATGTGGAACATGTAAGAAGGCCTACCTCATCATCAGGACTGTTCCTTCTTCAGCTTCAAGTTCTGAATTGTCTTCTTGGACCAATTGTGTTCTTCTTTCACCTTGGTTGTTATTTCTTTTCTCAGGGCACCTGCCTACATGTTGTCCCAATTGGTTGTACTTATAGAATTTGAGAGGTCCATTGCCTCTACCACCTTTGCCTCTGTTAAAGGTCTTGCCTCCTCTATAGTTCCCTTTGAAACTTGAATTAGTCTAATCCTTGTCATTTGGGTTCTAATCAGTGGTCTTGATGTTGCTATACTGCCCCTTGTTCCATGAGTTATTCTTGCCTTTGAAGGATTTGTTGTCATTTACTTTGCCTTTGTTCTAGTCTTGTTTCCTTTTCCATTTCTCCTCCACTTTTATTGCCGACTGATAGAACTTATTTACTGATGAAGGGGTATGCAAGCTCAACTCTTCTTGAATGGGTACTTTCAAGCCATTCATATATCTAGCAAGTTTCTCCTCTTCATCTTCTACTATATTTGTCTTCATGCATAGGTTTAAAAATTCCTCAGTGTAATAACTTACATCTAAGTCCTTCTGCTTCAAACTTTTTTTTCTCCTATGGAGTTGTACCCCATAGTCTTTGGGCACATATGTTTCTCTAACTAGTGCCACCATTTTGTCCCAAGAAGAAATCATGCTTCTTCCTTTCTTCACCCTCTTAGTCTGGATGAAGTTCCATCAAGTAATGGCTGCTCCCTTCAACTTAGACTTTTCCATTTTTACCCTCTGCTTCTCTAGAATGTCTTCACACTCAAAGAATCTAGGTAGGGCCTCTATCCAATCTAAGGCCACATCACCATTCATTTTTCCATTGAAAGTTGGCAATTCCAACTTCCCCTCCATGGTTCTGATCTCCATGGATTTGAGAGCATTTAGGAGTGGTCTTTGATCTGCAGGAATCTCCTCTTCCATTTCAAGGTCTATATGTTCTTCTTCCTCCTCATTCTCAGATTGCCCCTCCTTATTCAACTTGGTTTCAAGTTCTTGGAACCATTTTGCCAATGCAGCATTGGTTGCCCTCTACTCTCTCACTATCTTTGCAAGTTTTGCATTTGTTACCCTCACGGGTATTTCTTCTTCTCCAGTAAGAGACACAGCTCTAATACCACATGATGCAATGGAACCAATGATGAGTTTAAACAAGGTTCCCAAAATCCTCTTCTCTGAAGGTTAACAGACAAAAAGTGTCTTCACAAGCCAATCTACCCCAAAACACCAATCACAAGTGTTTGACAAGATGGTTATGGTTATCTCAACCTAAACCACTCCTAGGAATTCCCAATCACAAGGAAAACCAATCACAAAGACAACTAATCACTAGTTGCTCTTAAGGGCATTATAAGGCAATTTTGACACAACATTCCCCAAACTCTACTAAGGACCACATGAGACTTTGAGACATGGACAAGGTCTATTTAGGTCCAAAACAATGTGAATCAAACATTAGATTCAAACTATGCAACATTTATTGAGTAGTTGCTTCACAAACTCAAGACTAGGCTTGTAGCCCTTGAATATTGAAAACTTGACTTAGATTCAACCATATCCACACAACCCAAGGAATGAATCAAAAAATCAGACACCCTTTTGGGGTTTACACAACATACTAAAGTACTCAGATCTCAAGATGATAATGCAACAAATAAGTTTTGAACTCTCACTTAGGAAGACTAGTTAATTAGGCCTCCTTTAACAAATGAAGTACTTTGATTTTTGAGAAAAAATCCAATCAAAAAATTGGAACATGAGAGGGCTCATATAAAAGGATAACACACCAAATCCCAAGCCTTGAAGCCTTCCTTGCAGCGAGTTATGGGAGATGCTTCTATGTGTTTCTAGCATGCACATAGATCTTGCGTGCCTAGGGCATCAAGTTTCTCCTTGTTGTCTACATATTTTTGAATGAAACCAAAAGAATCTTAAAGTACATTTTCCAAACTTGGATTCCACCTAGAGCCATTAAATTCCCATGGTGGAATCTCAAGATATGAGGGAAATTTGATGAAACCCTAGGTAGTTATGCGAAACTATGGTAGTAGTCAGTAAAATGGGAATATCTAGAGTTGTATAGCGAATCAGAACCTCATTCAAAGTGCCTCTGAGAGATGATTCACCAGGCTATCCAATCATATCAAGAAACCATGCTTATTTGTTAAAGGGCATCTGTACAACTTGTTACAGCCTTAGGATTTGTAGAAAAACTTGGTAATTTTATTGATTTGAAGGAAAATTACACATCTCTATCTACCACCCACCTGAAAGGGATAATTTAGACCTTCCCAATGGTTATAACAAGCATTTGAACCAAATGTGGCCATTGGGAATTCAAATTACAACTTTTGCTAAAAGTAGCTAAAAGTTGCTTAACAACTTTTTAGCAATTTTGCCATGTTAGTGCAACTTTTGCCTATGGTTAACCAAATTGGTTTCTAACCAATCCAACATGGATCTAAACATGTTAAAACATGAAAAAATAACCTATCCTAAGATTCTAGGCTATTTGACACCTTTGACCATAGTTGACCAAGGGCTTATAGTGTGCCAATCTTGGAACTAGGTCTCAAAAATGGGTCAAATGAAATAGCCAACATTCCTAATCAATCCTAAGGGTTCAAAAGACTTCAAAAGAGACTTGTCATTGCATTCTATGAATATTTATTGGGGTTCTCCTGCACTAGCTTGTCCATTAGATTGAAGATAGTAAGGAGTTTAAAATCTATGTTGAATTCTATATTTCTCCAATAATTTCATGACTTCTTTGTTTTTAAAAGAGGTTCTATTATCCGAAATTATTGTTGAAGGAATACCAAATCTTGTTATGATGTTATTAAGGATAAAATCACAAATAACATCCACTGTTGTTGAATGAAGAGGGAAAGCTTCAACCCACTTCGTGAAGTAATCCGTAGTAGTGAGAATGTAAGTATGTCCTTGAGAAGAAGTTGGTGAGATTTTTCCAATAAGATCAAAATCCCAAACACTAAAAGGCCATGTAGAAACCTAATTATGAAGCTCACGAGTAGGAGCATGAATCAAATTACTATGTTGTTGACATTGAGGACATTTCTTGACAAACATAAAAGAATCATGTTCCATTGTTTGCCAATAATATCCCATGCGAAGCAATTTATTAACTAGGGATTTTCCACCAAAATGTCCCCCACATGAACTAGAATGATCTTCCACCAAAGCTACAGAAATTTCAATTCTATTGAGACATCTTAATAATAATCCTTCATAAGAACATTTGTAAAGTGTATCTCCTAAAATGATGTAACATGCTACAAGCTTCCTAATACGATTACGCGTGTTCCTTGTTGCTGATTCAGGAAAAGTACCATCTTTCAAAAAATGAAAAATATGTGAATACCATTCATCCGAATGCAAATTGAAACAATAAGAGGCAATCTTGTCAGAAATTGCAGGACTTTTAAGAGTCTATATAGTAAATTGAAAGTTTTTAACATTGTTCTCGAGACAAACCAAGGAAGTTGCACTTTCCATTGTGTCTGCATGTTAATTATCCTTCCTAGGTAAAGTCTGAATTGTATAGGAGGAGAATTATGAAAGCACATCAAGAGCTAAATCTCTATATTGTGTCATTTTAGCATTTTTAGTCTGATATCCTCCTTTAATCTATTCAACAATCAATTACAAATCTCCATATATTTGTAAATGTTTGATATTGAGGGATGAAGCTGCTCGTAGTCCAGCTATAAGAGCTTCATACTCTGCAATGTTATTAGTACAAGGAAAGCTTAATTTCTATGATAAAGGGATGGGTTTTTTTGTAGGAAGAATCAAGATGATACCCACACTAGAATCTGTCTTATACTTAGACCCATCAAAATATAATTCCCAAATATCATCCTATTGGATAGCTAGGATATTATCATCAGGAAATTCTATTGAAGTAGAACATTTATTTGAGTGAGGACAAGGAGCTTCAGCTAGGTAATCTATCAATGCTTGTCCCTTAATAGACTTCTGAGAAATAAAATTAAGATCAAACTCGGTAAGAAACATCACCCATTTTGCTAACTGACTAGAGAGATCAGTTTGTGAGAAAAGATGTTTCAAAGGATCAAATTTGACAATCACATTAACTTCAGCATTTATAAGACAATGCCTGAGTTTTTGACATGCATAAACTACAACTGGACATTGTCTTTCTAAATATGTATATCTTGTTTTGTAATCAAGTAAAGTCTGACTAATGTAATACATAGGTCTTTCCTTACCATCATCATTAATGTGAGCTAACAATGCACTCATAGCTCGTGGAGTTGCTAAAGTGTATAAATGGAATGGTTTATCAAATTTAGCAGGCTGCAAGATAGGAGGATTCACAAGATACTCCTTAAATTTCTCAAAAGTTTGTTTACATTCATCATTCCAAGAGAGAGTAGTATCCTTTCTAAGAAAGGAAGTAAAAGGGATAGTTCGGTCTGCTAAATTAGAAATAAAGCAATGAATAGCTTGTATTTTTCCTTGTAAACTTCATAACTAAGAAATATTCTTAGGAGGAGGCATATTAACAATAGCTTCAATATTTTTAGTATCTACTTCGATGCCTTGCTTAGAGATTGTAAATCCTAATAATTTACTAGAATCAACTCCAAAGACACATTTCTTAGGATTCAATCGCATGTTATAACTTCTAATCCTTTCAAATATCTATCGTAAAATAGTAATGTGATCTTCTCTTTGTATAGATTTTGCCAAGATATCATCCACATAATCTTCAAGAATCTTATGGATGTAATCATGAAAAATCAAAGTCATAGCCCATTGATAAGTCGCTCCTACATTTTTTAATCCAAAAGAAATCATGACCCAACAAAAGGTTCCCCAAGGTGTTATAAATGTAGTTTTAAATTGATCTTCAGGAGGGATAAAGATTTAATTATATCCCGAAAAACCATCCATAAAAGATAACAAGGCATGACCCGCTGTTGAATCCACAATCATATCGATATTAGGTAACGAGAAATCATCTTTCAAGGATGCCTTATTTAAATCTCTAAAATCAGTACACATCCTTATCTTATTTTCTCAATTTGACATAGGCACAATGCTTGAAATCCAATCTAAGTAATCAATAGAACAGATAAATCCAGGATCCAATAATTTTTCAATTTCACCTTTGACTAATAAGGTGATTCGTGGATTCATCTTTCAATTTTTCTACTTCACAGGTTTCATATTCAACTTTAAAACAATGTTATGAGTAACAATCTTAGAATCTATATCTGGCATATCTGAATATGTCCAAGCAAAGATGTCCTTAAATTCAAGAAAAAGGGAAATCAATTGATCACGTTCGTCCTGATTCAAACATTTCCCAATTTTTATCATCCTTTCATAATTGTTTTCATCCACTTGAATATCAATAGTTTCAGTAATTAATAAATCACTTCTTATTGGAGGATCCATTGGTAAAGGGAGAATTTATTGTTTATCATGTTCTCCAAAATAAGCATCAGTTTTTAAACAATAAGGCTTTCCTCGTTTGTGATGAAACTTAGGTAAATCTTCATAAACCCCTAAAAATTCCATTAAAGCTTCATCTTTAGGAAAAATATCCAAAGAGGGTTCTTGATTAAGGTCAATAAGCAATGGGTTAACCAACTTCAATTGTCCACTGCAAATATGATTAACATTAAGAGGAAAAGCTAATGGTTGTCTATAAGGATTGAATCCTAATCCATGTGTATGATCATAAACTTCATTATCCAAAGGTACTTGTATACCTTGTTCATATTTACCACATCCTTTCCCATTAAATCCTGATTTCTTAAGCAAATGATAACTAGGACCATATCGATTAGTCATATTAGAAGGAGTCCAAGGAGTGACATATGTCACAATGTCATAACAATCAGGCTTTATAGTTTCAATCATTTCATTAATCGAAGCAGCAACAAAATTACTTTTTAGTTCTTCAGAAAGCGAAGAAGAAAAAACTTTTTTCTCAAATTCATTTTGTTGCCTCATAAATTCCAAATCAAAGACCTTGTATTCTCCAATAAACGTAGGATTAAAATCCAATGTCCCCCAATCATCCTCAGTCAAATAAGAAGAAGATGGAGCTTCCTGTTGTTGAATCTCAGGTTGTTTTATCTCAGATTGTTGTATCTCCAGTTGTTTTTCAATTTCTTTACTAGGTTGAAGAGGTTCAAAGATTTTGGCATATTCTACATTTAAGAAAGGATTCAGGGCATCATCCGCATGTAATGTATACATTAAATTGTTATAGATGAACCTAACCTTGCGATGAAGAGTAGAAGGAACTACATGCATAGTATGTAACCATGGTCTTCCTAAAAGAAGGTTATAATTGAGAGGTCCAGGCATAACATGAATAGGAGTATTTAGAATAATTGGACCAACTTTAACATGTAAGGTAATAATACTCAAAGTTCTTTTCGCAATATTGTCAAATCCACATATAGGAACATTATGAGGTTGAATAGTAGTAAGATCAGCCTTAATTGCCTTGAGCATATACATGCTACAAACATTAAGCCCATATCCATTATCAATTAAGGTTCTTTGAATGATGCTCTGATTAATAGAGACAACCACCATAAGAGCATCATATTGATTTTGCACCTCTAGGGAAGGTAAAGCATTATCAGAAAACACAATAGGAGGTACAGAAGGCATAGTATGCATACAATCCAAAATAGAATGAATGTTCTCTTGATTAGAAGGTGAAGTAGGAAGAGTAGATAAAGCTTTTTGCAATGCCTCATGATATGTTGGGGAGGTTTGAAGTAATTCCCATAAAGATATCTTAGCAGGAGTAGCACATAATTGGTCAACTAAGTTATACTCCTTAAATGTAGATGGATACCTAGGTGATTGAGGAAGCATAGGTTGAGAAGGAGGTAAAGAAACCAAAATAGTAGGCTGAGGGTTATTCCGTGTGTGATAAGCATGTGAAATAGAATCAGTGTTATCAAAGAAATCCAAAGGACATCTAGGTTTACCCTTAATTGTTATACGAGGACATCCTTTTACCATCATCAAAGGTGTAGGATATATCATTTTAGGTTTATCAATGTTACAAATAGTGGGACATGAAGGTAACCATGCACACACCTTATGGTAAAGGTCAATTGGAGAGGTTGTGGAGGAGAGTGAAATAGGAATAATGGAGATCTTATTCGAACCATCCTCACTACCATGCACCTCATTAGGGAATCTATCATTTTGTATAATAAAAGCCTCATCAAAGTACTTAAAATAAGAATCATACATGTTGAATACAAAGAAGGCACTAAAAGTATGAAAATGTAAATATTTTTGTATTTTTAAGGGAATTTTTGCAATTTTTTTTTGTATTTTTGAAATAGAAATGCAAGAAATATAATCTTATAAGGATGCAAGATTTAAATCTAACACCATAAAAGAAAGAGTTGTCGTAAACGGGTTCACCAAAATGAATAGGTTAAAAATGGAGCCTTAACAATGCCCCCAACATTCAACACTATTCATTTGTAATGTATTTTGAATTGGGATAGCATAAATAAATCTAGAAATACTTGAAAATTAATTAGGTTAAGATGCATACTTCATCATGGAATAGATTTAGAAATACCTATTTTTTGAAGCTTATGCAGAGTTTCGGAAGATTCTACAACCAGATCTGGAACCAGGAAGTCGTGACAGTGAAAACCTAGAAAACTTTCATCTCTTTGATAGTAGGTAGTCTTTGGCCCTCATAAAAGGTCAAAGGCTACATTTTTATTCTGAAGGTCAACTTTGACTTTGTTTGTAGATCTCGAAAGTTTGACGAAAAGGGTACTCAGATCTGTCCTCTAATTCCTGAAATATCGACTGTAGATATCTAAAAAAGGGAGTTTTTGGGGTGGCTATATAAGGTTTTTCCTTAGTCAAAACCCCATTTTGGTAATCTCCACCTCCACGAATAGCCAATTGAAATAGAATGTGTGTGTGTATGTATTGAAAGTGTAATGCCAAGATCTAATCCTCTAGATCAAAACCCTAGCATGAATATGTATGAGACAACAATGCATAGATTTGAATGAGATAGAAAAGCATACCAAGCCCCCAAGGCTAAAGTACTTCTACCAAACTCATAATCCGTAATTGTTACCCCATGATTGTATCTATGAATGCTTGAAAGATAGTAATGATGGATCAAGGAAGAAAGTATCTCTCTTGCTCCAAGTAGGTGTTCACAATGGTGTGTTCACAAAGATGCTTGATATCAACAATGGCTTAATCTTTTATATCATCCTCTTGCAATCTTGCATCTTCACTTCACCATTCCTTGCTTGGTTGAATCTCCTTGTTCATTAAATTGTCTCCTTGAGAGCACTTGATCATGAAATTTCTTGGTGAAAATGAATGCAAATGAGAGTCTTTATATAGAGGTTTCAAGGTGAGGCTCCTAGAGTAATGCGAGGACCCATAATTCAAATTTCACCTTGAATTAAGGTCAAATCACAATAACCAGCTAAGGAGGGAAAACATTTAAATGAATTTTGAATTAAAACCTTTCTATACTCAGATCCAAGGGCCCGACAATGATTTTGGGGCCCGTCAGGACCAAATTTGAAAAAGGGGCACATATTTCGAAGGAGGTCAAAGATGACCTCATCTCTGACCTAGGTCAAGGATGAGCTCGATGCTAACCTAGGTCAGGGTTGACCTTGAGCTTGACCCAGTGGGCCTAGATCCAGCCAGAATTAGGATAGGAGAGCCTGGGGTGCCCGGAGACCTAGAAATGATGCCAGGATAGGACAAAATGCCAAGGAGAGACACAAAGTCCTATGATGATTGTGATGAAGGCCAGGAGGACCTATTTCTAAGTCCTACCTAGAAAATAGAGTCATGGAAGAGGTAAATTAAGGAGAATCCTCCGGATCCTAACCCTTATTTCACCTAGAATGAAGAAATCAAGTGCAGAATGCATCCTAAATGCAAGTCTATCATGATAAATGTATGAAAAGAGGGTGCTAAACCTATCAAAATGGAAAGTCTTCAATTTTAAGACAATACGGTAATGAATAAGCATCCAGCCCCTGATCCTTGCTGTGTAAAGGAGCCATTAGAATACATTTTCCAAGGGGTTTTTTTTGGGTGCATAATAGACTCATCTGGAAACTCCACATGTAATGGCTTGTCATCGGTTAATGGTGTCTCTGCAAGTTGATCAGAAATCACTTGTCCTTTGATGGATTTTCTATCAACATATTTGATGTCGAATTTACTTAAGATTGGGACCCACTTTGCTAGCCTTCCTATCAGCATTGCCTTATTCAACAAATATTTGAGTGGATCAATTTTAGCCATCAATTTCACCTTGTGTGCTAACATGTAATGTCTCAAATTTTAGGATGCAAACACCACTGCTAAGCATACTTTCTCAATCATTGAATAGTTTAACTCAAATGTGACTAAGGTTCTACTGATATAATATATTGCTCTTTCTTTCTCAGTCTCATCCTCTTGTGCAAGTAACACTCCTAATAATGTGTCTGTAGCTAATATGTAGAGCAATAGAGGTTTCCCATAAATTGATGCCATTAAGATTGGAGGATTCATTATATATTTCTTGACTTGGGAAAAATTCTCTTCACATTGCTCATCCCAAGTAAATGTAGTTCCTTTCCTCATCAACTTTGTGAAAGTTTGTGCTTTATCCGCCAATTGAGAGATGAATCTTCTTATAGATTGTAGCTTTCCTTGTAGTGTCCTCATTTGGTTAATGTTCCTAGGTGGTTTCATTTCAAGTATATCTTTCACCTTTGTTGGATCCACCTCAATTCCTTTTGCTGAGACTATGAATCCTAATAGTTTTCCAGATGATACTCCAAATGCACACTTCTTAGGATTAAGTCTTAATTGGAATTGTTCCATCCTGTCAAAGATTTTCCTTAGGTCCTCTATGTGTGTATTCCTTATCTTTGACTTAACCAATGTGTCATTAATGTAGTCCTCCATGTTATTTTGCATTATGTCAAGGAAAATGGTGGTCATTGCTCTTCAGTAAGTTGCACTTGCATTTTTAAGACCGAAGGGCATCACATTCCAATAATAAGTTCCCCATGTGCATTTGAATGTTGTCTTCTCTTGATCCTCAGGAGAAATTTTGATTTGGTTATATCTAGAAAATCCATCCATTAGGGAGTACATTTCATAGCCATCTGTCAGGTCTACAATGATGTCTATGTTTGGAAGTGGAAAATCATCCTTTGGACAAGCCTTGTTTAGATCTCTAAAGTCTGTGCACACTATGGTGGATTTATCCGCCTTAGAAACATGAACTATATTTGGGATCCCCTTTGCATAATCAATAACTCTAATGAATCGAGCTTTCAATAGTTTTTCCAATTTTTCTTTCAGTAGTAATGCTACATGTGGATTCATCTTTCTAAATTTTTGCTTCACTAGTTTTCTATCAAGTGAAATAGACAAATGATGCATGATTAAATTAGTGTCCAATCCATGCATATCCAAATAAGACCAAGCAAATTTGATCTTCTTTTCTTTGAAGAAATTGGTGAATTGGATCTCTTCCTCTTTTGTCAAGGATTGAGCAATGTGAACTCACTAAGGAGCTTTTGTTGTTCCCAAATTAATGGGTTGTGTAGCTTCAATAAGAAATGATGATCTCTCCTAAAAATTATTTGGGAGGATATCAAGAATCTCATCCTTTGGCCCATTGAAGAGGTTTTCACCATCAGATACATCTTTTTCTTTTTCTCTTTTAGGACCTGACACTTCCACTAATTGGTTTTCACCATCAGATCTCTGGTTCTTTTTATTTTTCATTTTGAGACTAAGAAACTTTATATCCTCCTCAATCATGGTTTTTCTCATTACGCTGGTGGAAGAATGGAAGGATTCACAAGCGTTTAGATAACCGGCTATGGAATAGTCATTTTCAAAAGATAATAGGCTTGTGTTTGTAGAGTCATGCCAGCTTATCAGTCAGGGTATCTTAAGGGAAAAGATTTAGTAGGTTCAAGAGATAGCACCATGTTATTATCAATGTTATTAACTTGAAAGATGTCTTCTATTAAGTTTTCTTCTAAATAGACATTAGGATTATTATATTCATGTTCGTTATTATTAGAGTTCACGTTAGTGTTATGCAAATCTAACTCTAGTGGTCTAGCATTAAAACTATCTCCTTGTTTAATCATGACTCTAGCATAAAACATGTGTACCACATCAATTTCTATGTCCATGGTAGCATTAGAAAGGGCATCCCATTCATACTCATAGGAGTCTACCTGACTATATCATTTGAAACTACCAAGATGTGGGCAATAGTCATGGGTAACTCCTCTTCTTCATTAGTATGGTTCTCCTCTTCTTGCAATGGTTCTTGTGGTGTTATCATGTCTGATTCTTCATCCAAGTTAGGTGTATCAAAGATGGGAATCCCTTGCTCATTTTCTTCTTCAGGTTCCTCTACTTGTTCTTCTTTGGGTTCTTATTCGAGATTGGTACCAATTTTAGATAATGGGTCTCCTTGTAAGAGCAACAACCTTTCATAGGAGATCCATTGTCCTTCTACTTCTTCTTCATCATTTGAGTCTCCTGATCTATCAAATATAGGACCACTTTCTGCTATAGGATGAGGTGTTTCTTCCCTGAAGCCTAACCCAGTCTTGTCTTTAAGATTTCTGAAATTCATATGTAGAGGTTCCACAAGTCCTTGTTTGTTTTGTCCCAATGGTCCTTTTCATTTGTATCCCATTCATCTCATGATCTTTTATCCCTTTCCATATTTGTTTGGAGATATATCAACATGTTTGACATTTCCATCTTCCTCATTTTATTTATAGAGCCATTGTAAGACAACTTTTTCTTCATTTTCTTCTTCAAGGGATAATTTTTCTTTGACCATTCTAGTTCCTTCATGTATAGTTAGAGCATGGCCATTGGATGGCATAAATGTTGATGAAGGTCTTCCTTGTGTTCTAGGAGATATGGGAAGATCTTTTAAAGACATTGTAGGATCCATCTTGTATTCACCCATACTTGTCTCTTGGATGTTGATTGTTTTAGGAAAGCTCTTCAAAACCATTTCTTTAGATGTCTCCACCTTATTAGAGCTTTCTTTGTTGTGAGGAACCATTCTTTCTATTTTCTTGAGATTATTTCAAGAGTATGTTGTATCTACTAAAATGGTTACCTCCACTCCATTATGAGGAAACTTTAGGCATTGGTGGTAAGTAGAAGGCACAGGCTCCATTGAATGTATCCATGGTCTTCCAAGGAGGATGTTGTATGCAAGTGGTAAATCAAGGACTTGACATAGGACATCTTTCTCCACAGGTCCCACTCTGATAGGTAAGACAACCAATCCCTTAGAGGACCTTTCTTCTTCATCATAAGCCTTGATGGTTATCTTTCTTCTAGGATCAATTGCATGTTCTGAGAATCCCAATTGTTTTACCAAGTTATATGTGCAGATATTCAAACTAGCACCTCCATCTATCAAGACATGTTTGACTCGGTGTTTATGAATAAGGACTTCTAAATGTAGAGGTTGATTATGTGGCTGGTTCAATGATTTGTCATCCTCTTGTGAGAAAGATAGGTAATGTGGGGAATTCAAGTGACCAACCATATCTTGGAATATATCCACATCTAGATCTTTTGGTACATTAGTGCTAAGTAGAGCTTGATCAAGAACTTCCTTATGACTAGGAGAGATTTTCAACAACTCTAGAATAGATATTTGGGCAGGTTTTCTTTGAAATTGACCCACAAGATTAAACTTTGGAGGTAACACTGCTTGCTTAGACATTGTTGTTGTAGTTGTTGGTGTGTTAGATGTTGAAGCCCCTTTGAGAGTGAGCTTAGCTTGACTTCTTGTTACAACATTAGAAGAATCAGTTTTGTTTTTAACTCCTTTTAGAGTGATCATATTGATGGAATGTTTGCATGGTTCCACCATATGAATTACATTGTCATTATCAGTGTATGTATAGTTAATCTTGTTACTCTTGGAAGATTCTCCTTTTTCATAGCTTGGTAGTGGAGTTTGAAATGCTTTACAATCATTGTTTGTGTGGTGTCCGTCTACCTTGACCTTACCTTCTTCAATAAGGTCTTGAATAACATGTCTTAACTTCATATAGTTATTGGTCTTGTGTCCTTTGTTGTGATGGAAATCACAGTAATCATTATCATTCCACCACTTGGGTTTTACTTCTGGTTCCCAAGGTTTGGAATCAGGAATTGTAATGATTTTATTGTCCAATAGTGACTTCAAGACCACCTCCAAGGTATCTCCCAATGATGTATGTTCTTTTAGGTCTTGGCATCGAAGGCTCTATCTGAATAGGAGGTTTATTGAAAGTCTTGTTAGCCATTGGAGTCACAGTAGGATTCAAATTATTGTTTGTTTGAAGACTCATCATAAGATTGAAAATGTTTAGTTTTGGATTCGGAGTATCAACCACTCCATCGTTGATGACATTCTTATTTTTGTTCAGGTATTTGTACTTATCTTTGGTGGGATAGTACTTGTCTTTTTTTTCCTTGTTGATAGAGATGTCACCTTTCTTGATCAAGACCTCTTCAATCTTGATGGCACTATCTATCATTTTATCAAAACTTGGTGGTCCTTGCAATTGTATTAGAAAATTCATTTCAAGAACCAAGTTGTTAATAAAGATGTCCATTTTTTTCATTTTCAGGTATCTATCTAGCATATTGTGCAAATACCTTCCTCCATCATTGTAGGAAATTTAAGAATGACTCTCCTATTTTTTGTTTGGTATTGTATAGATCCACCATTGTGACTGTGTGTTGGATGTTATAAGAGTATTGTTGTATGAATTTTTGCACTAGCTCATCAAAGAACTTGATTCCAATAGGTAATTTTGAGAACCAATCCATAGCTTGTCCACCTAAGCTTCATGGAAATAGTCTCATTAGATATGTTTGTTCGTGTATGAACTCCATACTAGTTGTGCAAAACTCCCTCACATGATCTTGAGGGTCAGAATCTCCCATGTATTTGTCATATTTTGGAATTGTGATGTTCTTAGGAAATGAGATCATCTTTAGTCCTTTGTCAAAAGGAAAAGGACATATGTGTTCCAAGGAGTATTGGTTTGTGTGTGTGTCCTTCTCTTTCTTGAGTTCTTTGATTTCATTTTGCATAGCAAGAAATTGCCTTGTCAAAATGGATATAAGACTAAGATCTTCTTTTTGTTTAAGATGGTTCACATCATAGTCCTTTGGTATATTTTCTCCTTGAGAGGCAAGTTCTAGGAAGTATTTTTCCTTGTTTTCTTCCAAAGTTTTCTCAAGGATTTTGTGGAATCTTTTTCTGCTTGTAGCTCTTTGGTATTCACTTTCTGTAAGATCTTTTTCATCATTGAAATCATAAGGTACTTCTTGTTGTTGAGCTTTTTCTTGATTGTTTTGGTCATTTTGTTCATATTCTCTTTCTTCCCAATGGAAATCCTCATGGTTATTCATCTTTATTATTTCGGGGGTCTCTATATGTGTAGTGCTTGGTGTTGTTCAAAATAACAGATTAAGTCTTGAGGTTTCTCCTATTTCAAATATGAGCAAAGGTACTTCGTCCGAGAATGGATTCCTTTCAAAATGGTAAGTTTTGTGTCTCATATTAACCATGAAAACTTGATCAAGGAATTAGTGAGTGTCGTGTGCTTAAATTGGGTCTGATTGTTTGCAATGTCTGATTGTGAATCCAAGGATGCAAAAGTGGGTTTGAAATTGTCTTATGGATCCAACGTCAAAGGGTGTCAAAGTGCCCTGTTTGTGAGTTGGGAACCAAAAAGGTAAGTGGGCCTGATAATGTGAAAGTTCCAGTGTCAAAGGGTGTCAAAGTGCCCTATTTATGAGCTGGGAACTTAAGTGTAGCTGATAGGATATGTTTGACTTCACAATTTGGACAATGCAGATTTGGACTATGTAAGGTGACAAGACTTTTCAGAAATAGCTCTTTCAGGTTATCAGTGGATGTGTTTTGACAACATAAACTTACTATTGGCTGAAATGGGTATCTGGAAATGTAAAAAAAATTGTTCTGGAAAGTATGAAAATGCTCTCTATCCCAGATGAAATATGGTTTTTAGTCCCCAGATGCGATCCAAGAAATATGGTATGCAACTCAAGAAATGTAGTCGTTACCAGATGCAATTTAGGAAATGGTGTAGTTACTAGGTGCGATCGAGGTTTGAACATATGTGATCCAGAAGATGGGATGTGATCCGAGAATAAAAGATGTGATCTTATATTTTTAGGAAGTTGTCTTTTTCAGTGATTTTTGGGAAAATGAGTTATTTTTGTCAAGTTCCAGTGATTTTCAGGAATTTGTAAGTTCTTGTAAATGATCTGTGTCTGCTCATTTGGGGGGGAATTATTTGAATTTGTAATAAGGACACCAAGCAATCATTTTTATGAAGACACACCTATCCTTCCCTATTCTAGGTAGAGATTAGTACCACTTATTCACTGACTTAGGAACACACTCAAAGACTCCTCAGAATATGGTAGTCCAATAACATGTGATGGATATTGGAGCCCATATTAGTTGAGTAGTAATGTCAATGAGGGCTCGATATGGTGAATGTCTTGGGGCAATTACTATTTTCCTCACACAAGTGATAAAAATTTTTTGGGGGTGATCCAGGTAGCATCTAAGATAAGACTTTTAATGAAGGCATCTGTTCATAACCATCTCCCATAGTCCCACAAGTAGGATTTAGACCATAATCCCTATAGGAATCTAAAAATGTGTAGTCTTGCAAGTGAGATTGAAGCAGCTCCGCTCTACACGAGATCCAAGTTTATCATTTGGATTGATCATCAATCTCCCAAGACAAGATATATTATGTCTTCTGAGGCTTTAGCCTCATGGAAGCGTCAAATTTTATAGTGGGGTGGAAGAGCCGGCGTAAGTCTTGTCCCCACTTGGGTCATTCCCAAGAGATTTTTTCCTCAACCGACAAGCCCTCTAAAGGTGTACATAAAATAAATTAGATAAATAATAATGAGCTCTAGATTTCTGATTCCCCATGAAGGAGAAGATCATAATCTCCTAACTCACATCAAAGATCCCAAATGCATCATGCAAATTTATCGTTAATTACTCCAATTTGACCCCAATTTGCAAGCTAATGTTTGAGTTTCTAATTTTCCCTCAAGGGGAAAGAGCATAGTCCTCTAATTTGTTTGCAAAATGACCTCAAATTGTATTAAATTCTTAGAAAATAGACATGAAGTTTGGTTTATTTCTTTAGGCAACCTGCAAGACAAGTATTAGTAGTTTTTCTTGATTTTTGTCTTGGAAAACTGACCTGCAAACCACTTGCTAGGCTGTTTAGATCAAGCAACAATACAACATGCACTCATTAGCTTGTTAGAAATCCACATTTTTTAAGACCTCAAAAGACAATGCTTTAAAGAAAGTAGATATGTAAACCTAAGATCTGGATTTCTGATTCTCCTTGAAGGAGAAGAGCATAATCTCCTAGCTCAATTTGCAAATCTAAGACACTTAATTCAAATTCTAGCATTCATTTACCTATTTAACCCCAAAATGTAATCAATGTTTGAGTTTCTGATTTTCCCTCAAGGGTAAAAGATCATACTCCTCTAATTGATTTACAAAATAAAATTAGATTGTATTTAAGTTCCTAAAAACAAAAGCATTAAGTCAATTTATTCTTTGAAAGCAAATAACAAGCCATTGTTAGTAGTTTTATCATGTGGGTCTCTGTCTTTCATCCTGCAAACAATAGTTAAGTTGCTAAAAACCATAGAGAACAACAAATTGACTTATTAGGGGTTAGAAAACTTAAGAAAGAAACAAATTCCCCTAGATGAGATCCTAAATTCTACTAGATGCAATCCTATATACTGTGTACGACCCTATTAACCGAATGTGATCCTAAATCCCAGAAATGACCCTGAATTTTACCTGATGCGACACTTAACCGGATACAATCCAGGAAACCCCAAGTGCGATCCAAGAAACTTAGGATGCGATTTTTATTCCCGAATGCAACCCTAAATCCTGCATGTGATTCTCTAGCAGAAAAGTACATGATGCAAATTAGTTTAAAAAACCAAAAAAATTAGAAATCCGGGGCTAGGCCCCATGGTGGGTGCTAGAAATGTGTGTGTGAGTTATGTACCTGCAACACAACACTTCAATAGGCCATTGTATCAATTGTCAGTGGATTAGTCAAATAAAATTCAAAGAACATACAATTGAAACCATCCTATTGGTCTCTAGTTAGTGCAAGTATGAAAAGGGTGTTAGTTGCTCTTAGATTTAACCCTAAACAGTGACAATTTGACACTAAAATGAGAGATTTAAAGTATTATGAAAGAATTAGACTAGAAATTAGAAAATGCACTACAATTGGCCATTAAGTCACAAATTCTTTACTATAACCCAAATTGAAGTGTTTCCTAATTAGTTAGAGCATATAAAATGAACATGAAAACATACTAAAGCATGAATTTAACTATTAAAAGAAAACTCCAAGTTCATATCCATTAGCTCCAAAATCAAGAAATGCATGGAAAGTGTAGGAGAATTGGTAGCAATTGAATTAACAATTGATAGCATTTAGAAGATTCTTCATAGAAATTATTGGAGAGAATGAAGCCTTGAAAATTTATCTTTTATAGAAATTTAAAAGAAATGAACAGTCAAGATGCATCCATGAGGAGTGGTTGAGATGTATTATGGATTGATCCATGATCCATGTGAGAGCCTCTTAATGATTGAAGTGTGTTTGTTGTGTTTGTTTTAATTAAGAGGTATTTATCATTTTCTTTTACTCAATTACTCTAGCCATGGATTTGGTGGGATTGAATTGATTAATTGGGCCTAGAGTTAATTAACTTCATTTTTGCTTAGAAGTTTGGTGATGAATGCTTGATTTGGGATTTAATTGATTTTATCAAATTTATGAACTATGTTTATGATTGGGAATTGAATTAACATAATTAAGGTTTATATCTCTAATTAGGCCAAATAGGGCCTTAGGTTCTATTACCCTAATTTTAGGTGATTACAATCATGACTCTGACTCCTCAAGGGCCAACTAGGTACTCTCCAATTAGTTTGTAGTCACCTCAAGCTCATGTGTGAGCTTCAAAACCTCCTCTTCCTTCCCCTTTAATGCATCAAAACAATTACTATCCCACTCGAGAAGAAAGTCCCTATCATTAAGTAGTTGCAAAAAAGTAATTTTCATTATCCCAATAGCTTCTCATAGTGAATGGAACATTGTAAGGGAAAGGCCACTACCACTATGCTCATCTGACATAGGAGTAGCCCAACCAGTTATAGCTAACATCTAATGAGAAACATCAAAATACTCAATGACTATGGAAATTTGATTGTCATTCACCTTTAGTTGCCCAATTGAATGATGTCTCTAAAATTCACAACTCCCATGCAAGCTCTTTGACCCACAATCTACACTGTGGTATGAGGTTGTAACTACATCACTCACTTCATAAAAAGTAGCATCAAGTGTGCTATCATCACCACATACATCAACAATTGAGGTACTTTTGCTAAGCACCTCAACAAATGGCTCATTTGATAAAGTGGAAGTTTCTATAATCGTCTCCTCACATTCTCACTTCCCATGTAACTGCAAGTCCATCTGAAGAATGATCCTGGGGCCTATTACCAACATATGAAATTTTTGATTCATTCTCTAAAGTTTGATATTAAAAGTTAGACTCACTGTAGCATGAGTCTTTATCATAAATTACATTATTAGTACCCAAATTTCAAGTACCAACATCATCCACATTTGAAACCTTTGTTGTCTCATGTTGATGCAAACACAACTCATTGCTGTCATAGAAATCATAATTGTTATCATGATGGATAACAACTTTCTTGAGTGATAAAAGTACCAACATTCTCCTCAAAACTCTTCTTTTCCATTGTTTCCTTTGGACTGATAAAATTATTTATATTAGTGTTCACCTCTTTTTTCTCTACAAATGAAGGATCCAAAGTCCACAGATGTTGTAGAAGTCTTGATAAATTTTTATTATAATCTTGAAAGACATTATTATAATTCTGAAAGGAATGGATGAGATCTACCATGAGATCATGTATAGATTTTGTTTTACCCATGGTTCACACAAACCCTTTGTCCTGAATGTAAGAAGCTTCCATTCTCCACAAGATGACAAGAAACTGCTCTAATACCACTGTAATAACCCCAACTGGTTATCAAACCTCCAATTTGCAAATGTTTGTGTTTTTGAATGTTTGGCTTTGATTTGCAATTTTAGAATAAATAATAAAGCTTTTGCCAGGAAAGATACAATAACATTGAAAATATAAAATATTCTAGAAATGAAATAGAGTTGCAATAATTCTTATTGAGCATAATATAAATATTTACAATACTTTTCATTAACCATTCATGCTTGGAGGTCCTCAAGCTGTAATTATAAAATATGGAAAGGTATGGCAAAAATGTATGAACCTGTAGATAATCGTTGGTAATAAATTATTAATGTTGGTAATAATTGCAATGGCTACCACAATCGATTTTGGAAACTCTTTAAAAATCTTCACTTAAACCCTTGCACCTTTCAATTGAAATGCAAAAACACTGTAGCAATTTACTATTCATAGATTATTGTAGCAACAAGATTAAAGGTTGCAATCTTCTCTTTATTGGCTGCCAATGATGATCCATACATTTATAGTGAATAAGCATCAAATATAAGTACAAACCCTTGATATTTCTTCACCAATAACCTCAATCATGACCTTTGAGTAAAGCCATCACCATTTGCACAATTCATTGGATTTTTACACCAATTCAAAGTGGTGAAAACTATGAAGAATTTCCAATTCTCCAAGATGATACTTCTAAAACCTTTGTCTCCAAATTCTCTTCACACAATTCAATAATATCAAATGCATAGAATGAATCACATTTCTTACCAAGGCTTTGTATAATATTTCATCTTCACAAATTGACCAAGTAGCTTTTCTTTCACTTTTCGCATAACTTAAATGCATTATTTTTTTTTGATATAGGTTGACTTTCACCATTAATAATTAATTCATTAAATGCCCCTCACATGAGATACTAAGTTTTTGTTTTAAATCATTAAATGATATTTATTTTTTCATGTGCTCACATTGACTTAGGAAAACATTAAATAATTGGTCTGTTTTAATATTATAATCATTTAATGTGTGTATCATCTTAAAATGGAAGCACTTCCATGATAAGAGCATTTATCCCTCCAAGTAAGTGGTCTGGGGTCATGTTAAGCACCTTGATTGAGTCTTTGCATGTATCTGGCTTTTCCCCCTATTCTACTTCCCTCTGCACCTGTGTGTCACTTCATATCTACATTTCCTAACATTCTGGGCTAGGATCCTGAGGTTTTTGACCTCAAGGTCAAAGTCAACCTTGAGGGTCAAAGTTGACCTTGAGGGTCAAAGTTGACCTTGACCCTGACCTAGGTCAGAGTCGACCTTGACCCCGACCTAGGGTAGAGTCAACCTTGTTCGTGATCCCCAGTCCAAATTTCAAGTTTTTCTGATTTTCAGGCATTGGGTTTTGGAAAGATTCTTTTTTCTGCCTCCGAGTTAGCCATTTTGGGTTTCGGAATGGTAAATCCTTAAATTTCATTTAATTTGGGTCCATTTCTAGGGGTTAAGGTTAATTGGGATTTAATTCTCCAATGTCGGCCTTCTCTAGAGGTTTGTGCCCTAGTTCACTATAAAAATAGGCATTCCTCCTTCATTTTCACATCTCATTCTCATCAAGCAATCTCTCAAGCTCTTAAGTGTAAGCAAGTGAACTCGAGCATTCAAGCAAGCCTTAAAGCATTCAAGTGTTCAAGAATTCATTCATCAAGGAGATCCATTGTTAGCCATTGAAGGATTCAATCTCTTTGGAGCCCCCTTGAAGATCCATCCTTCTACATTCATCCAAGTCTCTTCATATGCAAAGATCAATTCAAGATTGGTGTTGAAGATCAAGTGCCCTTGATTTGAGAAATCCTACATTCATTCTACATTCATTGGAGCATCCCTACTTATGGATTTGAGGATTCGAATCCTCTACATAAGCGAGGTGAATTATTTCATTTGCTTTATTTATGTATATTACAATTCAATTCAATTTCAAGGTTAATTCCTAAATTGGGGTTTGACCAAGGCAAACCCCCCATACAAACAACAAAAACCCCCTTTTTCTTATAGGTACAGGTGTGGAATTTTGGATCTGAGAGTAGATTTGGATACTCTTTTTGACAAACTTTTGAGATCTGTGAACAAAGTCAAAGTCAACCTTCAGAATAAGAATATAGCCTTTGACCTTTTATGAGGGTCAAAGAATACCTGCTATCAAAAAGATAAAAGATTTCTGGGTTTTCTTCATCTCGACATTTCTAGTCTGAAATAGATTACAGAATTGCTCGAAACTACACACAGACATTAGAAATTGGCATTTTCCAGATCTACCCTATATTGAGGTTAGTAGTTCCTTTTTAATTATTTTAGATTTCAAGCACAATTATACTATAAGAAATATAAGGTTTTTCTATCTCTTTCATATTCTCCATAGATTGATTCAATTTTGTATTAACCTTTTGGTTGATCAAATTGGATATCTCCTTTGGGAATTTGGATTTGAAAGTGGATCTTGTATTTCTCCCATACATACATTCAATAAGAGATCATCCACACCCTTTTTAACATCATTCATTTTGGTGAACCCAACATACTTACTCTCCTTTATTTTGTGGAAATGGATGTCCTATTGTATTTTGTGGTTTTATTCGTATTAGATTTCTCTTTTGTGTTAAATCTTGCATGCTAATTAGATTTCAAAAATACAAAAAATATTCATGCTTTATGTGTTCTTAGTTTAGTTCATTTTCATTACATTGGTTTATGAGCTTTACCACTACTAGTCCTACTTATAACATTCTAGTTAGAAGAAGTGGTAGACTCATGGGTGCCTTTGATCCTGAATCTTTCTCTCCTTTCCTTAGGATCTCGAATGACAATTTAATTCTTCATGATTCCAATCCTACTATGGAGCAAAACTCTTCTCACTCATCTCATGGTGAGGATGATGCTTTAAGAGTTCCTCCTGAACAAGTTCAAAAAATTTCAACTGAACTTGATAACATGGGTAATTAACTTATTCAAGAGAACCATAATCAAGATTCTATTCAAGCTATAGAAGCTCTTAAGAAAGTTCTTCATGATGGTGATCAAGGTGTTAACCTCTTGCGTGGTATTACTCACCTCGTGCATTCCAATGTTAAACCTCTAGCTCAAGAAGCTCAAGATGTAGGGTTGATTCCTCCTATTACTAGTGTGGAACCTCCTTCTAATCTTTTACCTAGTATGCCTACTTATACTCCTTCTTTGGTGACTGTGATGGTTCCCTCTGTTCCTATGAGTGTTCCTCTTGTATCCCTTCCTAAAACACAACCTTCATATTATAATGTTTCTTTTACTTATTCCAATCTGCTTCCAACTGTAGTTCCTAGTGTTCCTCCAGTTGTGTCTTCTATTCCTGCAGCTTCTTACACCTTACCTAGTGTGTCTAATGTTGCTATTCCTCCTATTTCCTCTAATGATTCAACAATCATCAGTTTGGCTCAAACTGTGTCATCCTTACAAAAACAACTTTCTTCCTTAACTCAAAACAAGTTTAGTATTCCTAAATGTGACATGGGAAGTCCTTTGTCCTTGGATATTATTTGTACTCCTATTCCTCAGCAAGTTGATATGCCTTGTCTTGAGAATTATAATGGAAAAGGAGATCCTGTTCATCATGTTAAAACATTTCAAATCCTTTGTAGTGATTATGCTCATGACCATAGGATTTTAGCCAAACTATTTGTTCGAACCTTCCATGACAAGGCCTTACAATGGTATTGTTCCTTGCCTCCTTATTCTATTGATTCCTTTCCAAAACTTGCTAATGCCTTTATTCAACCATTTCAAAACAATATTGGCCCGCAAGTGTCTTTGACTGATTTGATGCATTATAAACAAAGTGCTAAAGAAAAATTAACTAAATTTATTGGTAGATTTAAGCATTTGCATGCTTAGATTTCCTATCTTATTTCTGATATAGATATTCAACGTATGTTTATTTCAAATTTGCAAAAAGATATTAGAGATAAGATTCTGCTTACTGAATTTACCTCTTTTCAACAACTTTGTGTAGCGCTTCATCATTATCAATTACAAGTGAGTCAATTTGAGAGCACCATTCCAATGGCTCCTATTCCAGTTAATAATAGTGATGATGTTCCTAATCCAAAAAAATTTAAAAAATTCAACAACTATGTCAAGATAAACAAAGAAGAAAATGCATTTGCTGATCAAGTTATTGTTGCATCTCACAATCCAACTTCTGCATCCACTGCTTTTTGATTAAATCGTATGTTTACTCCTCTTTCTAAATCTTTACATACTATTATGAATAGGTTGTTAACTGCTAATATGATTAATTTACCTCCTATTCGACCTCTTTTACCTACTAGGATTACATCTAAATCTTTTGATCAAAATGCTTTTTGTCAATATCATCATCAGAATGGTCATGATACTAAGAAGTGTTATTCTTTAAAACATAATGATGAACTACAATTGATCTAGAACCTGAATGAAGAATCTGTAATTCAAGATTACTAAGAAGTTGATGATTAGATAATGCAAGATGATTAAATCAGTTTTATGTTGTCATTGATGTCAACTAGCTTGACAGTACTTATCTTGTAAGTTACTATACTGACACATCTAAAGGAAGGTGAAAGAGATAAAGAACAAAAAAATCTACATGATGAAGATGTATATGTCAGATGAGGATAAGGAATACACTAAGTAACTTGTTGATGAGTCTATGACTTGATGAAATTGACTTTATTATGTCGCATTCATCTATGATGAAGAATAGAGCTGAAAGACACAAAGCAGTGTTGTTAATAAACAAAGCAATTTCAGTATACACCAACGAAGTGTAGTGTATACCGAGCATAGTATTAACCGAGCATGTGTTCACCGACACATTTCTTTGTTAACTGAGAAAAATAAAAATCATTAAATGATCAGTTTAGCCGATAAAGTGATGAGCTGTAAAGTGTATGAAATCATGATAACAGATAAGGTTTGTTATGAAGATCGACGACTAACATAAATCAAAAGGGATCTAATGGAGCAGATTGAAACATGTTATTGACACATTAGCCGAGGAAGCTTAAAGCGGAAAAATCTATGAATATGATTAAGTGGCAAAATCTGATGGAGGAAAAGAAAATGATTTACTCATCTATATAAGAGACATTGATTTCATTGTGAACAAGCTGCTGGAAGAAGAAGAATTATCGCATGGAGAAGTTTTCTGATCATACTGGTTAAGTAAGAACCGAGTGGTAGAAAAGTTACCAAGCTACAAAGAGTTATTATTGACGGACTGTAAGTTGATATGATATTGAATCTGAAGTGCTACATTGATCAGATATATCAAATGAGCTGAACATTGATCTATAAACTACAAATTGAATTTTTTTCAAGGCAAATCATCTACTATTACATATTTAACCATTGTACACAGTCAAATCTCTTAACCGAGTGGACTATGAAAGTCTTTTGGTGTTTCATTCATAGAGTGAACATTGTTATCCTGTCAACCCCAGAGTGACTGTTGGTTGGAGGATAACTTTTGGTCTAAAATCCTCTAACAAGGTCACACCTAATAGTGTGTTTGTAAACCTTTAAGAGGGCTAGGTCTTCACTGACCTCACTTCAGAAGAGTGAACAATTTTGGGTTGCCAGTCCCATGTGGTTTTTCCCTTTATAGGGTTTCCATGTTAAATCTCTTGTGTTATGTGTTGATTGTGATGATTGTTTGTCATCATACTTTGCATATTACATGTTATATTTGATTGGTAAATACTATAAGTTTTAGACATTCAATCAGTAAATACATAGATAGTTAATGAATTATATGTTTACCGACCTGTAGAAGTAGTAGAATTGTTTTGGATTATACATTTTGATTTGGGACACTGGATAACTGATTCACCCCCCTCTCAGTTATTCTAACAATTGGTATCAGAGCTGCGGTTTCTTAGAACAAACTTTTAAGGACTTGAGCAAAAAGGTCTCAAGATGTATAAGAGGGAAGTGCCAAAGCTGAACAAAGCTAACTTCACAGTATGGAAAAGATGGATGAAGTTGCACAAGTCTGGAATTGGGAATTCTGTACTAGAACTGATGGAGAATGGCTACATTGAACTGACACCAAGTCCCTTGACTCTTGATCAACTGAAGGATAGGCATGAGCACAATGTTACTATGATGAAACTTGGTGTTGCTTGTATCGACGTCAAATTTAATGACATCAAGGATTGTGATACTACTCAGAAGATGTGGGACAAGCTGAATCTAATATACAGTGGAGACGCAAATGTCAAGAGAGCCAAAGCAGAAAGCCTAAGAGGTCGATTTGATGATATGAAGATGAAAGAAGGTGAGAACATTGTGCAGTACACAAATAGACTAAAAGAGGTAGTACATGCAATTAGAGCATTTGGAGGAAATATTGATGATGAAACAGTGATAAAAAAGATTCTCAGAACTTTGCTACCAGTTTATGCAATCAGGATCTCTGTAATTCATGAAACAAGGGCTACATCCAACCTCACCCTTGACACTTTGATCAGCAAGCTTACAACCTTTGAATTGAATAACTTTAACAATAGTGTCGTACCTTCTATTGAATCTACTTTCATGTCCTCTTTGAAGATTGGTAAGTCTAGTAGCAAGAATGATAAGTATAATAACAGTGACAGTAATACCAATGATGAACTTGATGAGCTTGAGGCTCTTATGGCCAGAAGATTGCCTAAAGGTAAGGGTAGATATAGAGGCAAGTTACCTCTAGCATGTTTTAATTGTAAAGAAGTTGGCCACATCGCTGCTAGATGTCTGAACAAGAAAGATGATGATAGATCCAAAGACCGATCCAAAGGAAGCTATGGGAGAAGAGTTAACAGAGGCTACCGACATAACAACGGAGATAATCGAGACAACCATGACAAAGGAATAAAGGTATGCTACATAGCCAAAGAATTTGAATCTAAATCCGACACTGATGATGTTGTAGAAGTAGTGTTTGTTGCTATGAAGGATGATTTAGAAGAAGAAGAAAAATATGAAAAAACAACACTAATCTCTAAAGTAAGCAGAAATGATACATGGATCATAGACAGTGGCTGCACACATCATATGATTGGTGATATAGAGAAATTTGATCTAACTGATGAATATGATGGTGGATTTGTAAGGATGGGAAATGATGCACCTTGTATGGTGAGAGGCAAAGGTTCATTGATGATTAATAAAATGTGAGAATGCATATTGGGTAGATGGACTGAACTACAATTTGATAAGTGTGGCATAGTTGAACAACTCAGGTCACCGACTAGCTTTTGAGAGCAGAAAGGTAAGAATCTATGATGATGGAGGAAGACTTGTTGGAACCGGTACTCAATCCAGAGGTAATATATTTTATCTTGATATTGATCAGTCTTCTTGTTTATTAATGAAAGATGAAGATGCATGGTTGTGGCATAAGAGGCTATGTCATGTGAATTTTGATAACATGGTTAAGATTAGTAAGAAGAAAAGAGTTAAAGGATTGCCTAACTTGTCAAAATTGGATCATGCTACGTGTCATGAATGTCAGAAAGGTAAGACTAAATATAGTTTTAAGAGAAAAGACTACTCAACAAAGAAGATACTTGAATTGGTTCATACTGACCTATGTGGTCCTATGAGAACTCAAAGCTATTATGGTGATAGATAATTTATTCTTTTTGTTGATGACTACACTAGACTAATGACTGTTATGTTCCTGAAATAGAAATTTGAAGCCTTTAAGTTTTTCAAATGGTATAAGGCTAAGGTAGAAAAAGAGACTAGAAAGGAAATCAAATGCTTAAGATCTAATAGAGGAGGTGGATTTATCTCTGATGAATTTACTAATTTCTATAATTAGAATGGTATTAAGAGACAAGTCTCTGCACCAAGAACACCTTAGCAGAATGGGATTGCTAAAAGAAGGAATAGGTCAATCATTGATTGTGCTAGAACACTGATGATATAAAAGAATGTTGCTCAAACATATTAGAGGGAAGCTGTTAGCACAACTATATATGTGCTTAACCGAGTACAACTAAAGAAGGACACCAACCAGACACTTTATGAGCTATGGTTTGGACACAGACCTACAGTAAGTTATTTCATAATTTTTGGAAGCAAATGCTTTATTTTGAAAGATGAGAGGAATGGGAAATTCGATTCTAAAGGTGAAGGAATATTCTTAGGATATTCTACTAAGAGTAAAGCATACAAATGTCTAAATAAGGTTACAAATAAGATGATTGAAAGCACTAATGTTCATGTTGATGAGTTTGATGACAAGTACACAAAAGAAAGAAAGGAACCAGAAGACTATGGTAGATTCACTTACATTGAACTTCCTGACTATCTACCAAAGTCACAACCTGTGATAACCGGTCAATAGGAAAATAATGCCGAGGAGCAGGAAAGGGACACCGAGGAACAAAATGATGCTATTGAGCAAGCAAATGAACCTGAACAGAATGAACAAGAAAGAAGAAACCGAGTTCTAGCTAGTTTTGTCAAAAGACATCATCCTGAGACACAGATTATTGGAGACAAACAAGCTGGAATGCAGACAAGAAGCAAAACAAGACAAGGTACATGCTTAGTTTGTGAATTTGAACCAAAGAATGTGAAAGTTGCATTAGAAAATGAAGAATGGGTTAATGCAATGAAGGAGGAAATAGAGAAAAACAAAACTTGGTCCTTAGTACCCTGACCTAAAGATAAGAATGTTATCGGTACTAAGTGGATATTCAAAAACAAATTGAATGAAAATGGTGAAGTGACAAGAAATAAAGCAAGATTGGTATGCAAGGGATATGCACAGGAAGAAGGCATTGACTATGGTGAAACATTTTCACCTATTGCTAGATTGGAAGGAGTTAGAATGTTACTTGCATATGCTACACACAAGAAATTTAAGGTTTATCAAATGGATGTGAAATCAACATTTCTGAACGGTATACTTGAGGAAGAAGTCTACATAGAACAACCTAATGGATTTTTTGATCTAGACAAAAAAGACATGGTATGTAGATTACACAAAGCTTTATATGGTTTGAAGGAAGCACCAAGAGCATGGTATGAAAGACTACATACTTTTTAAGTATTGGATTTGTGAGAACTAGTGAGACCAACAATTTGTACATGAAAGGTGATACTGATGACATTATTATTATTGCTAATTTTTTTGTTGATGATATTATTTTTGGAGGTCAAGATCATGTATGTAAATCTTTTTCTGATGACATGAGGAATGAGTTTGAAATGTCTATGTTCGGAGAGATTAAATTCTTTTTCGGATTGCAAGTGATACAACAGAGTGATGGGATATTCATCACATAGCCGAAGTACATAAAGGAAGTCTTGAAGACATTTGGAAAGGAAGATGCTAAACCTATGGGAACACCGATGGCTATAGGAAGTAAATTGACAAAGGAAGATGAAACTACAGAGGTAAATCAGACACTTTACCGATCCATGATTGGTAAGCTTATGTATGTGGTTCACAGTAGACCAGATATAGCACATGCTGTGGGAATTGTTGCTAGATATTCTACTAATCCTAGAGAATCACACTTGATTGCTACTAAAAGAATCTTAAGATATCTAAAGAAGACAAAGGATTATGGATTATGGTATCCTAAGGAAGGTAAGTTTGAGCTGAAAGTTTACACCGATGCTGATTGGGCTGGAAATGTGGATGACAGAAAAAGTACCACCAGAGGAGCATTTTTCTTTGGTGAAAGACTTGTAACCTGGACAAGTAAAAAGTAGGCTTGTATTTATTAGTCTATAGCTGAAGCAGAGTATGTTTTTGCTGCTACTAATTGCTCAAATATTGCATATATCAAGGAAGTGTTGGAAGGAATGAAAGAGCTAATCACTGATTTAGTGATCATATACTGTGACAACACAAGTGCAATTAATATTTCAAAGAATCCTATGACGCACTCAAAGAAAAAGAATATATCAATTAAGTATCATTACTTAATAGAACAAGTGCAAGAGAAGCAAGTAAAGTTAGAATTTGTTACATTTAAAGAACAACTTGTAGACATTTTTACAAAGCCTCTACCGAAGGACACTTTTGAATATTTGAGGACTAGACTTGGGGTCCATCCCCTGTCTATCGATCACTAATGTGATCTCGATGTTTCATCAACCTAATCTTATTAGAAGATCATTCATGTTGATGCATCACAGTTCACACTTTGAATTTTTTTCAAGGTTGTGATTAAGTTTGTAGAACTGAAATAGATTGGGATATCAGTATACTTTGATACAAAGGAAGCAATGGACAACAAAGAGTTACTTAGCTACTACAGAGCTAATTATTTATTTGTTTCTTTGGCATTTTTGTCAAAGGGAGAGATAAATAATATGAAAAGGAAAAAGGGAGAGATAAATAAAAAGAAGAGAAAAGGAGATATACACAGATGAGAACTATCTAAGGGAGAGTTAATTTGAAAGGAACTTGAGAACTGAAAGGCTATATCTACAGAATGACAAAGTTGTATTTTATAATGTTGTTTGAAGTATCATAGTGATTAAACATATTAAGCTAGGGAGAGCTTACACTACACATCATTTGATCACAAAGTCGTAGAAGACATGTTTGGTATGTGTATGGTACACTTCATATTACTTGAGTTGCCATCAATGCCAAAGGGAGAGATTGATGAACTACAATTGATCTAGAACCTGAATGAAGAATCTGTAATTCAAGATTACTAAGAAGTTGATGATTAGATAATGCAAGATGATTAAATCAGTTTTATGTTGTCATTGATGTCAACTAGCTTAACAGTACTTATCTTCTAAGTTACTATATCGACACATCTAAAGGAAGGTGAAAGAGATGAAGAACAAAAAAATCTACATGATGAAGATGTATATATCAGATGAGGATAAGGAATACATTGAGTAACTTGTTGATGAGTCTATGAATTGATGGAATTGACTTTATTATGTCGCATTCATCTATGATGAAGAATAGAGCTGAAAGACACAAAGCAGTGTTGTCGGTAAATGAAGCAATTTCAGTATACACCGACAAAGTGTAGTGTATACCGAGCATAGTATTAACCGATTGTGTGTTCACCAACGTATTTCTTTGTTAACCAAGAAAAACATAAAGCATTAAATGATCAGTTTAGCCAATAAAGTGATGAGCTGTAAAGTGTATGAAATCATGATAATAGATAAGGTTTGTTATGAAGATCGACAACTAATGTAAATCAAAAGGGATCTAATGGAGTAGATTGAAATGTGTTACTGACACATCAGTCGAGGAAGCTTAAAGTGGCAAAATTTGATGGAGGAAAAGAAACTGATTTACTCATCTATATAAGAGACATTGATTCCATTGTGAGCAAGCTACCGGAAGAAGAAGAATTATTGCATGGAGAATTTTTCTGATCATACTGGTTAAGTAAGAACCGAGCGGCAAAATAGTTATCAAGCTACAAAGAGTTATTATCGATGGACTGTAAGTTGATATGATATTGAATCTTAAGTGCTACATTGATCAGATCTATTGAATGAGCTGAACATTGATCTATAAACTACAAATTAAAGTTGTTTCAAGGCAGATCATCTATTGTTACATATTTAACCATTGTAAATAGTCAAATCTCTTAACCGAGTGGACTACGAAAGTCTTTTGGTGTTTCATTCATAGAGTGAACATTATTATCCTATCAACCCCAGAGTGACTGCTGGTTGGAGGATAACTTCTGGTCTAAAATCCTCTAACAAGGTTGCACCTAACAGTGTGTTTGTAAACCTTTAACAGGGTTGGGTCTTCACCGACCTCACTTCAGAAGAGTGAACAATTTTGGGTTGTCGGTCCCAAGTGGTTTTTCCCTTTACATGGTTTCCACGTTAAATCTCTTGTGTTATGTGTTGATTGTGATGATTGTTTGTTATCATACTTTTCATATTACATGTTAGATTTGATCGGTAAATACTATAAGTTTTAGACAGTCAATCGGTAAATACACAGACAGTGAATGCATTATATGTTTACTGACCTACAGAAGTAGTAGAATTATTTTGGATTATACATTTTGATTTGGGACACTGGATAACTGATTCACCCCCCTCTCAGTTATTCTAACACATAAGGTTCAAGACTTTATTGACTCTAATGCCTTATCTATTGATAATATTCATGGTAGTAGGAACAAATATTTCTCTCCTCCTAATCAAAACCTTCAAATCTATATGAATCCTCTACCTACGCATGATACTAATACCATTGTTCAGTCATCTGCTACAAAAATTGTATATGATTCAAAGAGGGATGATCTCAATCTTTTTGTTAATCAAGTGGAGCATGTTGGTCAATATGTATCTCCACCTCAACCTCAACCTCAACCTTAGATTCAACCTCAAGCTTAATCTCAACCAAAACCTAAGCCTAAAATGAAAACTCAACCTAAATCTCAACAAGAACCTAAGAATAAAAGACCTCAGGAACTTTTGATTACCTTTGATGATTCTAAGACTATTAAAGCTCCTGATGGTCCCCTTTACAACCTCCTGGTGGTTGTCTTGTTGATCCTACATCCTTAGTCAATGTTATAACTGAAGAATTTTTTTTTATGAAAAGCTTACAATGTGATTCTTATGATACATCGGATGTGTGGATTCAAACTTGCAATGGTTTTCTTTATCCATCATTTGGTTCTATTACTTTACCGATTGAACTTTGTGGAAAAATTGTGAACACTACCTTTGTTGTTCTTCCTACTTCTGAGCAATTTCAAGTTAAGCTAGGTTTTCCTTGGTTGACTGCAATGCATGTTGTTGCTTTGCCTATCCATAAATATCTTAAATTTTTTCATGATGAAGTAAAGATGATTAATCATAGTTTATATCAACCTTCTAGGCCTAGAGATTGTGCTACTCTTGATTTCTTTTGGCCTTCACTACCTAATTCATTTCCTCCTCGACCTGATAATATTTCTTGTTCATATCAAGCTTATAAACATCATAAGATTTTTGAATTAAGCATCCCACCCATGGATCTTAATCATGGTCTTTTTCTTACACCTTCTATACCTCCTTTAACTATTGCTTCTAGTTCTCTTAATCAAGTTCCTTCTATCGATCTTCCTAAAGAACCTATCAAAGATCCTATGATTATTCCTCTTATCATTGATAATCCTATTGATCTTCCTAAAGAACCTTTGAAGGATCCTGTGATTCTTCCTCCTAGTTCTCAACCTATCTCAAATAAATCAAAACGCAATCGATCTGCCAATGAACATCATAAAAAGAATCGTGCTCATGCTAAAGTTCGCAATTCTGTTCTTCTAAGATCTCTACCTTCTTCAGATAAATCTATGCATGATGTGTTAGAAGAATTTGTTACTAATAATGATGTTAAGATGCATGATTATGATGATTCTATTTGTATCTTAGATCCTATTTTGATTAATTTGGATGAAGAAGATACTCTTGATGATACTGATGATGTTAATGATGAATACGAGACTATTGACATTGACATTGATTTACCTAATATGCTTTCATCACAATTAATTCTTACACCTAGTGTCAAACATTGTGATTCTCAAGAGGATCCTTGTTAGGAACTGGCTATCATTCCTATTGTGTTGGATATAGTCCCTCTTGTGAGTTACCCACCTTCCCTAAATGATATACAATGAGATGGGGAGAGTAGGCGGCATGCTTGATTGACTTGTCCTTCATGGTAGCTTTGTTTTTGTGCTTGCCTGTTGTACTATGTTTCTCCCATAATGTGTTTGCTAAATGTTGTTAGATTCTTTTATATGATCTTTGTTACTCAGTTAGTACAAGGTGATGAAGGAATCAAAACTATTGTTCAAATTCTTCTATATGTATCTCTATTCTTCTATGCATTATTCAATGTTATGTTGTAATTGTGCTATTGTTCATAAATGTTTCCTTGTGTAATTTGCTTGGATTCGAGATATGGTAGCACTAATTCTTTTTGGTCTCCATGTCATGGTATGAAAAGATACTCCTTCATATATCTTATGTGATCTTTCCTCCTCTATGATCATAGTTCTACTTTCTTTGGGGAATGATGTCAATTCATTTGCAATAATATCATATATATATTATCTTATGATCATACTGACCCCACAATAGGTAGATCCCTTATGTGTTCTTTGTATATTTTTATGATATTTCCCTTGATTTGTCTTCGTCTAGGGGCATCTCGACGTGGAAATGTAATCAGTAGAGTTGTTTATGTTTCCATTAAAGCCATTGCTCCTGTTAAAGTGTTAGCAATGAATTTAATGTGGGGGCATACGCTCTGCTCACCTATTGCACATACACACTTTTTGATATGCACATATTTTTCAAGATAATTTTTTCCCCTTTTTTGGATTAGTGACTAACCCTTAAAGCATGGATTTATATTTTAGGATCTCTTGATTCCTCCAGTTTCAAATATACATATATTTTGATCCCTTAAGGTCAGAGGTGTCCTTAAGACTGGATCTCTATTTTTCTTGGTTTTATTCTTATGGAATAGAATATTCCTAAGGGTAAATCCTTGATGGGTTGACTAGTGAGTAGCCACATTCACTAGGCGGTTCAATTCCATCTTTCCAGTTGTGTCATTTCCTTATGTGGTTCACTACTAGCAAGTTGGATATACTGATGTCTATGACTAAGATATAGTGTTGTCATTATGCCAACAAACTCATATAGCAGTTTGGGTAAGCGCACATAAAGATAAGATCAGAATTCAGCTAAGTGTTGAAGACTGGACAGTATACAGAGCACTAGAGACTCAGAGCATCAACGCATGTGTGTACAGATGAATTATGGTATGCACCCTAGAAGTTAAGGTTGTTAGACTATATTCTTTCTTAGTCTAAGAGCGCATGATCAGATATGAAAGCATGCAAAAGTTATAATCAGCTGAAGTTGCACAGCCAGTGTGTGCCAACAGAGTACAGAGCATACAGCCGACAGTTAACATTTTGGTTTGCAATTATAAATTAATGTTGTAGAGGCTATAAACCCATTGTATTGAGGTTTTCGACATATGTACATGTATAATTGTAAGCACGCTTAAGCCAATTCATTTGGAAGCATTGTTTGTAATTAGTTATAGGGCCGACCTAATTGTTTTGTTTGTATGAGCATATAAATATAAGATGCACCTATGTAATTAAGTATGCAAAGTATATGGAAGTTTATGTAAAGATAAGATAAGAAAAGAAGAAGTGTGTGAAGAGTATCTAAAGAGTATCATAGCTTTGCAAGAGGTCAAGGCATCAACACATCAAAGGAACTAATCAAACATTCAGTGTCATTCATAGTTCATCTTACAGATATAGTGTGTATCTAATAATTTTAAGGTTGTAGCCTTCACCATTTGAGCAGTGCACTCTAGGATAGTGAGTCCCAACTGTTAACAGGGTTATTGTAAAAGACTCCTAATAGGGTTTGAGCCTTAACAAGGTCTACTGTACTTAAAGCATTGTAAAGCTACTCCTAACAGGGTAAAGGACCTTCTAGCAAGGATCACAAAACACCAGTACAGAATATTAGTGGGTATCAAGTCCCACTGGCATTTTTACCTATTTGGGTTTCCCCGTAACCATATTGGTGTCATGTGTTGATTTCATGTTTCATGTGAATGTGAATGTTTAATTCAGTACTTAAGCATTTATAATTTAGTATTCACATTAAAGAGAAAAGTTAAAATATAGTGAACACTGATTCACCCCCCCCTCTCAATGTTCCCACTTCCTAAAAATTGGTATCAGAGCTTTGGTCCTCTGAAGAGAAGTTTAACCGCTTGAGGAGATCAATGGGTTCAGAAGAAGTAAAGAATTTGAAGGAGAATCTTAAAGCAGCTCTTAAAGACCTAGACAAATTTGAAAAGACAATTGAGGAACTGAAGTTAAAAGTCAGTGGTTGTCAAACCTTCATCAAGAAGTTAAGACAAGATTTGAAGACATGTACAAGTAGTGATTTGGGAAAAATGGTTAAAGAACTGAATGAAGAGAACTCATCTCTTAAATATCAGATTGATGATTTGGATGAAAAGCTAGTAAATAATCAAGTAGTATATGATGAACAGATCAAAGAGAACCTTCAATTGAATGAAGAATTGAGGCAAGCTAATTTGGAAATCTTGGAGCTAAAGAACAACAATGGACAGTTGGAATCTAAACTAAAGAAGGCTAAGGATCATATTGATAAATTACATACAAGTACAGACTTGATAGAATCTCAGTTATATGCAAGAAAGCTTAAAGGAGACACTACCGGTATTGGATACAATGAGGCATAGAATTAGATTGATGATATGAGACTAAAGAATAAAGCTCCAGAAGACTCTACAAATGCTAAGGAGACTATGAACAATGTTGAGACACCTAAGAATGAGCGCAAGCTAGTAGACCAAACTTGTTATGCCTGTAACAAGAAATGACACATTGAAAAAGACTGTAAAGAGGTAAGACCTTTCAATGGTTATTGTTATTCATGCAATAAATTTGGTCATAGAGCAATGAATTGTAGAACAAATAAGAGGAATAGAACTCAGAATAATCAGAGAAGTAAGAACCAATCAAATGTGAGAACCAGTTAGGATGTTACATGTCAGATTTGTAACTATAGAGGACACTCAGCAAAACAATGTAAGATGATAGCTCAGATAAATGCACTGAGGAACTTAAGTCCTCAAGTTATTTGTCACTCTTGTAACAAGGCTGGACATATCTCAAAGTTTTGTAGATCAAGGATGCAAGGTCAAGAAAGTCCTAAAAAGCCAGAAACCTCAGTACTGGACACCGAAGGAGAAGTCAAGTTTGTGAAAGCCAAAGAAGATGCGAGCTTGATATGGTCGAAAGAAAAGAAGGATAAGGAATTTGAGATGGTATTGGATGCATCCCTAGTGGATGCACCCTCTACATCTGCATAAATGGCCCTCAGGGTCATAGGGGGAGCTAATTTAGCTCTAGACCCCTGCGTGGCTGGTATACTCATCCTCAGAGTATGCACCTTTGGACTTAAACTTTTGGAGTGTATTGGAACCTTTGTGTAAGAGAACACATACTGATGATTAGCAGAGCATGAGTTTGAAATTTTGAAGTGACAATCTGGTTTATGCGTTGAGCATCAATGGTAGAATTATTACTTTAAGTACATGAAAAGTTGTTTGTTCACTCATTGCATTCTAATTCAGAGCGATTGAAGATTAGATCAAGCCTTGGAAGTTGTTGTGAAGTCTTTGAGATTGAGCTATCAGTGTTGTGTCAAAGATTTGATCAGTTGCAAAAACCCTAGCTCATTGTGGCGATTTAGAATCTGTCAGATTATCTCTAAAGTTTAGTTGGGAAGCGATTAACAAGTCATGGCCAGTCCTATTGTTTATGATGTCGCTGAGAAGAAAATATATGTTTTCAAAAGGCACCTGTTTAAATCAATCCTAGATGATTTAGAGGGAGCATTCTCCCACACGCCAATGGGCATCATGCATGTAGAAGACATAAGGGCTTACATCTATTGTAAGAAGGAACCTGTTGGACTAGATAGGTTAAGGGTGCACATGGACACAATGTTGAAACCAGACAAAACATTCATGGATGAATACACCAAATGGAATGATCACCCCATTGTTGAATATGCCACAACATATGAATTCTATGAAACAGAATGGATAAAAATCTTGTTAAGCAGAATCCATGATGATTTGTTTTGGATTGGAGATGTACCAGTAAGAATCATAAGAGACTTGATTCATGAGATGAAAGGCCTTTCTAGGATAGGCACCATCCTTCCTATGGGAAAGGATGTCAGGAAAATGGTGGAGCAAGTGTGTAAGTCAAGGAGTGATAAGTGAGGCATGACTATTGAGCCGATTGAGCAAGCTAACATCAAATTGATGTCAATGATACGAGGTTATAGATTTCATCACACCAGTAGGGTGAATAGTGTGTCTGTGGGCACCATTCTAGCAGCCATCTCACTTGTATAAGAAGATGGAGAGTTCAACTTGTGTGAGATCTTGCACGCATAGTTGATAGACAATATCAAAGCTATCAAACATGACAAAACAAAGATATTCAGGTTTGGCTCCCTAATCATCTATATGTACCTTCATATAGTTTGTAAAGTTTCAAATGTATAGTTGGATAAGACTATTCCTACCATGCCACATATATCATTCATGGTAGCTACTCAAAGCACCTTAAGAGACTATGTAACCTTGGAATTGAAGACCTTTAGAGAAAGGATGCAGATGAGGTACATGATTCCTGAGAGTATTGTGGAGAAGTATAAAGACACAATATGCTTCATGGTGGAGATTGATACTAGTATGGAAGCTGTTGAGCCTAGAACTAAGTGGATTCATCCACTTGGGTATGAGGTTGAGGAACAAGTTCTTGAATCTTATGCATAGGTATTGCTATCAGCCCCAAAAGATGTTAATGAACCTAGGTGGGGAACCTATGAAGAGAAGACTAGAGAAGTTGATGCTAAGCTGAATAGTGCAGCAACTAAAAGAAAGCTTGCAAAAGTTACATCAGAGATCTTGAGAATACATGGTGTATCCCAAGCAAACCTTGACAAGGCAAGGGAAGAGAAGATTGCTCTAGAATTGAAGAGAACAATAGCAGAAGAAGAACAAGAAGATCCCAAGATGAAGAAGATTAAAATTGAAAAAGATGATGACACTCCTTCTACACCCAAAGAATCTAGTGATCCTATTGCTCCTCTGAAGTATGAACCAATGATCAGAAGGAAGAAAGAAGTAAGCACTAGTCATCCATCCTCACAAGCATTAAGGAGCAAGAAATCTAGTCAGGTAACTCCTAAGGCAGGATTCAGACCAAGTCTTAGAACTTCGAGCGCAAGAATTATTGATGAGGGAAGAATTGATTAGGTAGGAAAGTTCTATGAGACATACAGTGAAATTGATAAGTCAAAAATACATGATATGATTATCAAACATTTGATCAAGTTCAAGAAGATAGTTCTTGAATTGAAAACAGAAATTCTAGATAAAGTATGGGATATTCTAGAACACCTAAATAAGAAAGCAAATGAAGAGGATCTAAGGATCAAAGAAAAAGTATTACAAGATACTCTGCCAGTATGTTCTAAAGAAGAAGAGGCACTAATATTGAATTTGGTGAAGCTGCACCTAAGGACTAAGATGAGAACTCTTCACATCATGAACAAAGACTATGAGCTGATAAAAAAGGAAACTAAGAAGGCCTTTGAGAAGGTGTTATTAGACCAATAGATAAGACTACCTACTGTGCCCATCACTCATGCATCCAATAAGAAAAACAAAGCAACAAAAACCTTAAATGTACCAATGACAGGTCCTCAAGAATCAACACCCATAGAAGAAGCACAATCAGAGGCAAATAAGTCTATGCCCATGTCGGGATCACTCAAGGGTAGCACATTCATCATTGATAATGTGGAGATAGACATGGTGGCCATTGACACAGAATTGGACAAGTTTGAGGAAGCCTTTGTGAGTACACAAGAAGCAGAGATCTTATGCAACAACACTCCTCCAACTCATGAAGAAGAAGAAATAGGAGAGGAAGGAAAGAAAAAAGAAGAACAAACTTCTGTGGATCTAACCAAGATAAAATTAGAAGTAAAGGACATCACTCCCATCACTCCCTCCTTAGCATTGTTGTCAAGTTTGACACCTGACACAAGCAGTTTGGACTCTTGGAAAGAAGAAGACCTGATTAAGTTTAGCATCCTGGCTATGGAGAAGGCTGAGGATAAGCAAGTAATGAGGAATCCCCTTCTAGTGGAATCAGTAAATATTTTGAATAGTTTTCTACCAGAGGATAAGAAAGTGGTAAAGGTACATTTGGTTGATGATGTAAGCACAGTCATCTCACAATTCAAAGTCAAATTTTTAAGCCTAGAAGAATATGCAACCATAGTAGTAGAGGAGAAGTACTTAAAGAAGAGACTCAATGAACTGATGAGTAATTTTGCACTAGACTTGAATTCTCTTAAGTCTGGTCAGGCATTCTTGAAGGAACTCGCAGATCAAGGAAGGAAAGTCATTGCAGAATCCATGAATCAGGATAAGCTAACTGATGCCCATCTTAAGAAGATCAAAGATGCAGAGGCAATGATTGAGAAGGTGAAGAATTTAGTGCTAGACACATCCACTGATGTGAACATATGTAACAATGTCTATCAAGGTCAGTTAGACATAATCAAGAAGGCAAAGAAAGAAATGGATAAGATAAGGTCTAGACAGACTCAATTGAGGAATGCTCTTGCACCCTCACTAGACATTCTCAGTCAAAACATAAAGGAGATTGATGCGACCATGATAACCTATGATCAAGGCCTGAGCATAGAATTGGAGAAGATGGAGAAGCTAAAGTATGCACTTTGCGCCCATCTCTAGATAGTGAACTCGCTGATCACATTTTGGAAGAAGGAAATCCAAAATTTGAAGATAGCATATCTAGATGTCTTTCCTCAGTAAGTATGTATAGATATACTTTTAGAAGAACCTTTTTCATTAATGTCAAAGGGGGAGTTGTATAGAATATGGACAATTATGTATAGTATGGGGAGTTGTATAGAATATACAAATATATAGAAGACAAAAGTTTTTTGTATTAAGGACAGTTAACAACTTAGCCATATTCCTTTGTTGCCATCAATGACAAAGGGGGATATTGTTGGAAAGTTGGCTATACTGATGTATATGACTAAGATATAGTGTTGTCATTATGGCAACAAACTCATAGAGTAGTTTGGGTAAGCGCACATAAAGATAAGATCAGAATTCAGCTAAGTGTTGAAGATTGGACAGTATACAAAGTACCAGAGACTCAAAGCATCAACGCACATGTGTATGGATGAATATTGGTATGTGCCCTGGAAGTTAAGGTTGTTAGACTATATTCTTTCTTAGTTTAAGAGTGCATGATCAGATATGCAAGCATGCAGAAGTTACAGTCAGCTGAAGTTGCACAACCAGTGTGTGCTGCAGAGTATAGAGCATAGAGCCGACAGTTAACATTTTGGTTTGTGATTATAAATTAATGTTGTAGAGGCTATGCACCCATTGTATTTAGGTTTCTGACATATGTACATGTATAATTGTAAGCACGCTTAAGCCAATTCATTTGGAAGCGTTGTTTGTAATTAGTTATAGGGCTGACACAATTGTTTTATTTGTATGAGTGTATAAATATAAGATGCGCCTATGTAATTAAGTATGCGAAGTATATGGAAGTTGATGTAAAGATAAGATAGGAAGAGAAGAAGTGTGCAAAGAGTATCTAAAGAGTATCATAGCTTTGCAAGAGGTCAAGGCATCAGCACATCAAAGGAACTAATCAGACATTCAGTGTCATTCATAGTTTATCCTGCAGATATAGTGTGTATCTGATTATCCGAAGGTTGTATCCTTCACCATTTGAGCAATGCACTCTAGGATAGTGAGTCCCCACCTCTAACAGGGTTATTGTAAAAGACTCTTAATAGGGTTTGACCCTTAACAAGGTCTACTATACTTAAAGAATTGTAAAGCTACTCCTAACAGGGTAAAGGATTTTCTAGCAAGGATCACAAAACACTAGTACATAATATTAGTGGGTATCAAGTCCCACTGGGGTTTTTACCTATTTGGGTTTCCCTGTAGCCATAGTGGTGTCATGTGTTGATTTCATGTTTCATGTTTATGTGAATGTTTAATTCAGTACTTAAGCATTTATAATTCAGTATTCAGATTAAAGAGAAAAGTTATAATATAGTGAACACTGATTCACCCCCCCCTCTCAATGTTCCCACTTCTTAACATTCACAATGGGACATAAGTTCTCATTGGGTGAGTTAATCACACCCTTTCTTTCTCTCTCTAGAGATGTCTCTCTATAATACCCCAAAAATGGGCTATAAGTTCATTAACCTCCTACATCGACAAATCGAACAAAATCGACATCAAAGTCCTAACCTAAGGCACATCTGACATCATCGAATCATAATTGATTATCTTAAATTCTGCATCGGGGAATATTCCTAGTAATATTCCTAATTATCTTAATTATCTTTAATTTAATGATTATTTGGCGATAAATCACATTTATCCTAAGTTTGATTAATTGAATATTTTCATATTTAATTAATTAGATTTAATATTTGCCACTTAATTGTGTAATTAAATTTAATTCTATCTATTATTAATTGTATTATTTAATTTTGACAATAAATCAAAATTCGTATCTTTAATTGATTAAATTCTTATTTAATTAATTAAAGCATGTTGTCATTATTTAATAATATAATTTTTAATAAAAGTTTGGTAAAATATTTAATTAACCCATAAATTAATTATTTTATTTCAAAAATCAGTTGAGTTGAGGATAAATCACTTTATTTATTTATTTAATTCTTAATTATTATGCATATTCAAAAGAAATAGTTAAACTCCAAATCAGAAAATCAATGCAAGTTATTGACTTTTTGGAACTCAACGTCCTTTTGGAGTTCAAAAAGCTGATCTAAACTCTAATTTGAGTTAAAAAGTTGTTTTTGCATGATTTTGAGAATTAATTATCTTTCATGATCAGATAACTCAAAAATCAAGATGAGTTAATTTGAGTGATTTATGGCTTTTCCCATGCACCTCCATAGCCCTGGATTTCTATAAATTAAGGCTTTAGCTCTTCACAAATCATCTCATATTTTGCACAATCACGCTGGAGAATTGGAGGCTGAGGAAATCAACTTGCGAATTCAAAGTTTTGTGAGATCAATTTCAATTGCATAGTTTTTATATCTTAGCATAGAATTCATAGTTTTTATATCATTGTTAGAATCTTCATTGTTAGATCATCTAGCATCCATAGCATATCAGTTTATCATTCTTATTGCATAGAAAATATCAAAAAAATAGATTAATTGCATTCATATTTCATATCTAGATCAATTGCATTCAAATCCTTCATTTAGGTGTCGTCTAGGTCACTGATCTTGATTACAATCTGAGAACATTAATCTCGCACCTATTAGAAGGTAGTAAATCGCTTGGTTAGATTAGATTTCAATTTTGTATGATTTTGATTATAGCTAACCTCTAATATTTTACTGAAGTGTTGTGTCTACAGATCAGGTACAATTTTCACACACACATTTCTGGCACCCACCGTGGGGCAACCCACTTTTGCATGCTGGTTTTGATTTTTTTGGGAGCTAAAACCCCAAAGTTTCAAAGATTTAATTTTATCTCCCAAACGGCTTGGAATTTTGGTCTGAAATTTTTTTTGTAGATTGGTAACATGTCAAGGAAGCTACAGTAAAAACTTTAAAATTTTTTGAGATGTTTTGAATTTTTAATAATTTTTTCTTGAAATTATGGAAAAAATTAATATCTGACGCAAATCACCATATTTTTCTGAAATTTTTATATTTTCGGAAATCTCTTTAAATTTTATAGGGGGTCCATTCTTTGTGTTTTAAATTTGAACATGATATAATAGCTCAAATAGTCAATTTACAAAAACTGGTCTATTTTGATAAAACGGGTCTCTAGGGCACAAATGAAGAGATTTTTGTAAAATTTTTGCATTTTTGGAAAGCTCTCTATTTTTAAGTAGGGGTCTCTATTCTGAATTTTTATTTTTGTGACCAAAATCATATCAAAAAAATTAGATCTTGTTGACTAGGTCAAATGCAGCAAAAAAAAAAAAAGTTTTGTGATGGGTATGCACTTATTTTTTTACATGCTTCAATGAATGATATGAGTTGTCATTTGGGTTAATTGTTGGTTATTATTACTAACAATAATTGATTTTTAGAGCTAACCCTATGGTTTTCATAAGTTGAATATATTTTGCATATCTTGTTTGCTTGTTTGCTTGTTGGAGAGTTCGTCACTTGCTTGCATGGAAAAGCTCAACAAAAATTGCTAAAAATCAAGTAAAATCTACTAAGCATGTTGCGAGGATCCCAGGTATTCTCCTTCATCTAATAAAATTTTGATTTGGGACTTAAAATAAATCTCTTATGTGTCAAGCTTGTGTGCATCTTTTCATGCTTTTGATCTATTTCTACACACTTGCATAATTGATACTAGGTTGTGAACCCTTAAGGATTCATTAAGTAGTCTTAGAATACTTGTGATTGATCTTGATTGCTATCTTGGGTTATTGGACTCGCTAATCTGCCGGCCCCTCATTTTCGCCCCGTGGTTGCAATCTTAGTGCCATAAAGGGGAGGGGTCAACAGGACAAAAGCGTTAAGTGTTCCACTTGGCAACCCTTTTGTGCTTTTAGGAACTCACTTATTTTCTAAGTTGGGGACTCATTTTCAACTTGTGTGAGGTGTTAAGTGTTCCACCTTGTGGACTCATCTCATATTCATTTTAAGCGTTAAGTGTTCCTCTTTCTACTTTTTAGGTACTTTTGGTAGATTTACTTTCAGGAATATATCTGTGCTCACATAGTAATTAGGCCCTATGAACACTATTCGTGATTCTTGAAAGATTGGATTCCCAGTGAAATCCTTCTTGACGATAGAATCCTTGTAGGTAGGGAGGATACTTAGTGCGTTTCACATTCAACTTGGTTAGTGCATCTTCTCTTATTGATCGACACATTCTCTCTCTGGAGAGGTTGATAGATCACGAGCTTTGGTGAATCAAAATTGGTTAGTGTGTCTTCTCTTATTGATTGATACATTCTCTCCCCGGAGAGGTTGATAGATCACGTGGAGTTGATATCACAGACCTTGGTGGAACAAAACTTTGTCTTAGCGTGTCAGATTAATCTGCTTGTTTTGTTTGGGTTAAAAGTGAAGAGGTGTCAAAACCTTGAATCTGGAGCCAAGTCCCCTTGTGGTATAAATCTGTGAGTCATCTTTAGAGAGGGTTAACCATAGCGGACAATCCCTTCACAGGGAAAACTGCGTTGACGGAACCTCAAGCAGTCATAGCCATTTTCGCCGTGGTAGTGACAGCCACTATATAAATGTCCTTGTGGAAGAAATCTCCATGGGTATGGTTCATTGTTGGGTTGTCAGATCTCCCTAGCAGCTCTTGAAGATTAAGTTCTCGGACTGTGTCAAAACCCTGGTGCACCGGGATTGGGGTTCACCCCTTTGAATCATAAAAGTTGCAGAGTCAAACCATTACTAAAAACCCTAGAGAGGCCAATTTTTCACTTTCAGGTATATGTGCATTATTGCAAAACTTTTTCAGAACATACACAATTAGTACTCTCAGGGATTAGCACAATTTGGTCACTTGATTGTTCATGCGCAAGGTTGCTTTTGCCCTTGTTCATTGTTTTCAGACGTGCTTGGAATCACTTGCTTGCTGTTCTGCGTATCTACTTGGCTATTAAAAATGATCAAATCTGGTATAACCTTCAAAATTTGGACAGTACAATTTGCAAACAATCCAGAACTGAAAACCTTAAATTTTGCAAAAATTGATGTAAAGTTCTTTCTGGAGTCAAAAGTCATTTCAAAAAGTCAAAAGTCATATGACTTTTGTCAAATGTCGTTTCAATAAAGCCCATATGTCATATGATTGAGAACCCAGTGTCGTACGAGTTTTCAAACCAGCAAAATTCAAGAAGCCAAAAATTGTTAGCAACTATCGTACGAGTTTTGTCAACTATCGTTTCATCTCTACCCAACTGTCGTATGAGTTTCACAACTGTCGTTTCATTTATACCCAACTGTCATACGAGTCTGCAGAGTGTCATTTGGAAAAATTTGAGAAAGTTGTCAGAAATTGTCAAATTGCAAGATATCCAATGTTTTCAGCCTAGTTCCAGAATCTGTCAAAAATGTCATTGTGTCAGGAACAGAGCAGTAGCTATTGAGCATTCTACCATTTTCCGAGTTTGATCTTTTGAATCTGATCTAGTCTTCTGTTTGATCAATTTGAGTCCTTTTTATCTTGTGTCAAAACCTTGTCATAACTATCAATCTTCAATCAATCTTCAAAAATAGACTAAGTGTTGAGAACTCGTGTCTGCTATCTTTTGGACGATCTATCCCATACATCCAGGGCACAGTTTCCTTCACCCACATCTCATTGGATCTTCAAAACTATCATAATCTTGACAAGGTTGCGTCATCCGATTTTCTCGAATCAAATTGTTCTTCAGTTGTCTTTGTCCTTTTCTTCTGTTTCATTCAAAGTTAATGGTGGAGACTAGAGCTTCTTCACACAAGAAATCAGAAGAAACATCTCAGAACTTAATTTTGACCAATACCCCAGGTCCAAATCTTGAACAACTCATCAAGTTAGGTATCTATGAAGACGATGGTCTCGGTAACTTTCGATTAAAAACTGGTTACATACCTCCTTTATCAACTCACAGAGGTAATCAACAAACTCCTCCTCAATCTATTCCAGGGAGCCCAAAAAATCCTACCATGTCTCAAGCAGGGACAAACCACAGTTCTCTAGGAGGAGGATCCCAGGGACACCATTCTCAACATAATGCTAACCAAGAACCTACCCCCTCTGAAATCCATCGATGTCAGAATGATGATGAATTCAAGAGAATGATGAGCCATTTCTTGAAAGTGGATAGAGAGGCATACTTTTTACAATTAGCCCAGGAAGGGGCTAAGCTTCCTCCCAACTTTAACATTGATTATATAATTACACATGAGGAAGAAACTCCACTCATAGCTATGACAAAATAGATGCACGCTATACAAGTTGAATTTAACAATCTTAAGAAGGAGAAGGAACCCAAGGAGTTCTCCATGGAGGCCCTATGTCCTTTCCCGTTCGACAAAAACTTGTATATGCCACCATTCCCAAAAAGAGTGGAGATACCAACGTATGAAAAATATGACGGACACTCTGATCCTCAAGATCATGTCAGAGAGTTCTGTATGCAATCCATGGAATTCATGCATGAACCGACTTATCTAATGCATCTTTTTCCTAGATCCTTGGGAGGAGCATCCATTCAGTGGTTTTCAAGATTACCTTCTACAATCAAAACTTTTGAGGAATTGATTAAATTGTTTTATCAACAATATTCCTACAATATTCAACATCCGATTACCATGATCGATATCTGTAACCTCAAGCAATATCCAGAGGAATCATTCCTAACTTTCCTCAAGAGGTGGCGAAAGAAGTTTTCTCTATATGCTAGACCAATTCCCGAAATGGAGAAACTTGAAATCTTTATCAATAACCTTGTTCCAGAGCTCAACTATCCATTACAAATGCAAGATCATGTATCTTTTGATAAAATGGTGGATAATGCAATCAAGATTGAGAAAGTACTTGTCAAGAAAGGAGAAATCACACTTCAAAAGGACAAGTCTGAATCTGGATCTAGCTCAAAAGATAAAAACAAGAGCTGGAATAGAAACAAAGGTATCGTCTCTGACGGTGTTGTTGACACTATCCACACCCCATCAAAGGCACCGACCTACAATCTCACCCTTGCCACCAAAGCCATTGAAGCTTCAGAGCAAAAATCTGCTGAACCATCTCCAAAGAAGTCATTCAAACGATGGGATAATAAATGAAAGTTTACTCCCTTGGGAGAATCTTTGGAATCTGCTCTGAGGACCCTGATAGCTGATAACATGATCTCTTTACCACCAATCCAAAAACCTGATCCGGATCTAAAACCATATTGGTGGAAAGATAATGAATTCTGTGCTTTCCATCGGACTAAAGGTCACAAAACTAATGGATGCTTTCACTTGAGGCATACCATTCAAGATTTGATAGATCAAGGGGATATCATGATCGATAATCCTACCAGCAATAATGATCACACAGCATTTACAGAACCGTTTCCACAACATAGCAAAGGAGTTTCCACTTCCCAGCCTAACATGGGGGCAAAAGTCAACTATGCCTACCCTGGAAACGATGTTGTCATCAATATGGTTGAACCATGTCTCTCTGAAAGCTGCAATGTCATCACAATTGTACGAAGAGATAGAAATCATTCCTCAGCTAATGCAGTTACCAGATCACAAGCTCAGACTCATCTGAAAGGACAAACACCAAGTTCATCTAATGTCCCTAAGATACCTTTCAATCTCACATCTGCTTCTAAACAGAAGGTTGCCTCAAAATCTTCCAATCCAAAGGATACCAGACCTACATCTTACAGCATTGTCCAACAACTCCAGCACACCAATGCCAAAATCTCCATGGTTGAGTTACTTCGAATATCTCCAGCTCACAAAGATATCCTAGGCAAAGCTTTTCTCGGCTCTAATGTTCCTGATGATCTAGATCTAGATAGGTTCCAGACTATGGTTGGTCATCTAACGTCTCCGCAATATATCTCCTTTTCAGAGGAAGATGACAACTCTTTGAGTCACCCACACAATTAGCCCTTACACATAGAAGTCTTGATCCAGAACCGTCGCATCAAACGTGTGTTGATAGATGGGGGTGCAGGCCTCAACATTTGTTCTTACAACTTAATCACACAGTTGGGATTCTCAGAGGTGGCTATTGATCCTTGAAAGAAGATCACTATAAAGGCCTATGATGAACAGGAAAGATCTTCTAAGGGCACCATTGTCTTACCCATCCGAGTGGGTCCAGTCATCAAAGATACCACATGTCAGGTGCTCGATCTACCATTGGCTTATAATATCCTTCTAGGGTGACCCTGGATCCATGAAATGCAAGCCATTCCTTCTACGTATCATCAATTCTTGAAATTTCCCTATGAAGGAGTGGAAGTTACTATCCCAGCAGATCTGAATACAACTTGCAATACATTGAAGGAAAGTGCCGATAAGCTTGTTCCCAACAACAGAGAATCTTTCATCAAGCAACAAAATATCGCTTCCACATCTAATATGGATGACATTGCTAAAGATATCAATATCAAAGAAAATGGGATGGGAGAATACACTATAGAGCTAGTCTTGTCTCTGACATCTCTCCCAATCTCACCTAAGTCGTATGGCCAATCCTTGAAGCAGTCTAAATCAGAACCTAAGAAACCTATGGAAGCATACAAAAGACATTTTGTGGTGGAGTAAGTATCCAAACAAGAATTTGAAGAGGATGAAGCTGTGCTGGCATGGCTATATACAGAGGATTCTGAATCTAAAATTGTTCAACCTAGTGAATCTATAGCACCTACAATCCCTACTAGTTCATATGGTCCAGGAAACAAATTGATAGCCAAGATGGGATATTCTGGTCAAGGACCTCTAGGAATTAGGTGAAAGGGTCTTGTGACCCCCATTTCACATATTGGTTGAGCCAAAAAAGATACTGGTGGCATAGGGTTTAAAAAGAAACCCTATCATCTCAGAGGTGGTTGTTCTCATGTCATAGAACAAATTGCACCAGGAGAACCCCTTCTTAAGAAAGAAGAAACAGAACCCTCTGATGATGATTCAGATAGCTCTGAGCTTATCCCCTATGAAAAATTGCCTAAAGAGATCAAAGATCTTCTTGATGATACAGATGATCCTATCAAAAGAATTAATGTAGTAGAAACACAAGAACCTACTGTAGTGCAAGAGATGGTTGTACCACAAGAACCAGCCAATCTCGAAGGCAATCAAACTGATCAAGAAGTAGGGGGTAGTTATTCTGACACTGATTCCCATGAATATGAATTCAAGTCAGAGACCGAGGGTAATCCTTCTTGGGGTATTCATCCTGATTTCACGCACTTTCTAAGATTTCCTAGAGATTCTGAATCAGAAGATGAGTCAAATGATTATGAATGGGGTGCCATTCCAGAAGAAGATGAGCTTATAACAAAGAAATCTATTGATGTTATTCACGAATATGTCTCTCAACCCAACGTAAGTCTAGAGCGAAACAATGAACTTAACATGTCTGATCCACCTATGGCTGAAGAGGACTCCCATGATGACGTTGAGCCTATTCACGAATTGAACATTTTGAGCTGTAATATCACCTTTGAACTTGAGCGTCAGGTTAGGACCAATGATGACATATCCACATCGTGAACACCATATCCCAAGCCTTTCCCGCTTTGACTATCCAACGCCCTGATCTTATTGACCAAACTTCCACAAACCCAAACCATGGTATGTATACCTTCCCAAATGACTATGCCCTTGCCTGCTACCTCAATACAATTGAGCCTATGAGTACTTCCATCAGTGAACCAAGCGTCAGCATGACCGAGTCAGACATCAAATATCTTAGTCAGAAAAACAAAAGTAAAAAGAAAAAGAAAAAGAGTTCTGAGGGTGAAAACCACTTTGTGGCAGTCTCAGAACTGACAAAAGTAAAAAGAAAAGATGTATCTGAAGGTGAAAACCTCTCTGAGGCACCTAAGGATGAGATATTTGATGTCCTTCCAAGTCATTTACATGATAGATCTCCAGTTCTAATTGAGCCAACTCAATCCATCAATTTGGGTACAACAGAGGAACCACAATTGGTACATGTAGCACAATCTTTATCAGACGAAGAGAAATAGAACTTCACTACCTTCTTATCAGAGAAAAAGATCAACTTTGCATTGAAATATTCAGATATGCCAGGATTGGATCCCAATCTCATTATGCACCATCTATCCATTGCTCCCGGAGTAAAACCAATCAAACAAAAATTGAGAAAGATGCATCCTCATGTTGCACTCTTAGTCAAAGTAGAGCTAGAAAAACTCCTCAAAGTTGGATTCATCCGTGTCATAGACTATGCTGAGTGGATCTCCAACATTGAACCTATTTCAAAACCAGATGGTTCAATTAGAGTGTGCACGAACTTTAGAGATGTGAACAGAGCATGCCCTAAGGATGATTTTCCACTGCCTAACATTGATATGATAGTGGACATGACTGCGGGCTATGAAATGTATTCCTTAATGGATGGCTTTTCTAGATACAACCAAATCAAAATTGCTCCAGAAGATCAAGAGAAAATAGCTTTCACATGTGCGTGGGGAACTTTCTGTTGGAATGTTATGCCATTTGGACTCAAAAATGCTGGAGCTACATATCAAAGAGCAATGACATCTATTTTTCATGATATGATGCATAGAACAATGGAGGATTACGTAGATGATACCTTGGCAAAATCCATGATTAGAACTGAACATCTAACAGACTTGAGCATGATCCTCGACAGAATGGAAAAATTTAGTCTTCGACTAAATCCTAAAAAGTGTGCTTTTGGAGTCACTTCTGGAAAGCTCCTAGGATACATCGTCTCCAAGAAAGGCATTGAAGTTGATCCAGCTAAGGTCAAGGCTATAATAGAGATGCAACCTCCCACAAATATCAGTCAAATGAGGATGTTGCAAGGCAGAGTTCAATCTATCAGAAGATTCATATCACAGCTAGCAGACATCTCACAGCCTTTTACAAAAACATTACATAAAGGTGTGACCTTTGCATGGAATGAAGAATGCGAGAACAACTTTAAACATATCAAGAAGTATCTATCAAATCCACCTATATTGATGCCTCCTATTCATGGGAGGCCATTAATATTATATGTCTCCGCAACAGATACATCACTGGGGGCATTGCTAGCACAGCATGATGAGAACAAGAAAGAAAGAGCCATCTACTATATCAGCCAAACTTTAGTGGCCTATGAGAAGAACTACTCAATGATAGAGAAGGCATGTCTCACTGTGATCTTTGCATCATAGAAATTGAGACAGTACATGTTAGCTCATACCACTCATTTGGTAGCTAAAATTGATCCACTGAAATATCTCCTAAGCAAGGCTGCCCTCACAGGTAGACTAGCTAAATGGGTCATGCTCTTGAGCGAATTTGACATTGCATATGTTGAAAGAAAAGCTATCAAAGGACAGGTCATTGCTGATCAATTAGCTGAAGCACCACTATTTGATGATACACCCATGCAAATGGAATTTCCCGATTCTTCTATCATGCACCTCTCTTCTAGAGCATGGCGATTATTCTTTGATGGCTCCTACACACAGAATGGATCTGGAGCAGGCATATTGTTCATCACTCCTCAAGGATACTCGATACCCAAAGCATTCAGATTAAAGTTTCCTTGCACAAACAATATTGCTGAATATGAGGCACTTCTAAATGGTATGAAAATGTCAATACAGTGGAGAGTTACAGAGATGCACATCCATGGAGACTCACAATTGGTTATCCATCAAGTCAATGATGTGTACCAAACCAAAGATGAAAAGCTCATTCCTTACAAGAGAATGGTAGATGATTTAAAGAAATACTTCATCTCTATCACATTTGAGAAAATACCTAGAACGGAGAATAAGGCTGCTGATGCAATGGCGACATTATCTACTCTTTTATAGCAGCCTGAACATGAACTACGCTACGAGTTCCTGGTGGAAGCCCTATCCTATCTTGCATATGACTCCCCTGAAACCCACATGATCTACACTGTTGTAGGTTATGACTCATCTCGCTACAAAAATCTATTCTCCTATCTCCACGATGAAATCATCCCTGAGTCCTTTAATCATTTTGAGAAATGAAACCTTATCCGATCCGCATCCCAATATGTCATCATTGGTAATGATCTGTACAAATGAGGTCTAGATGGTACACTGCTTAGATGTTTAGAATGAGAAGAGTCTCAACGTGCATTAGAGGAAGTCCATGAGGGTATATGTGGGTCACACTCGAACGGTTTAACGTTAGCTTGAAAACTTATTAGGGCTGGGTATTATTGGCCTGAAATGGAAAAAGAAGCTATTAAATTTGCTAAAAACTGTCAACCGTGTCAAGTACATGGCAACTTGATTCATGCTCCAGGGAGAGATCTGATTCCCTTTACTACACAATGGCCTTTTCAACAATGGGCATTTGATCTCATAGGTGCTATCCATCCACACTCTTCTAATGGACATACCCATATAATCACAGCTACAGATTATTTTACAAAATGGGTAGAAGCAGTTCCTCTAACACAAGCAACGGGGAAACAGATCTCTATGTTCATCCTGAATTACATCATTTGTAGATATGGGATCCCTCACTCTATAATCACAGATAACGGGGGACAATTCAAAAACAAGGATCTAGATGACTTATGTGCCAGGTTCAAAATTACTCAACATTGGTCATCTATCTACTATCCTCAAGGGAACGGACAAGCTGAGGCTTCAAACAAAAATCTCCTGAAGATCTTGCACAGAACAGTGAATAAAATAGGAAGAGACTGGCATCTGATGATCAATCCAGCTCTCTGGGCCTATAGAACTAGTATCAGAATGCCTACAGGGGCTACACCTTTCACTTTAGTTTATGGGTCTGAAGCAGTACTGCCTATTGAGGTTGAAATCCCATCACTCAGGATCAGAATGCATGGACTTGTCACTGATGAAGACTACAGAGTGTCGAGGTTACAAGAACTTGAACTACTAGATGAGCGCAGACAAGTAGCGTATGATCATCTCAGAGTGTATCAGAAAAGAATGTCTAGAGGCTACAACAAGAAAGTCAGACATAGAGAATTTCAGGTTGGCGATCTAGTGTTGAGAGAAAATCCTAAAAATCAATCACATCGAGAACACAAGGGGAAGTTCAAACCCAATTGGTTGGGTCCCTTTGTTATCACTGCTACTTTTGGCTCTGGTGCCTATCAACTCTCAACGACTGAAGGAGAACAGCTCCGAGAACCAATCAACGTTCTCCATCTGAAGAAATTCTACGCCTAAGGCATTTAGTGCTTGGTAAATGTCCTGAAAAAAATTTTAAAAATTAGAAAAAGTCCTGAAAAAATGAACATCTTGGTGAAAACCTAGCAATAGGCGCCTTGATGATTCACAAAAAAAATAAAAAAATATCAAAAATTCAAAAAAATTGAAAAAATGAAAAAATACAAAAAAAAAAATGAAAAAGAAGAAAAAGTGCCTTGGTGAAAACCTGGAAACAGGCGCCTTGGTAGTAAAAATAGAATCTCTGCCAAGATGGTGAAAACCCGGCAAACGGGTGCCACTTGTTCCAAATGCTCCATCTATCAGCACGATCTTGGTCTTTCCCAGCTTTCAGTCTTGCTTTAGTTTGTACATATCTCCCAGTTTGTTTCTGCATATCCTGGTTTTAATAAGTCGATCTGTACACCAATCAGCTCAAGCGTCTGTATCCTATCAATGTTCAAATTTGGGGGCAATCAATGTCATATCCTATGGTCTCCCATGTATCTTAGACGTGTCATATCTAGCCAGAGTCCTTTGAAGCTTCATGTGAGTCAGTCAGTCAGTCTTGTCTCCAGAAAGGATTTTGCATCTACAACAATCAAACATCAAACTCAAGCTGAAAACAATCTGTGCTTTTTACATGCTTTTATCTCCTTGTATGCTTACTGATTCGCATTGAGATTTTTGCATATTGTGTCCCTTCGAGCTCTTAGATGATGTCCTTTATAGGATTTAGAGAGTGATGACTGGGGGCATAATCTTTTCTTTGTCTTCTACTTGTATGTGAAAATCTAACATCTTTGGAACTTCTGGATTGAAATGGTGTCCGACTGTAAGAGCCTCTATCTTGAATTGGATGGCCATGCGTACCTCGACCATTGATACCCGGAAAATTCAAGGAAGTTTGATCTAACTATTGTCTTTTTAAAGTGTATTCTTTCTCCTCCTGTGAAACGCAATCTTGCCTAAGGATGTGAACGATAAAGGGTCACTACGGGTAATTCACATTGGATTTAGAATGATCTCTTGACTGTTTGATGTGTTTGTAATGCAAGGCGTACTTAGGTCATCACAACGTTTATGTTTTGATGCTTGTACAAATTGCTATATCAAAATGGACATGGTATTCAGGTCATCCTGGCGCTTGTGCCTAGGTGCTTATATCTAATCTGACATTTTGAAAACAAAATCAATATTCATATATCCATGGTTGTTGACCAGTGGGTGTTGTATTGATTCTTGCGCATACAAATCGATATTCATATGTCTATGGTTTCATGGCTAGTGGGCATTGTATTGATTTATCTGATTACCTAAAAGTTCAATGATGATAACAAATCGACATATGATCAGTGACTAGGTCCTAGGTCTTAGGTTGCATTTCATTTTGCATGTCTCATTGCATTTTACATGTTTGCATGATCTCATAATGATTAAACGAACTTCAATGCTTAAATGATTCTTCAAATCGCATCTTCAAGTCTAACAAGAACTGTATCTCACACGAAGGTTCCTCCAATGAAATAGCAAGTAGAATCCTTTTTCGGGATCAAAATTCAAATTTGAGATCATTCATATTATTAATTGCTTGCATAATCAACCTTCAATCATCACAGAAATCTAGTATTCAACTTAACTGATTATCTTACATCACACTATCAAAATTTCAACTTGGTCAACCATGGTCAACTCATGGTCAAACCTAGTCAAATTTGGTCTCCAGGACCTTCCAAATGATGCAGAATGCATTCTCGAACGTATATAACCACTTCTCAAATCAATTAACATGCTTCTAAACTATCAACGCTGACTTTTTCTTGTCAGATTTCAATTTTAATCCCGAAGGGGGCATGGTATTGCACATCATTCAAAGTCTGTAAATCTTAAATTCTATCGATCAAATCTATCAATATCTTTCATCAGTGATCAAGACAACAATCACGTCTAGTCGCTGATTCATCAAAAGACCTCATCGCTCGAGGCAAATCTATCATCACTTGGGGCATATCAGATTCATCGATCCATATCAATCTAGTATTCTCCTAATCTTGTAAACTGTATCAGTTTTTGCAACCATCAGATCATAGTGTTCTTTCCTTGGTTCTTCGGCAACTGAAGGATTCAGATGTGATACCTGCTAGTTCTGCTAAGACAATCGAGTCTAGAACGGGTCACTCACTTCTTATCAATCCTAAGGTTCAAAATCAGGCATTTTGACACTTTTTCGCAATCATAGGTTCATCGCTGCTACAGTGAACATTATCTCTGGTCATTCAAGACCTCCTATCTCAATATCTCTCAATCAGTTTCTATCTTGAGATCGGTTTATCTTTCGAATCAGTTTCATATCTCTATCAAACACAGACTTTCTTTGAACCACTGCGCTTCGCACAGTAATTCAAAGAGGGGCAAAATGTAATACCCCAAAAATGGGCTATAAGTTCATTAACCTCCTACATCGACAAATCAAACAAAATCGACATCAAAGTCCTAACCTAAGGCACATCTAACATCATCGAATCATAATTGATTATCTTAAATTCTGCATCGGGGAATATTCCTAGTAATATTCCTAATTATCTTAATTATCTTTAATTTAATGATTATTTGGCGATAAATCACATTTATCCTAAGTTTGATTAATTGAATATTTTCATATTTAATTAATTAGATTTAATATTTGCCACTTAATTGTGTAATTAAATTTAATTCTATCTATTATTAATTGTATTATTTAATTTTGACAATAAATCAAAATTCGTATCTTTAATTGATTAAATTCTTATTTAATTAATTAAAGCATGTTGTCATTATTTAATAATATAATTTTTAATAAAAGTTTGGTAAAATATTTAATTAACCCATAAATTAATTATTTTATTTCAAAAATCAGTTGAGTTGAGGATAAATCACTTTATTTATTTATTTAATTCTTAATTATTATGCATATTCAAAAGAAACAGTTAAACTCCAAATCAGAAAATCAATGCAAGTTATTGACTTTTTGGAACTCAACATCCTTTTGGAGTTCAAAAAGCTGATCTAAACTCTAATTTGAGTTAAAAAGTTGTTTTTGCATGATTTTGAGAATTAACTATCTTTCATGATCAGATAACTCAAAAATCAAGATGAGTTAATTTGAGTGATTTATGGCTTTTCCCATGCACCTCCAAAGCCCTGGATTTCTATAAATTAAGGCTTTAGCTCTTCACAAATCATCTCATATTTTGCACAATCACGCTGGAGAATTGGAGGCTGAGGAAATCAACTTGCGAATTCAAAGTTTTGTGAGATCAATTTCAATTGCATAGTTTTTATATCTTAGCATAGAATTTCATAGTTTTTATATCATTGTTAGAATCTTCATTGTTAGATCATCTAGCATCCATAGCATATTAGTTTATCATTCTTATTGCATAGAAAATATAAAAAAAATAGATTAATTGCATTCATATTTCATATCTAGATAGATTGCATTCAAATCCTTCATTTAGGTGTCGTCTAGGTCACTGATCTCGATTACAATTTGAGAACATTAATCTCGCACCTATTAGAAGGTAGTAAATCGCTTGGTTAGATTAGATTTCAATTTTGCACGATTTTGATTATAGCTAACCTCTAATGTTTTACTGAAGTGTTGTGTCTACAAATCAGGTACAATTTTCACACACACACACACACTCTCCTATTGTGATCTGGGAGTCGACAAAGAGTTAAGTCCCTCGGGGCTTGAGCTTTCTCTTTGTCCCTTGGATTACAATAAGATTATCTTTTCATTCTGATCTCCTTTACCAAGAGTTTGCATCGAGTCCATACTCTTGCTAAAGTGGGGGCTTAATGTATCATCTTAAAATGGAAGCACTTCCATGATAAGAGCATTTATCCCTCTGAGTAAGTGGTTTGGGGTCATGTTAAGAGCCTTGATCAGGTCTTTGCATTTCTCTGGCTTTTCCCCCTGTTCTGCTTCCCTCTACACTTTTTTTTCACTTCATATCTGTATTTCCTAACATTTTGGGCTGGGATCCTGAGGTTTTTGACCTCAAGGTCAAAGTCAACCTTGAGGGTCAAAGTCAACCTCAACCCTGACCTAGGTTAGAGTCAACCTTGACCCTGACCTAGGGCAGAGTCGGCCTCATCCGTGACCCCTAGTCCAAATTTCAAGTTTTTTTGATTTTCGAGCATCAGGTTTCAGAAAGGTCCTTTTTCCCACCTCTAGGTCAGCCATTTCGGGTTTTAGAATGGTAAATCCTTAAATTTCATTTAATTTGAGTCTATTTCTAGGGGTTAAGGTGTATTGGGATTTAATTCTCCAATGTCGGCCTTCTCTAGAGGTTTGTGCCCTAGTTCACTATAAAAGGAGGCCTTCCTCCTTCATTTTCACATCTCATTTTCATCAAGCAATCTCTCAAGCTCTCAAGTGCAAGCAAGTGAATTCAAGCATTCAAGTAAGCCTTCAAGCATTCAAGTGTTCAAGAATTCATTCATCAAGGAGATCTATTGTTATCCATTGAAGGATTCAATCTCTTTGGAGCCCCCTTGAAGATCCATCCTTCTACATTCATCCAAGCCTCTTCATGTGCAAAGATCAATTCAAGATTGGTGTTGAAGATCAAGTGCCATTGATTTGAGACATCCTACATTCATTCTACATTCATTGGAGCATCCCTACTTATGGATTTGAGGATTCGAATCCTCTACAACGAATTCAACATAAGTGTGGTGAATTATTTCATTTGCTTTGTTTATGCATATTACAATTCAATTCAATTCAATTTTAAGGTTAATTCCTAAATTGGGGTTTGATGTCATGCCCTGCAAGGGAACCGGGGAAGAGAACAAAGATTCTCTTTATAAAAGAAAAACCTAAGTAATGGTTTATGAAATTTTTTGAATTTTTAAAACAATTTTATGAACAAAACTTAAACTTAGTTTCCTCCCAAGGTTCCCTTCTGTTTAATGCATGATTCATTTAAGTCCATTAAGTAAACTAACAACAATATATACTTCTCAAAGAAAATTACATCATATCACTATAAGATTCTTTATTAAGAACTGCAAAGTACTTTCATTTCAATTTTCCATTTAAAATCATCTATATTCCTAAGTATTCTTTATGAATAATATAACCTTTAAATCAAATAGAATAATCTAAATCATTTGATACATTGCAAATAATACCTTTGTTCTTCAATAGCCTTTCCTTGAATCGTCACTAATTAAAATCATACTACTTAACTAAAAATCATACTACTTAACTAAAAATCATTTTCTTTTCCAACATACATCTTATACATAAAGTTCACATCCCCTTTTTCCCTTTTTCCTAAGTCTACCCATTTCAAATACATCATTTTGAATTACATCAATGATTACATTACATTCATCTCCACTCGAGAGGTAACAATAACTTTACATCATGAAAGATAATTACCAAGCCTTTATTCTTCAAAAAATGGTACATAAGCAAGCATGAATCTTCAAACACTGCATCCACACAAGATACATTGATAAAATGTTTACCACCCAACCACGTGAACATCCAAAGACCCACTCCCCTATGCTAGGAGATAAACACCAGGGTGCACAAAGAAGGAATAGCTAAGCCAAACCTTGGGTCGGGTTACCTTTCCCAAATAATAAATGAAAAGAAAGCCCAAGTATAAATCTTTCCCCAAACAGGTTCTAAGGCTTGGTAGAAACTCTAAGCAACAACCTAAGTGAGTGTCATCGCATAGCCCTCACCCCTTGGGTTGTCTTGGTACTAGCCACTCCGGGCCTCGGTCCCCTAGTAGGCACATGCGGAATGGAATGCCTTTCATACAGACAAGTGCCATTCGATCGTACCTATGCATAGGCACCTTCTCCCACTCCCATCCATAGCCTTTACTAGCACTAATGGTATGGGTGAGGCACATTTAATCTTTTTACATGTTTGAACCCATTCCCATAAGTTTTAATTAAATTATCACTTGTTAAAATAACTCTTCAGTCTATTATCCTGGTACTAGCCACTTAGGGCCCCGGCCCCGCACTAAGAGCCATTCACTAGGTGTCGTTAGGTTTTCTACTCTTAACCCACATATCACAATCACATCATACACATAGTAAAAACATATCATAAACACATTTGTAAGACTGCATCAACGAGTAGAAAATAATAAGATAGTTTATGGATGTTTTAGGGGAAATTAAGAATGTTTAAGGATGTTTAGAATGGTCTTGATCTTCTTAGATGACTCTAAATCCTAAACTGCTCCTTACACACATCCTAACCCTATTAAGGCATCCAAATGCACTGAACATAACCTCTACCAAACAAGGAATGAACACATTTACGATTTACTCAAAGTTCCATATACCAAAAGATAATGTTCCATGAAGTTCACTCTAAGCCTGATATTTGACTAAGCCTAAAATTTGACTAAGTCTGATTTTATTAAAAATCTAAAAATTAAAAGCTACAACTTAACTCCTAGGAAGTTGAAACCTATCCCAATCAATCCAAAAGGTACCTAAACCCTATATACAAGTATAACTTAAAGTATAAGAAATTAAAGTACGTAAACTTATACTTTAATGTTTTAATTGTATAAAGCCTGAATCCTATTTTCATCGGTTAATACTAATCTGCTTAGTTCATATAGTCTGGTCGGTTAACATAGTCTGCTCGACTGACACTAGTTGCTCGGTCACCACTAACTTACTCGGTCACCACTAACTTACATGGTCATCACTAACTTACTCGATCATCACTAACTTACTCAGTCACCACTGACTTACTTGGTCATCACTGACTTACTCGGTCATCACTAACTTACTCGGTCATCACTGACTTACTCAGTTATCACTAACTTAATCGATCACCACTGACTTACTCGGTCATCACTAACTGATTGCCAGAGACTACAAAATACAACTGTCAACTTTGGCTTGCGGGTAAAACTAGGAATTATGGGAGCTAGGGTTGCCTAATCTGAGCATGACCCATTTGAGAACTCCCAGTTTCCCTTCAAAAATGGCCCATCAATCCATCCTATCTATCCAACATATCTATTCTAGATCTGGGCAAAGAAAAGTGGTGCAAGGAAAAATATGAAATTGTAGGTTTGAAACAGAAGTTCTAAAGCCTCAAAGAACTCATGGACATTCTGAATAAGAGAGGAAATACAAGGAGAATGCTAAGGACCCTACAACCTCTTATAAATGCATAAATATTTGTTTATACTCAATACAGGAAATAAATCCATTCAACATGTTCCTACTCTTCAAATCACTAATACAGGGACAATGATATATATAAAACACAACATTCTATAATTTATATCAACAATGAATAAACAGAGAAACATTTAACTAGATTTTCATCTTTTCATATCACAAAGAAGAGATAACTCTCAGGATGAATTCCAACCTGGAGTCCTATGGAGATTCGGTTGATGAAGACCAGTCCAATCCTCTCAACCCTTTCAGCACTCCAAATCCTCCTAGGTGCAATCTACAGCCTCTTCCAGAAATAACCAAATGTCACTCTTAGAGAATGATGAATTTCTCTCCTCACAAATACAATATTCCTACTAGCATAATACTAATCTTGTTATCTTCTTCTCGAAACAACTCTCCTCCAACTCCCTCTCACACATGAAGTCTTTCCTGTATATAGATTGGGGAGTAGTTTCACAGGTACTCCAACTGATGCAACTATCCACCGGTTATCCGTTAACAATAAAGTTTGTAAAACCATTCCCGAAAATGGATAAATAAATTTTTAATAAAACTATAATCTATTACCATAATCAAATTTATGTTTCCTTTACTTTAGGGAAGTTAATAATAATAATTATTATTTACAACTATACCATTAACTAATCTAACTATTCATTAATGGAATGTAATAATTACTTACTCACCAATAATTATATAAATATATGTATGCATATGCATATGTGTGCACTCATATGCCTATGTGTACATATATTATTATTATTATTATAAATATTATTGCAAACATAATATTATTATTATAAAGCATATTTATTTACACACTTAATCCATATTCTTTACAAAATGCAATAGTGATATATATGCAAGGTGAAACATACCACTATTATTAAAAATATTTATTATTATTTTTAATTGCCATAGACATTTTGTTATTATGGATATTATAAAGATAATACCATAAAATTCTTTATTATTATTGATATTAAAATCACATATTTCAATCACATACTAACTCATTCCTAACAAGATCTGTTAGTACATAAGTAGCTAATAATAAAGATAAATTACTAAATCATACCCTTAGATTCACATCAATAATCTACTAATAGAATTGAACGTACCATAAAGACAACTAGAACCACTATACTCAAAACTTCATTCACAATGATTACAAAAGACAAGAAACTAACTACAAGACTCACAAAACTAGTAAACCGAGAGATCACATATTATATCCACACAAGGGACTGACTCGGCACTTCCCACCTAAGGATAAAAGGATCAAAGGTGAAGTTTCTTCCTATGGAACTTGGTGATATCTCCATAAGAACAACAATGATCGAGGATTTTGAGGGATCGCTTAGACCTATGAAGCCAGGTGGAGACGATACCCGGTACCTACAATCCTACATCACCAAGAAGAGATACATATATATACATATGGATATACAAATTAGATATATGCAAGCAGATGACCAGGATCAATACATCATGTGGACATCAACTAAGTGAGTAACTACGACTTCATCTTGAGTCATGAAAACACATCTGACACATATCCATGAAACATAAAACATCATGATAATGGTTAGATTCAAATCATTGGGTTAGATCCATAAAAAATATAAAAATAGTGGTTTTCTAATCTCATAAACATATAAATGATAACCATAAATGAGCATATCCATCATATCATCATTCACAAAACATAAATGTAAATGTATAGTCCTGACCATCATAATAAAAATGTCCAAATCAGAAAATTCTAAGTATCACCATAGGAGAGGTATTACATCCTCCCCCCGTAGAGTTAGGCTTACTCCTGGAAGCCTACAAATAAATATGGATAGGCATCTCTAAGCCTAGCAAAATCTTCCCATGTGGTTGAAGAATCATCAATGGGGTCCCATTGGACCCTTTCCTGCTCTATGGTTTGACCCCTAAGGGTCAGCGTCCACTGCTCCAAAATGCGTACCAGCTCTAAAGCCAGCTGCCCATCTGCTACCTGTAATGCATTCTAATCCAACACATGAGTCACATCAAGAATATACTTCCTAAGAACTAAAATGTGAAATACATCATGAATATGAGCAAGGCTAGGTGGAAAGGCAAGCCGATAAGCTACTAGTCCTATCCTCTCCAGGACCTCAAAAGTGCCAACAAATCGAGGTGCCAACTTGGAGCCTTTTTCATAATGGATTGGACTCTTTCATGGACGCACCCTCAAAAAGACTCTATCACCAAGAGAGAAGTGTACATCGGTCCTATGAGCATCGACATACTTCTTCTGCCTATCTTGAGCTGTCAAAATATGCTCTTTGATATGCTTGACCTGCTGTTCCATATCCTGTAACATCTTAGGGCCTAGGAGTACCCTATCCTCCAATCAGTCCCAACTTAAGGGAGTGCGGCATGGACGGCCATACAAAGCCTGAAAAGGGGACATACCTATGGAACTGTGATAACCATTATTATAAGCAAACTCCACCAAATATAGATACTCTTCCTAGTGGGTTTGTCTGTCCATAACATACATCCTGAGCATGTCCTCAAGAACCTAGTTGACTCGCTCCGTCTGCCCATCTATCTCAAGGTGATAGGCTGAACTAAAGTTGAGCTAAGTCCCTAAAGTATGTTGAAGTGAAGTCCAAAGAGCCGATGTGAATACTGGATCCCAATCAGATATGATTTTTCGAGGAATACCATGGAGTCTCACAATGTCATTCATGAATACTCTGGCTATAGAAGCTGCTGAGTAGGAGGACTGCATGGGAGAAAAATGAGCTACCTTGGTGAGTCTATCAACTATTACCATGATAGCATCATGTCTCCTAGGAGTTACTGGAAGTCTCACAATAAAATCCATGGAAATAATGTCCCATTTCCATTCTGGCACTAGGTGAGGTTGCAAAAGGCCAAGGGGATGTTGATGCTCTGCTTTCACTCTCTAACATTCCAAACATCTAGCCACGTAGTCTACAATATCCCTCTTCATTCATGACCAATAGTATAACTGGCATAGGTCAGCATACATTTTCTTCACCTCGGGATGTGCTGAATAGGGAGCCTTGTGGCCTTCTGAAAGGATAAGTGCACAAAGATCTCCTTCCATGGGCACATAGATTCTATTTTGCTGTCGCAACAAACCAAGGGTGTCTAAGGAATATCCTAAGAAGTGACCTTCCAAAGGTCTTCCTAACTCTATTTCTACCTTAACCTCTTGAAACCAAGTGTTGGAAGTGAGAGCTTCCCTGATTCTTTTTTCCAAATCTGTGCTAAGGGATACTATTAATAAAACACGTCTGTGCCTGCTTAAAGCATCTACCACCAAATTCATCTTCCCTTGGATGTACTTAACCTCAAAATCATATTCACATAGGAATTCCATCCACCTGCATTGTCTGGAATTTAGGTTGGGTTGAGAGAAGATGTACTGAAGGCTCCGATGATCTGTTTGGAGTTCAAACTTGTGACCCAATAGAAAGTGTCTTGACTTTACTAAAGCATGAACTACTACTACAGGTTCTAGATCATGGGTGGGGTAGTTGAGCTCATGGTCTTTAAGCTTCCTAGACTCATAAGCCACAACTTGTCCTTCTTGCATAAGAACCACCCCAATCCCTTCTAGTGATGCATCTGTGCAGACTACGAAGTTTCCTGATGGTTCAGGAACCACCAAGATTGGAGCACTGGTTAATCTCTCCTTCAAACATTGGAAAGTGGCCTCACATTTCTCTGACCAAACAAACTTCTTACCTTTCCTTTGCAAGGAAGTAATGCGATGCGCTATCTGAGAGAACTCTCTGACAAATCTTCTGTAATATCCAGCTAGTCCCATAAAGCTGTGAACTTCAGGGATGTTAGTTGGAGTTGGCCACTCCACTATGGCTTGAATTTTGGTTGGATCAACAGTGACGCCCTTCCTTGATATGATGTGACCAAGATACTTAACTTCTGTCTGAAAGAATTCACACTTTTCTGCATTGGCATAAAGTTGATTTTCCCTAAGGCACTGCAATACTTGGTGAAGATGAACCTCATGTTCTTCAAGATTTTTAGAGAACACTAAGATATCATCTAAGAATACTATCAAAAATTTATCCAAGTAGGTTTTGAAAAATCCATTCATTAAGCTCATGAATACAGAAGGAGCATTGGTTAACCCAAATGGTACCACAGTGAACTCATAGTGACCATATCTAGTACGAAAAGCTATTTGATGAATATCAGCCTCCTGAATTCTAAGTTGATGGTATCCTGACTTGAGATCAATTTTTGAAAATATTTTTGCCCCTTTCATTTGATCAAATAGATCATCAATGCGGGGTAAGGGATACCGATTCTTGATTGTGACTTTATTGAGTTAACGATAGTCAATGCACAATCGAAGAGAGCCATCTTTCTTCTTCACAAATATTACTGGTGCACCCCATGGTGATACACTAGGTCTAATAAATCCTTTTTCCAAGAGCCTTTCCAGCTGAAGCTTGAGTTCCTCAAGTTCCTGTGTGGTCATATGGTATGGAGCTTTGGAGATTGGTTCCGCTCCTGGAACCAACTCAATTCGAAAGTCTATATCTCTTTTGGATGGCATTCCTAGAATTTCTTTGGGAAAAACATCCAAGTACTCTTGTAATAGGGGATGATCTAGTGATACCTGTATGTGACTGAATGTGACCTCTAAATCAGGCACAACACAACATGGTCATTATTCACTTGATAAAATTTAAGAGAGAGTATGAAGAACTCAATCCAAATTCCATGGTAAGGTGACCTGTTGCCTCCTATGTGAATGGGGCATTTGAATACTCTCAGAACGAAAGCCAACAGCCGGGAGACCAATTCAACAATGGAGGATTTCCAAGAAGCAATAAAGATGAGCAAGATGAAATTAATCTAAGATGAAGTGCAATTTAATCTAAGAATGAGGATGTAATTAATCTAAGAGCTTGAAAGAAATATGATATTAAACTAACAACAAATAAGAAAATTTAGTCTAAAATGTGATGTAAAGATTATACTAATAATGAGACATTAATCTAATAAATGCAATAAAAATCTTTGAAAACAATGAATCAAATGAGAAAAAAATGCCTATAGTGTAGATGCTCTCAAAAATTGCTCTCTTCTAATGAAGAAAAAGAGCCCAAATAAATAGAAGAGCCAAGAAGAGGAGGAAGAGTTTCTTGATTTGAAACTCTTGACTCTTCATTCCCCTTTGAGACAAAAAGGTATGAATTATTTAATTAAAAGAATGAAATTTGCCACATGAGGACCTTTTGAATATCTCAAATTATTAATTCAAGAAAAGGTGTCCATTCAAATAACAAGCAATTAATTAATTCCCCTTTTAAGGGTAATTAGCCAAAGGGGTAGATTTTGATTTAATTAAAAAGCACTTAGGACTTTAGAACTAAATTAAATTATCATAGAGGTTATTTAGCCAAATAAAGTCTAGGACTTAGGAATTAATTTAGCATTTGATTATTGCAATTTATGGTCTTTGCAATTGACATCAAGTCAAATTAAGTCAGGTAGGAGAGAGAAAATTGCCTAGGGAACTAGGACTTTGGTGATGTAAAATCAAGATAATGCACCAAAATTGATGAAATTAAATAGGTGCCAATTTTGGGGTATTACAATACCTCCCCACTTTCTCCTTGGTCCAAGTCCTCTACTGATACTGCAAATAATTGGCATCCTTTGTGCATGCACCTCTTGAGCTGCATCACGGAAATCATGCGGAGAGAGATGGGTCAGTGCGCCCCAACAATCTTTGTAGGTTCTCCTAAGTCATCTAAACACTGAATGCTTTTGTTTCTACAATCCAAAGTGGCTTTGTGAGAATCCAACCAATCCATACCCAAAAATACTCCATACGAACCTAGAGGAATTACTCAGAGATCTACTAAGGTGGAAAAAGGGCCAAGTTCTAACTTTCAACTATGGACACAAGGGTCAGAGGTTATTCTTGTCCCGAAGGCTAGCTCAACCTGCCACCTATCTTCCTGCCTTACTGCCTTCAGCCCACATTGCTCTACTACAGAAGGTGAAATGAAAGAATCTATTGCCCCTGAATCAAATAGTATAGTGGTAGAGATACCCCTTAACAAACTTGAGGTTTCGATGACTATTCCCTGATGATTGGCTTGTCCATGGTCTAAGGTGGAAAATACTTGGTGAGTTCTTCCTAAATTACCTACTGTTGGTTCTGAAGAGGCCTGCCTATAGCTAGTTGCTGGAGTAGATTTCTATGGGAAATTAACTACAATGTACCCATGTTGGCCACAAGAGTAACATCTGTTGTTCTTGACAAAATTCCTTCCTACTGAAGGTGCACTAGACTGCTGATAGCTACCCCAACTAGAATTCTGAGGCATACTCTGAGCTGGCTGAGGGTTTGGGTATCACTTTGCACACTACCAGTTACAAGGATTGTTGGATTGAGAACCCCCACTTTTATTATTGTTTCCATTGTAATTGTTATTGTTGCTGTTGTTGAAAAACTTCCTTTTCTGGTGGTTCTGACTTCCTTTAGGAGGATAGTTTTTAGGTCCAAGTGCTCCTTGAGATGGATTACCTTTGAAACCTAACCCGGTTTGGAAGGCATTACCCCCTTGGCCACCTCTCCAACCTCCTAACCCCAAGGCTATATTTTGTTCCTCAAGGGGAGCTTTGATGATTGCATCATTCACTGTCTGAGGTTCAAACATTCGTACACTACCGGCCAAGCGACTATTGAGTCCTCTAAGGAAGTGTTGAGTCAACATGGGTTCATCATCCTTATATCTAGAGTACAGCTTGAGTTCCAAGAACTTCCTCTCATAGTCATCAACTGGCATAATTAGCTGCCTTAGGTTGTGAAACTCTTCGGCTCCTTCCCATCTCCAGTGGTCAGATAGAAATTTGGCTGGAAAGAGTTCTAGGAATAGTTCCCATGAAAGAGTGGTAATATCTATGTGAAGTTTCTCTCTCTCTGTTTCCCACCAAGTGGATGCAAAGTCTCTAAGGTGAATGACTACAAACCAAGCCTTAGTATTGCTGCTATAAGGATGCATGGAGAAAAGCCTTTCTAGTTCTAGCAACCAATTCTGTTCGGTAGATCCTCCTTGAGTTCCCTTAAATGGGTTAGTCTTAGTCCTAAGGAGGTCTCGCATGTAAGAAGCATGCAAAGAATCTTCTTCCATTGCTTGATCTCTCCTCCTAGGACTCCTTTCCCTTTCCTCATGGTGAGTGTTAGACTCCCCACGGTGCCCTCTATCTTGCCTTGCATCTAACCTCTGTAGTAGCTGTTGTAGGAGCTCTTGTAATTGAGCCCCCTGAGAACCTCCTGATTGCTTATTAGATTGATCCCCTCTTCCCTCATATTGTTCTTCTTCTTGAGAACTTTCATGTTGAGATCTAGGAGGGGTGTTTTGGGCACCTCCCCTTCTACCATGGGTTACAAGAGGCATCTTGAACAAGTAAGGAGAAGGATAAGTTTAAGGGTCCTAGTTTGATTGTAGTTTTAAGTTTTTCCTAAGATGAATAACAAGTTTAAGAAGAATGGGCCAAATTCCTTGGGCCCCAATGTAGCAACTTAGTGCTTTGATACCAAAGATGTCATGCCCCGTAAGGGAACCAGGGAAGAGAACAAAGATTCTCTTTATAAAAGAAAAACCTAAGTAATGATTTATGAAAATTTTTGAATTTTTAAAACAATTTTATGAACAAAACTTAAACTTAGTTTCCTCCCAAGGTTCCCTTCTATTTAATGCACAATTCATTTAAGTCCATTAAGTAAACTAACAACAAGATATACTTCTCAAATAAAATTACATCATATCACTATAAGATTCTTTATTAAGAATTGCAAAGTACTTTCATTTCAATTTTCCATTTAAAATCATCTATATTCCTAAGTATTATTTATGAACAATATAACCTTTAAATCAAATAGAATCATCTAAATCATTTGATACATTGCAAATAATACCTTTGTTCTTCAATAGCCTTTCCTTGAATCATCACTAATTAAAATCATACTACTTAACTAAAAATCATTTTCTTTTCCAACATACATCTTATACATAAAGTTCACATCCCCTTTTTCCCTTTTTCCTAAGTCTACCCATTTCAAATACATCATTTTGAATTACATCAATGATTACATTACATTCATCTTTGCTCGGGAGGTAACAATAACTTTACATCATGAAAGATAATTGCAAAGCCTTTATTCTTCAAAAATTGGTACATAAGCAAGCATGAATCTTCAAACACTACATCCGCAAAAGATACCTCGATAAAATGTTTACCACCCAACCACGTGGACACCCAAAGGCCAACTCCCCCATGCTAGGAGATAAACACCAGGGTCCACAAAGAAGGAATAGCTAAGCCAAACCTAGGGTCAGGTTACCTTTCCCAAATAACAAATGAAAAGAAAGCCCAAGTATAAATCTTTCCCCAAATAGGTTCTAAGGCTTGGTAGAAACTCTAAGCAACAACCTAAGTGAGTGTCATTGCATAGCCCTCACCCCTTTGGTTGTCCTGGTACTAGCCACTCTGGGCCCCAGCCCCCAAGTAGGCACATGTGGAACCGAATGCCTTTCATATAGACAAGCGCCATTGGATCATACCTACGCATAGGCACCTTCTCCCACTCCCATCCATAGCCTTTACTAGCACTAATGCCATGGGTGAGGCACATTTAATCTTTTTACATGTTTGAACCCATTCCCATAAGTTTTAATTAAATTATCACTTGTTAAAATAACTCTTCAGTCGGTTATCCTGGTACTAGCCACTTAGGGCCCTGGTCCGGCACTGAGAGCCACTCACTAGGTGTCGTTAGGTTTTATACCCTTAACCCACATATCACAATCACATCATACACATAGTAAAAACATGTCATAAACACATTTGTAAGACTGCATCAACGAGTAGAAAATAATAAGATAGTTCATGGATGTTTTAAGGGAAATTAGGAACGTTTAAGGATGTTTAGAATGGTCCTGATCTTCTTAGATGACTCTAAACCCTAAACTGCTCCTTACACACATCCTAACCCTATTAAGGCATCTGAACGCACTGAACATAACCTCTACCAAACAAGGAATGAACACATTTAAAATTTACTCAAAGTTCCATATACCAAAAGATAATGTTCCATGAACTTCATTCTAAGCCTGATATTTGACTAAGCCTGAAATTTGACTAAGTCTGATTTTATTAAAAATCTAAAAATTAAAAGTTACAACTTAACTCCTAGGAAGTTGAAACCTATCCCAATCAATCCAAAAGGTACCTAAACCCTTTATACAAGTATAACTTAAAGTATAAGAAATTAAAGTACGTAAACTTATACTTTAATGTTTTAATTGTATAAAGCCTGAATCCTATTTTCATCGGTTAACACTAATCTGCTCAGTTCATACAGTCTAGTTGGTTAACACAGTCTGCTCAGCTGACACTAGTTGCTATGTCACCACTAACTTACTCGGTCACCACTAACTTACTCGGTCATCACTAACTTACTCAATCATCACTAACTTACTCGGTCACCATGGACTTACTCAGTCATCACTGACTTACTCGGTTATCACTAACTTACTCGGTCACCACTGACTTACTCGGTCATCACTAACTGATTGCCAGAAACTACAAAATACGATTGTCAACTTTGGCTTGTGGGTAAAACTGGGCATTATGGGAACTAGGGTTGCCTAATCTGAGCATGACCCATTTGAGATCTCCCAGTTTCCCTTTAGAAATGGCCCATCAATCCATCCTATCTATCCAACATATCTGTTCTAGATCTGGGCAAAGAAAAGTGGTGCAAAGAAAAATATGAAATTGTAGGTTTGAAATAGAAGTTCTAAAGCCTCAAAGAACTCATGGACATTCTAGATAAGAGAGGAAATACAAGGAGAATGCTAAGGACCCTACAACCTCCTATAAATGCATAAATATTTGTTTATACTCAATATAGGAAATAAATCCATTCAACATGTTCCTACTCTTCAAATCACTAATACAAGGACAATGATATATATAAAACACAACATTCTATAATTTATATCAACAATGAATATACAGAGAAACATTTAACTAGATTTTCATCTTTTCATATCACAAAGAAGAGATAACTCTCAGGATGAATTCCAACCTGGAGTCCTGCGGAGATTCGGTTGATGAAGACCAGTCCAATCCTCTCAACCCTTTCAGCACTCCTTCAAATCCTCCTGGGTGCAATCTCCATCCTCTTCTAGAAATAACCAAATGCCACTCTCAGAGAATGATGAATTTCTCTCCTCACAAATACAATATTCCTACCAGCATAATACTAATCTTGTTATCTTCTTCTTGAAACAACTCTCTTCCAACTCCCTCTCACACAGGAAGTCTTTCTTGTATATAGATTGGGGAGTAGTTGCATAGGTACTCCAATTGATGCAACTATCCACTAGTTATCCATTAACAATATAGTTTGTAAAACCATTCCTGAAAAGGGATAAATAAATTTTTAATAAAACTATAATCTATTACCGTAATCAAATTTATGTTTCCTTTACTTTAGGGAAGTTAATAATAATAATAATTATTATTTACAACCATACCATTAACTAATCTAATTATTCATTAATAGAATGTAATAATTACTTACTCACCAATAATTATATAAATATATGTATGCATATGCATATGTGTGCACCCATATGCCTATGTGTACATATATTATTATTATTATTATAAAGATTATTGCAAACATAATATTATTATTATAAAGCATATTATTTATTTACACACTTAATCCATATTCTTTACAAAATGCAATAGTGATATATATACAAGGTGAAACATACCACTATTATTAAAAATATTTATTATTTTTTTTATTGCCATAGACATTTTGTTCTTATGGATATTATAAAGATAATACCATAAAATTCTTTATTATTATTGATATTAAAATCACATATTTCAATCACATACTAACTTGTTCCTAACAAGATCTTCTAGTACATAAGTAGCTAATAATAAAGATAAATTACTAAATCATACCCTCATATTCACATCAATAATCTACTAATAGAATTGAAGGTACCATAAAGACAACTAGAACCACTATACTCAAAACTTCATTCACAGCGAATACAAAAGACAAGAAACTAACTTCAAGACCCACAAAACTAGTAAATCAAGAGATCACATAATATATCCACACAAGGGATTGACTCAACACTTCCCACCTAAGGATAAAAGGATCAAAGGTGAAGTTTCTTCCTGTGGAACCTAGTGATATCTCTGTAACAACAACAACAATCGAGGATTTTGAGGGATTGCTCAGACTTGTGAAGCCAAGTGGAGATGATACCCAATACCTGCAATCCTACATCACCAAGAAGAGATACATATATATACATATGGATATACAAATCAGATATATGCACGCAGATGACCAGGATCGATACATTGTGTGGACCTCAACTAAGTGAGTAACTACAACTTTGTCCTGAGTCATGAAAACACATCTGACACATATCCATGAAACATAAAACATCATGATAATGGTTAGATTCAAATCATTGGGTTAGATCCATAAAACATATAAAAATAGATGGTTTTCTAATCTCATAAACATATAAATGATAACCATAAATGAGCATATCCATCATATCATCATTCACAAAACATAAATGTAAATGTATAGTCCTAACCATCATAATAAAAATGTCCAAATCAGCAAAGTCTAAGTATCACCATAGGAGAGATATTACATTTGACTAGGCCAAACCCCCCATACAAATAAAAAACCCCCTTTTTCTTGTAGGTAGATGTGCAAAATTTTGGATCTGAGAGTAGATTTGGATACCCTTTTCGGAAAACTTTTGAGATCTGTGAACAAAGTCAAAGTTGACCTCTAGAATAATAATGTAGCCTTTGACCTTTTATGACGGTCAAAGACTACCTGCTATCAGAAAGATAAAATATTTTTGGCTTTTCTTCGTCTCGGCATTTCCAGTCTTAAATAGGTTGCAAAATTGCCTGGAACTACACACAGACATCAGAAATTAGCATTTTCCAGATATTCCCTATTTCAAGGTTAGTAGTTCCTTTTCAATTATTTCAGATTTCAAGCACAATTCTACTATAAGAAATATAAGGTTTTTCTATCTCTTTCATATTCTCCATAGATTGATTCAATTGTGTATTAACCTTTTGGTTGATCAAATTGGATCTCTCCTTTAGGAATTTGGATTTGAAAGTGGATCTTGTATTTCCCCCATACATACATTCAATAAGAGATCATCCAAACCCTTTTTAACATCATTCAATGTGCTATCAAAGTCATTTGGCCGCACTCATTAAATAATTTTATAATAAAACTTTTAATATTTAACTATTAATAAAGAATTCTTTATTAATAATTAATACCTTAAACTTGAGCCAATAACTTATTCCACTTAATCAACTGATGTAGTCAGATAATACCAAGTCCAGGTGCATTGCCAAAACTAGCAACATGGGTATAATTGATTCAAATACTATAAATAGTAAGTCCTTTAAATTGACCCAACTAATGAATGAATCAATCATTGTGCATACCATGAGCCTAAGAACCCCCTGCCAGATATAGAAAATCCTCAACATTAACTTATTATAAATAGTAAGTGTCTAAATAGTTGCTCTAGTCAATGATACTAAATCTCAACATTGTCACCAAGTTGTTCAGGCATCTTACTAAAGATAGAAACCTTGACTTTCTCAAAATAGACACTTACTATAAATAGTAAGTGTGTTAATTTGACTCAAACAAAGAACAATCCTGAACATGCTAGGCCGTTGGAGTGAGAAACTAACCTCTAGCTCAACCAACTGAGACCCTCTATCCAACTGATTAGCCTATGATGCTTAGGAAATAGGCTTATCCCTCGAACTCTAATCCTCACAAAACAAAAGTGAGACAAATGGTCATGCAAAAAGGAGACCCATACTTGTGTTGTTTATGTGACATCACATGATTGATTTCTTTTTAGAACTAGGAAATACATTTCATTCAACTTTATGTAGTCATCATCAACAATAACAACTTTAAAGTCATGACTGTTGGTGTAATGTTGTAAAAAATATTGGACATTAATCAACAAGTGTGAGTATTAAATCAACAACTGCTATCACAGCCCTTAGAACATGCTTAGGTACTAAGTCTTCACCTATATACCCAAAGGACCCCCTATCCAGCCTCCAATTGCAAGAGCTACGCTAATGGCTTTAATAGTGTTAACCTGGGAGGAACTGTGACAATCCTAATCTCACTCTCTACTCAAATCTGAATCGAATAGTGGAAGGTAGAGGTGTAAGTATGGGGGAGGATGAGACCAAATGTGCTAGTGTGATTCATGGTGAAAATACTCTGTTAGTTAATCTATGGGAATTTATTCACCATTTAACTCGATATCTTGTAAGTGGTTATCCTTGGAAGGAGACAAAAACCTTTTTTGAGTGTAATGTGTAGAAATAATGAAGAATTATTAGGCATAAAAATGGTGCTATCTAGGTTTGACTTTTGGGTAGTGTGATTAATAATCACAATGATTATAATGGAGGTCAAGAGCTAGGAAGATAGAAGATGGGTGAAGGTAATTGTGAGGAGTTGATGCCAATATAATTAGAAATATTAAAGTATCATTAGGAAAAGATAATGTAAATAGGGATGTAGGTGTTTTCATGAATGCGTGATTTAATAATGTCTATAAGATTGTTAGTGTTTTAATTTCTAGTTTTTAATGTAATGTAAAATGGAAGCACGACAATATTTTGACTTAAAAGGGGAGCTTCATGTAAACAAAAATTAACTTCATTTAAACAATATGCATTTTTATTTACAATTTTTATAGTATTTTTCTAGATTGGTTCACATAAAAGTAAAAGTTATGTCTTTCCAGATTCACTTGGGGCAAAAAGTTGATATGCACTTCAACACAAGGAAAAAGATTTTCATTTTTTTGACTTGATGAAAACCTTATGATTACTATGTACTATGTGTTTAGCAAAAAGAAAAGGTTTAATGGTGCAAGTAGACATAATAAACTATAAGTTTAAATCCATGCAAGGCATAATTAGATCAATATGATGGTTGTATTGAAAGTTACACTAATTAACTTAATAGATGTTGAACACTACCACATGTTGAGAAAGGATGGGGGGTGAATCAACATGCATAAAAACTATTCTTCACAACCTCCTAAAAATTATCTTTAATCCAAGTAACCGTCAATAAAAAGATATTATGATGATGAAACACACACATGAGCACTAGATTTACATGGAAACCCAATGCGAGGAAAACCATTGCTTACTATAAGAACAATTGATTACAATTTATTTTTAGGAAAACTATCAAGGAAGCACAATCTTGACAAAAAGCACTTGTAGGCTAAAGCACACTATCTTAAGGCAAGACACAATGGACTTGTAAAATTGGGACGCATGCTCCTAGGGCAAGATACAAATCCGCATAGGCTATCAAAAGAACACACAATCTTCTAGTATGCACAAAAAAATGATGAAATAAGATTATGTAGGATCTCTTGTTCAACCACTAAACTCTCTTTGTCAAACTCATGCTATTCCACCTTTACTCTTTCACATTCACGTCACGTTGACTTCACACTTGATTCTGTTAGAATTACTGAGAGGGGGGGTGAATAAGTTAGATCAGTTATCCTACAGTCCCAAATACAAAGATGTAACTCTAAAAGAAATTTCAATCAATTCTGCAGCTTGGTAACATAAATTGTTATACTGACTGTGCAATTTATCGATTACCAGTAAATTAAATTACTATAATTACCAACCAAATTAAATATGCAGCATGTAAAGTATGATAATAAAACAATCATCACAAAACACATAACAAAATGATTTAACATGGAAACCCTGTTAAGGGAAAAACCACCTGGGACTGGTAACCCAAAATATTTTCACTCTTCTAAAGTGAGCTCGGTGAAGAGCCAACCCTATTAAAGGTTACAAATACACTATCAGGTGTGAGCTTGTTAGAGGATTTAAGACTAACAGTTAACTTTTGACCAGCATTCACTATGGGGTCAATAAGATAACAATGTACATTCCTTGAATGACATAGGGGCATATAACATAAAATGGTTAAGTCCACTCGGTTAAGATATTTTTCTATATCAATGGTTGAACTAAAATAGTAGTTGATTTGATTATAATACAACTCAATTTGTAGATGTTCAAATCTATTCTAAGCCCTTAAAAATCCTTTGATCATTAATTCAATTCACTTCCTCAACTTACTTTCACTTGGTAATCCTCTGTAGTTCAGTTTTCCTTCAACCAGTTTGATCAGGCATGCATGAAATGTATTCATGTGAAATCTCTGCAATCTTCTATCTTCAAGTATGTTTCAATAATGAAACTCATGTATCTTATATAGACAAATAAATTATTTTCATATCAACCATCATATTTTTCCGCTTAATCTTCTTCATTGATTTTTCTTCTTAAAACTTTCTCAGCAGTTGTGTCAAAGACATGTTTCAATTTCATCCTTTAGATCTTCTCTGAATTTTGTTAGTTGTATATCTCTCAACAAACTTTATCCTCAATCTCGAAATCATAATAGTTTCTAGCTCATCAATTTCTATTGGCTAAGCTAAGTATTTAATATTTGCATCCGTACTTGGTTAACAATGAAATGTGTCGGTGAACACTAGCTTGGTTAATACTGGTGCTCGGTATACACCACACTGCTTAGTGTATACCAAAGTCTTCATTTACTGACCACATTTCCTTGTACAATTTAACTTTCTCCTCCACAATAGATTAATACAACATAATCAAGTCAACAATATGAGATCATAGACTCATCAATAAGTCACCCAAAGTATTCCTTAACCTTATCTGTCATATCCATCTTTCTCCATGTAGATATCTGATTTCTTCATCTTTTCTCCCTTTTACAAATGTTTAGATTTTTGCAACTAACATGATAAGTACTATCAAAACTAGTTGACATCAATGACAACATATTGACTGATTTAATCATATCATATATTATTTTAGTAGCTCAGTGATCTCTAATTAGTGATCTTTAATTCATTCAGGTATTCAATCAATTGTAGTTCATCAATCTCTCCCTTTGGCATTGATGGCAACACAAGCAATATGAAATATGCCATACACATACCAAACATGTATTGTACAACTCTGTTAGTAATTGATGTAGCTTGGTAAGCTCATCTTTAATATGTTTATTCACAATGTTACTTGATAGCATTACAAGTGCAGACTCTCCTCTACGGATTTTATTTGTTCAGCTCTCATATTCCTTTTGTTCTTAGCAACAAATATTCAAGTTCTCTCCCTAACTTTCTGACTTTCTAACTGACTGAGATAGATATAGCAATTTATCTTCTAATCTCTCCCTCAGATAGATATTTCATGATCTCTTTAGATAAATCTCTCTCCCTTTGACAACAATGCCAAAAGAAAACATTTTTTTTATATTTTCTCTCTCCCTTTGATAAGCTCTGTATTAGCCAAGTAAATCTATGTTGTTCATCGCATACAATGTATCTGAATATATTGATATGCAAAATCTATGTTCTAAATCCTCAAATATTTCACAACTCTAGACATAATCCAAAGTGTGAGCTATGTTGCATCAACATGAATGATGTTCTGATAAGAATAGGCTGATGCAACCTCTAGATCATATTAGTGACCAGTAGACAGGGGACATAACTCAAGTTTAGTCCTCAAGTATTCAAAAGTGTCCTTCGGTGGAGGCTTGGTAAATATGTCAGCAAGTTGCTCCTTTGATGTAATATATTCTAATTTTACTTTCTTCTCATGTACTAGTTCTCTTAAGTAGTGATACTTAATAGGTATGTGCTTTGTCTTTGAATGCATCACTAGATTATTATAAATATTTATGGCACTACTGTTGTCACAATATGTAATCACTGGCTTAGTGATTACCTCATTCATTCCTTCCAACACTTGTTTGATGTAAGCAATGTTTGAAAATTTGTGGCAGTAGCAACATACTCTGCTTTAGCAGTAGACTAAGAAATACAAGGTTGTTTCTTACTTGTCCAAGTTACAATCCTTTCACCAAAGAAAAATTATCCTCTGGTTGTACTTTTTCTATCATCTATATTTCCAGCCCAATCTGCATTGGTGTAAACCTTTAGTTCAAGTTTTCCTTCTCTGGGATACCAAAAACCATAATCTTCTATTTTCTTCAAGTATCTCAGAATCCTTTTTACTGCAATCATATGTGAATCCTTAGGATTGGCAAAAAATCTTGACACTATCCCCGTTGCATGTGCAATATCAGGCCTACTGTGTACTACATATGTCAGTTTACAAATCATAGATCCGTACAGTGTTTGGTTTACCTCTGTAGATTCATCATCATTTGTCAGTTTGCATCTTGTGACCATCGGTGTTCCAACTAGTTTAGCATCTTCCATGCCAAATGTTCTCAATACTTCCTTAATGTACTTTGATTGTGTGATGAAAATTCCATCATTCTGCTAAATAATCTACAAGCCTAGAAATAATTTAATCTCTTTAAACATTGACATTTCAAATTCCTTTCTCATGTCATTAGAAAAAGATTTACAAATATGATCTTGTCCTCCAAATAATATATCATCCTCAAATATTTCAGCAATCAATATAGTATCATCAAATCCTCCTTTCATGTACAAATTGTTGTTTTCACTAGTTCTTACTCTTAGGAATAGTCCCAAAAGATAACTAAGAGGGGGGGGGGGGTGAATCAGTTATCTACAAGTTTCAATTCTTTATCCAATTAAGTGTACTTAAACATTAAAGAAAAAACACTATGAAAGAACACTTGAACACAACACCAATCTTTTGGTTATGGGGAAACCCAAATAGGTAAAAACCTTGGTGGGAATTAACATCCACTAATAATCTACACTAGTGTATAATGATCCTTGTTAGAAGATCCTTAACCCTATTAGGATTTGTCTTTACAATTCATGAAGTATAGTAGACCTAGTCAAAGGTCAGACCCTGTTAGGAGTCTTTTACAATTAACCCTGTTAGGGGTGAGGACACATTGTATGAGAGCTCACTGCTCAAAGAGTGAAGGCTACAACCTTCTGAATGATAGATATGCACTATATCTAGATCTTGGTGAACTACACTATAGACCTATTGTCTTGATTAGTTCCAATGAGTAGCATAATGAATCTTCTATGTTACATAGACCTCTTCTTGATGGCACAATACTTCGCACACTCTGCTCTGCACTTAGTATCTCATCTCAATTGCCACACTATAATGATCACAAATGATCAACTATAAATATCTTTCCTCTAAATGATATAATCAAGTCGACCTATTAGAACCACCTTGAAATCATAAAGAAGAAATAATAACATGCTCTACTAATAAATTTGTCAGCTCTACTAAGCATGCATCACAATCTGGGACCTGTGTAAATCAATAATAATAATCGCACATTACACACTGGTCGACTCCACCAATTTAACTACAACTTTCTCCTCAAGCTGAATTACCTCATGTGCTCTTAACCGAACATTCTTAACTCTTCTCTAAGCATAAATTTGAGGATGTATATTGAACTGATACGTGCAACTCAAGAACCAATAAGATCTCTATCGGCTCCATAGAACAAACACAGGAAATTGCAACTACTGAATATCAATTGAACAACTACACTTCTAATGCATATCCAACTATGCACTCATGAATGTAACAACACTAACATGTCTAATTCACATATCCAAGGGTGAAAGGCTCCATGACATCTGTACAAAAAACTACATATAGAACATTGCCTATAACTTTGTCAGAACACTACTGACACAAGCTGCCATATAACTATCTGTACTCACACTTAACCTTTGCATCCATGATATCATGCTAATAACATGTCCATGGTACATATACTAAAATCTTACTGTATAATTCTTCCACACATGCTACTTAGCATATGTTGTCATCAATGACAAACATACAGTTAGCACTGGCTTGCTGACAAATCTCCAACAATCTCCCCCTTTGGCATTGATGGCAACATATGGAATGAAAAACACCACCAATCCAAAAGTACAATTCTTTCATAACATTCTCCATTTCCTCAACAAAAAAATCCCCCAAGGATGAATCCTCCATCTACTACAATATCTTCTTACATTTTCCATTTCCTCAACTGAACTGCTTCCATAACTGAATAATACTCCTTACTGCTATAGTTTGTTCTTCTTTTCCTACTGATTTTTACTCCGCCTTTCTGCTAGTTTTTCATTACTATATACTTCCCCTTTGACATCAATGGCAAAGGGCACCAAACATTTAAGCTCTGGTACTACTCTAGAAGTAGAGTAGTCAACCCTCCATCAGTCACTAAGGATTGATGCACTTTCCATATTCTCTAATTAGAATCAGGGAAGGGAACTACTCCCAACTTATCCCTAAGATACTCAAAAGTATCCTTCGGTAAAGGCTTTGTGAATATATCTGCTAGCCTCTCCTTTGTGCTTACATAGTCCAACATGATTTCTTTCTCTGCTACTTTTTCTCTCAGAAAGTGATACTTGATCTCAATGTGCTTTGTTTTTGTGTGCATTACTAGGTTCTTTGACATATTGATAATGCTAGTGTTATCACAATGAATGACAATAGGATAATCAATCTGAATACCAAAGTCCTTAATCAGCTACTTGATCCAAACTATTGTAGAACAATTCAATACTATTGCAACATATTCTGCTTCTACTATTGACTAAGATATACAATTTTTCTTCTTGCTTGTCCATGTGACCAATCTATCACCAAAAAATATTGCTCCTCCTGATGTACTCTTTCTATCATCCACACATCCTACCCAATCTGCATCAGTATACACATGAAGCTTAACATCTTTTGAGTTAGGATACCATAGACCATAATCTATAGTGCCCTTCAAATATCTGAATATTCGCTTTACTACCATGAGTTGACTTTGTTTAGGCTCTGCTGCAAATCTTCCAACTATGCCAACTGCATTTGAAATATTAGGTCTAGATTGAGTAAGGTAGATAAGTTTACCAATCATAGACTTGTACAATGTAATATCAACTATTGGTGAATCATCTTCCTTTGTAAGCTTGCAACCAGTTATCATAGGTGTACTTACTGGCTTACAATCATCCATATTGAACTTTTTCAATATCTCTTTCACATATTTAGTTTGATTAATGAAAATACCTTTCTTTGACTGTTGCACATTCAATCCCAAAAATTATTTGATAGGACCAATCATCCTCATCTCAAATTCACTTTGCATTTCCTTAGCAAATTGTTTACTAAGCTTTTTATTACCACCAAAGATAATATCATCTACAAATATGGCTACAAGTAACAAACCTTCAGATGTCTCTCTAATGAATAAATTACAATCTGCTGCTCCTTTATTGAATCTAATCTTGGTTAGATATCCATCAAGTCTTTCATACCAAGCTCTAGGGGCTTGCTTAAGTCCATAGAATGCTTTCTTCAGTCTGTAAACCATATCAGGTATGTCTGATAAGGTGAGTCCTTTTGGCTACTCAATGTACACTTCTTCCTTCAACTCACCATTTAGGAGTGCTGACTTGACATCCATCTGATAGACCTTGAAGTTTTTGAATGTCACATAAGCTAGAAACAACTTAATTTCTTCAAGTCTTCTCATAGGTGCAAATGTGTCTAAATAGTTTATGCCTTCTCTTTGTGCATATCCTTTGCATACTAATCTTGCATTGTTCCTTACTATTGTTCCATCTTCATTCATCTTATTTCTAAATATCCATTTGGTTCCAATTACATTCTTATCACTAGGTCTTGGGACTAGTTCCCAAGTATCATTCTTAATAATCTGATCTAGTTCTTCCTTCATTGCATTGTGCCAATCAAAATCATTACATGCATCTTCAACACTTAAGGGCTCAATCTGGGATAGTAAACATACCACTTCATCTCCTTTTGAATTCTTTGCCTTAGATCTTGTCAAGACTAGACTGCTCTGATTTCCAATGATGTCTACCTTAGAATGATATCTAGATGTAAATTATGGAACTTTAGGTGATGTTGTCTCATCAACCTTTTGATATTCTTCTTCACTTGATTCAAGGTCATTGAATAATACATCTATACTGTCAAACATCTCTTCAACAACTATCTCACTAATGGTAGGACTAGATTCTTCTTCAATCATAGGAGCATAATCATGATATCTTTCTTGAACCATAAACTTTTCATCAATCTTAACATGAGAACTTTCAATGATCTTTTTCAATTTTAAATTAAAACATCTATAAGATTTTCTTTTAGTAGAGTAACCAAGGAAAATACCTTCATTGCTTTTTGCATCAAACTTGCCAATTGCTTCATCTCTCTTGATGAAGCACTTGCTTCCAAAGATTTTGAAGTATTTTACTATGGGAACATTACCAAACCAAAGTTCATAAGGTGTCTTATCCATTCCAGGCCTTAACTAAATTCTATTGATTGTGTAGACTGTTGTGTTGACCACATCTCTCCAATAGGTGTGTGCCACTTTTCCTTTAATCATGATGGTGCACACTGTATCAAGGATGATCCTATTCCTTCTTTCTTTAATCCCTTTCTGCTGAGGTGTTCTAGGTGCACTTAACTACCTCTTTACACCATGTTCTTCGTAGTACTCATAGAATCTGTCAGAGGTGAATTCTCCTCCTCTATTTGATCTAAGACACTTGATCTTTAGTCCAAATTCATTCTCAACCTTAGCTTTGAATATTTTGAACTTGTTAAAGGCTTTTGAATTATCTTTTAAGAATGCAACCCACATCATTCTAGAATAATCATCTACAAAAAAAATGAAGTACCTTTCACCATAGTATGATCTAGTTTGAGTAGGACCACATAGGTCTGTATGAATCAGATCCAACTTATTCTTTGCTGAATTGTGCTTGCTTCTGAATGGATTTCTCACATGCTTTCCCATAACACATTCCCTACATATAGTATCAACTGGCTTTTCTATGCTAGGTAGATCTCTTACTACCTTAACATTTCTTATCTTCACTATGTTGTCAAAATTGATATGACAAAGTCTTTTATACCATAACCAACTGTCATCTACTTTTGCAATAAAACAACTTGCTTCAGAATTAAGCTGAAAAACATTACCTTTAGTCTTTGAACCAGATGCAATCATAACACCATCCTTGTTGTTAATGATGCACTTGTTGTCTTTGAACTCCAACTGATAACCTTTGTCAAGCAATTGCCCAACACTAAGAAGGTTATGATTCAAATCATCAACATAGAGAACATCATCTGTATTATTATTTGCATCCAAAGTAATAACTCCTCTACCAATGATAGGTTTAGGAGTGTTATCCCCAAATCTAACCATTCCTCCTTTGTACCTATCTAGATGAACAAATCTATCTTTATCACCTGTCATGTGATGTGAGCAACCGCTATCAATGATCCAATCTGTTCTTATGTCTGCTTGTGAAATCAATGCAAGCTCTTCCTCTTTCTTCATATCTTCTTCAAAAAAAATTTCTGCCTCTTCAAGTGCTATAAACCCAATCTCCTCTTCAACTAAATCATCATTTGAAACTCCTTTAGTATAGTAACATTCTTTTCTATACTTAGGCTTATAGTTAGTACTTAACTTCTTAACTCTTGTAGGAAACTTAGATGCAAAGTGACCAACCTTATTACATGAGAAACATTTGAAGGGTAATTGACCTTCATACTTTCCTTTTCCTTTTCTTTCTTTCTTAGCAATCATAGCAATAATATCATCTATTTCTTTTTCTTCATCTTCATCATCAAAATTACTAGAGGTAGTTAAAGATTTATTACCATGGACTGATGCTTTGAAAGTTGTCTCACTTTTAGGCTCTATCTTCAGATTTGAAATTTCAAAAGCTACAATTTTTCCAATCAAAGTCTCTCTCTTGAAGTTTGTTGAAAGCTGCATGGTCTCCTCAAGGATGTTTATCTTCAATGCATAGTCTGCTGTAAGAGTTGTAGTCAACTTGTCCATAATGTCTTCCTTCGAGATCTCTCCACCATTGTTTCTTATTCCAACAACTGCTTCATTAATCCTTTGATTTTAGGATCTGATGTCTTCATCAGGCAACATCTCTAATTTGTTGTATCTTTTCTTCCATGTCCTTCTGCATGCATTCTTAGTTTGTGTGTCTCCTTCAAACATGTCTTCTAGGTGCTTCCATATCTTGTGAGCTGTATCAATCTTCTTAACTTCTGAAAACTCAGTATTTGATAGTGCACTGATAAGGACTTCCTTTTCTATTACATTTTGATGAAACAAATCCTTTTTCTTGCTAGTAGCATCATCTTTTTCAAGTTCTTCAAGAGTGGGAATCTGAACTTCTTTGATAGTTACATCAAAAACTTCAAAAGCAATACACTACAAATGAGTCACCATCTTGTTCTTCCAATCAAGATAATTTTCCCCATCAAACTTAGGATTGTCTTTTCTAAAGTATGCCATCTGATCAACCTCAAGCTATTAAACTTTCTCTCTGAGGCACTTGGCTCTGATACCAATTGTTAAGAATAGTCCCAAGAGATAACTGAGAGGGGGGGGGGTGAATCAGTTATATAAAATTTTGAATTCTTTATCCAATTAAGTATACTTAAACATTAAAGAAAAAACACTATAAAAGAACACTTGAACACAATATCAATATTTTGGTTATGGGGAAACCCAAATAGCTAAAAACCCCAGTGGGAATTAACACCCACTAATAATTTGCACTAGTGTATAATGATCCTTGTTAGAAGATCCTTAACCCTGTTAGGAGTTGTCTTTATAATTCATCAAGTACAGTAGACCTAGTCAAAGGTCAGACCCTATTAGGAGTCTTTTACAATTAACCCTATTAGGGGTGAGGATGCACTATCCAAGAGCTCATTGCTCAAAGGGTGAAGGCTACAACCTTTTGAATGACAGATATGCACTATATCTAGATATTGGTGAACTGCACTATAGACCTGCTGTCTTAATCAGTTCCAATGAGTAGCACAATGAATCTTATATGTCACATAGACCTCTTCTTGATGGTGCAATACTTCACACACTCTGCTCTGCACTTAGTATCTCATCTCAACTGCCACACTATAGTGATCACAAATGACCGGCTATAAATATCTTTCCTCTAAATGATATAATCAAGTTACCCTATTAGAACCACCTTGAAATCATAAAGAAGAAAGAATAACATGCTCTACTAATAAATCTGTCAGCTCTACTAAGCACGCATCACAATCTGGGACCTGTATAAATCAATTATAATAATTGCAAGTTACACACTAGTTGGCTCCACCAATTTAACTGCAACTTTCTCCTCAAGCTGAATTATCTCATGCACTCTTAACTGAACATTCTTAACTCTTCTCTAAGCATAAATCCAAGGGTGCATATGGAATTGATAGGCGCAACTCAAGAACCAATAAGATCTTTGTTGGCTCCACAAAACAAATATAGGAAACTACAACTGTTGAATATCAACTAAAAAACTACACTTCTACTACATATCCAACTATGTGCTCATGAATTTTACAACAATAACATGTCTACTTCACATATCCAAGGGCACAAGGCTCCATGACATCTGTATGGACAACTACACACATAACACTACCTATAACTCTATCAGGAACACTGCTGACACAAGCTGCCATATAACTATCTGTACTCACACTTAACCCCTGCATCCATGACATCATACTAATAACATGTCCATGCTACATATAGTAAAAGCTTACTACATAAGTCTTCCATGCATGCTACTTACCATATGTTGTCATCAATGACAAACATACAGTTAGCACTGGCTTGCTGGAAAATCTCCAACACTTACAAGACCAATACTTAAAAGATAAGTATGTAACCTTTCATACCATTCTCTTAGTGCTTGCTTCAGTCCATATAAAGCTTTGTGTAATCTACATACCATGTCTTTTTTATTCGGATCAAAAAATCCTTCTGGTTGTTCTATGTAGACCTCCTCTTCTAGTATTCCATTCAGAAAAGTTGATTTAACATCCTTTTGATAAACCTTAAATTTCTTATGTGCAACATATGCAAGTAACATACAGACTCCTTCTAGTCTAGAAATAGGTGCAAAGGTTTCTCCATAGTCTATACCTTCTTCTTGTGCATAACCCTTGCAAACAATTCTTTCTTTTTTCCTTGTGACCTCACCATTTTCATTCATCTTATTCTTAAAAATCCACTTAGTACCAATAAAATTTTTATCTTTCGGTCTAGGTACTAAAGTCCATGTCTCATTCTTTTCAATTCATTCTATCTCTTCATTCATTGTATTTATCCATTCATCATTCTCAAGTGCAACCTTAACATTCTTAGGTTCAAACTCTCAAACTAAGCTTACATTTTGTCTTAACTTACTTCTAGTCATCATGCCTACTTTCTTATCTCCAATGATTTGATTCTCTAGATGGTTTCTTTTGACAAATCTTGCTAGCACTTGATCTCTTCTTTTCTCTTCAATCTGTTGAGGTTCAATATCTTGCTCGGTATCTTCTTCCTGATCCTTGGTTTTCCTTTTTTGTTCCTCGGTGTTATTTTCCTCATGCTCGGTTGACTCAACTTGTGGCTTTGGTAGGTACTCTAGATGTTCAACATAAACAAATCTACCATAGTTTTCTGGCTCCTTTATGCTTTCCTCATCATTTTTATCAACAAATTGATCAACCTTGACATTAGCACTTTCAATCATTTTATTAGTAACCTTATTCAAACATTTTAAAGCTTTACTTTTAGTAGAATATTCAAGAAATATTCCCTCATCCCCTTTAGAGTCAAATTTACCAATCCTATCATCTTTTAGAATAAAACATTTGCTACCAAAAAATCTGAAGTAACTTACACTTGGTGTGTATCCAAACCATAACTCATAGGGTGTCTTGTTTGTGTCTTTCTTTAGTTAAAATCAATTTAGTACATATAAAATGGTGCTAACTTCTCTCCAGTACATCTATGCAACATTCTTCTCAATTGTTAGTGTCCTTTCACAATCCACAATTGATCTGTTTCTCCTTTCAGCAATCCCATTTTGCTGTGGTGTTCTAGGTGCAGAAACCTTCCTTTTAATGTCATTCTCATTAAAATAGTTAGTGAATTCATCAGAAATGAACTCACAACCTCTATCAGACATCAAGCATTTCAACTCATTTCCAGTTTCTTTTTCCACTTTTTCTTTATACCATTTAAACATTTTGAATGCCTCAGATTTCTCTTTTAAAAACATTATAGTCATCAATCTAATATAGTCGTCAACAAACAGAATAAAGTATCTATCACCATAATAGCTTTGATTTCTCATAGGACCACATAGGTTGGTGTGAACTAACTCCAAAATTCTTTTTGTTGAATAGTCTTTACTTTTAAAACTAGATTCTATCATCTTACCTTTTTGACATTGATGACACATAACATGATCAGGTTTAGTTAGGCTAGGTAGTCCTCTGACTTTTCTCTTTTTACTGATCTTAATCATATTATCAAAATTCACATGACATAAAGTTTTATGTCATAACCATGCATCTTCATTTTTTACCAATAAACAATAAGTTTCAACATTTTCAAGATAAAATAAGTTACCTTTTGATTGTCCTCTTGTTCCAACAAGCTTTCCATTGTCATCATATATTCTCACCTTCTTGCTTTCAAAAGCCACTCGGTGACCTGAATTGTTAAGTTGTGCTACGCTCAAAAGATTATAATTCAGTCCCTTCACCCAGTAAGCATTATCACATCTGATTCTATCATTTATCAGCAAAGATCCTTTTCCTTTAACCATACAATGTGTGTCATTACCCATTTTTACAAAACCTCTATTATAGTGCTCAAGATGATCAAATTTATCTTCATCACCAGTCATGTGATGTGTACAACCACTATCTATGATCCATGTATCATTTTTACTAACTTTAGGAATGAGTGTTGTTTCTACATACCTTTCCTCTTTCTTTGAATCATCTTTCATTGCAACAAACACCACCTCAATGCCATTATCTGTCTTGGTGTCGGTGTCATTGAATGTAACATACTTTTTTGCCTTTGTCTTTGTAGTCTTAGTTATCTCTATCATTCCTTTTGCCATAATTTCCTCCTCTAGATCTGTCTCTATATTTCTCATCTTCTTTCTTGTTTGGGCATCTAGCAGCAATATGACCAACTTCTTTACAATTAAAATAAGCTAAAGGTAAATTCCCTTTGTATCTTCCTTTACCTTTCTGTAGTCTTTGAGCCATTAGTGCTTCTAACTCATCAAGCTTATCATCAATATTTCTACCACTTTCATTCCTTATATTGTGCTTACTACTAGATTTACCAATCTTAAGTGAAGACATAAAAGAAGCCTCAATGGTAGGTACAACATTGTTATCATAGTTGTTTAACTCAAAAGTAGTTAACTTCCCAATCAGACTATCAAGAGTAAGTTTTCTATTAGGTGCAAACCTCATTTCATCTATAGCATATATTCTGATTTCATAGATAGGTAAAAGTGTTCTCAAGATCTTACTTACCACAATATCCTCTTCAATTGTTCCACCAGCTCCACGAATAGCATTCACAACTTCTTTAATTCGGTTTGAGTACTGTACTATATTTTCTCCTTCCTTCATTTTCATATCATCAAATATACCTCTTAAGCTTTTAGCTCTAGCTCTCATCACATTTTCATCTCCACCATGTACTAGGGCAAGTTTGTCCCACATTTGTTTAGCAGTAGTCCAATCTTTGACATCTTGAAATTCAACATCAGTAAGAGTAGCAACTATCTCTATCATAGTGATGTTGTGTTCATGTCAGTCTCTTAATTGATCAAGAGTCAAAGGACCAGGTGGTTGTAAGTAGCCATTTCCTAGTAAAGGTATAGAAGATTCTCCAATCTCAGATAAGTGAAGTCTCATCTGACTTTTCCATGTAGAAAAGTTTTCCTTGTTAAGATTCAACACTTCCCTCTTATACATCTTGTGATCTTTATGCTTAAGTCCTTAAAACTTCTATCAAGGCAAACAGTGAGCTTTGAAAAGAAACCAATACACTCTGCTACCAATTGTTAGAATAACTGAGAGAGGGGGTGAATCAGTTAGATTTGTTATGCTATACTCCCAAATACAAAGATGTAACTCTAAAACAAATTTCAATCAATTTTGTAGCATGGTAACATAAACTATTATACTGACTATGCATTTTACCAATTACTAGTAAATTAACTTACTATGATTACTGACCAAATAAAATATGCAATATGTAAAGTACGATAATAAAATAATCATCACAAAAACACAAAACATAATGATTTAATGTGGAAACCTTGTTAAGGGAAAAACCACCTGGGACTGGTAACCCAAAATATTTTCACTCTTCTGAAGTAAGCTCGATGAAGAGCCAACCCTATTAAAGGTTACAAACACACTGTTAGGTGTGACCTTTTGGCATTAGTGATGAAAATCGATAATCTTGATACCAGTAAAAGTGTTGTCATTGATTAGAAAAAAAAAGGAGATATTTTTCATCTCTCTAAGGATAAATGATCCAAGGATATTCGAAGAATGTAACAGACTTGAGACCAGGGCAACCGGTCTTTACTCAAAAGGATCAACAACCAGAAATGAATATCAACTGCTATTCAGTATTCAATTGGTGTAAAGATTTACTAATCGGTGTTCCCAAACACAATAATAAATAGTCAGTGGGATACCGGTATGTTAAGAAAGAATTAGTAACAGGGTAGTCTCTCTTACCTGTTCACGACAAAAGAATCTCAACCGGATCTAGTATTAATTCTAGTATGAACTGAGGAAGTCAAAGTCAATCTACATGTTGTAACCAGCTCATCAATTGGAATTTTCTACGTTAAAATTGAATGGCATTGAGTTGTCATAATGATCAGATCGGTTCAAGGCGCGCTTTAAGGTTTTAAGGCTAGATTCTATGGCTTTAAAACAAAGAGTTATCTCTCTTGGAAGGGAAGGTGCTTGACACGCATCAACTATTTCCCTCTATCAACAAACAAAACCAAATCATATCAGTGCAAGTTTCCTTAAGAAAACTATTAGTTTACTGAGTAAAATTTTCTGAAAAAGATCTGAGATTAGGTCATGCATGAGTGGCACAAATTATGGTACTTACTCTATATATTCTTCAGCCTATTGAAGAAATAATTTTCCTTCATTTTGCCTGAGAAAAGAGTGAACCTGAGAAGCTCATAAGAAGCTAGGGTAAATCTGGAGAGAAATAAAAGTGTGCAAATAAAGCACAACTATAGAGGAGAACGTGTTTGTAAGGATCGGTGATGATTCTTAGCTACAAATCAAAAGAGATCTTATCAGGCTATGAGAAGCCATTTGTAAAAGGTCAACCCCTCTATTGCTTTCTCACCATTACAATAGTTAAAAACTAGTATTTGGGTGGACTTTAATAGGTCCCTTGTACTAAATCCCTTAATCAAGTGACATCTTTTAAGGTGTTTCAAAGTCCTCTAACCAGGTAGGCACTATTCTGCCTTATTGTAATAAATCTCTTAACTGGGTCACACTTAACAGTGTGTTTTATCCCTTAACTAGGAAGGCTCCTAATAGGGCATACTCCAGAAGAGTGAAAATTTTGTGAGGTCACCTCACACCTTGGTTTTTACCCTAACTGAGTTTCCATGTGATAAATCTGGTGTTACTATGTGATTGATTGTTTACTGTTCTTGCATGCTTAAGTTTTTTAGTCACAAGTTTACTTCACAGGTTTGAAGAAAACTTTTAACTATGTTGATTCACTCCCCCCTCTCTCAACACTGGTTGGGACTGTCAATTGGTATCAGAGCCAGGTTACTTTCTTTACCACCTAACCACACAGAAAAAAAAAAAAGGCAAGATGATGCGAAAGGAAGGACCAAAGTTTTCTAAAGAAAACTTCACTCTCTGGTGCAGCAGAATGAAGCTATACATACAGACCACTGGCGATCAATATTGGAACCATGTCACAACTGATTATACTAAACCCTCTGGCATGCTAACACCTGATCAATAGAAGATCAAGATCGATCACATGGCTGCTATGGATATGATAGCTAACACTCTTCCTAATCATGTTTATGTGGAGATTGAACATCTTGAATCTACCTTCAAAATGTGGGGAAAATTGAAAATGGTTTATGGAGGAGATCCTAATGTTAAAAGAGCCAAAATTGAAAGCTTGAGAGGAAAGTATGATGACATGAGAATGAGTGAAGGAGAAGATATTGAGCAATACAGCAACTGGATAAAAGAAGTAATCAACTCTATCAGGAGCATTGGAGGAACACTCAGTAAAGAAGAGGTGGTTAGCAAAATACTAAGAACTCTTTGACCTTAGTATGCCATTAAGATATCTATTATTCAGGAGCTCAAATTGGTGACAAATGATCAAGTCACCTTAGACTCTCTTATCGATAAGTTAGCTACTTTTGAACTAAGTAATTTTGACAATAGCTTACCTACTGAAGAAGCTGCCTTGAAATCCTCTTTGAACACCTCTTCCACTAAGAAGGGAAGAGAAGCTGGTAATTGCTCTACTGGAGAGAGTGGCAATTCAATTGAACATTTGCTACTAGAAGAAATAGAGCAAGAGGAGTTTGAAGTGCTCATTGCCAGAAGATTTCCTAGAGGAAGGGGAAAATATAAAGGAAAACTTCATTTAAAATGCTTCTCTTGTAGCAAGATAGGACACATAGCTGCAAGATGTCCTGAAAATGAAAATAAAGAGAAAGGCAACCGGTTTAGAAGTAGGGGAAAATAGGAATGCCTTCTTACTGAAGAAGGAGTCACAGATGATTAATTTGAAGACTTAGATGACCCATAAATTGCATGTGTTGCAATAAAGGAGGAGAGCCCGGTGAGAAATGAGATTGCCCTTATCTCAAGATCACATCAGCATAATGACTAGATCATCGATAGTGGATGCACTCACCACATGACTAGTGACAAAAGAAAGCTCATCAGCCTAGAGCTCAATGACAGTAGTTCAATTACCTTTGGGAATAATGCCCCCTGTGCTATCAAAAGTAAAGGTTCTATAGCACTTTGCAACAATCTTGTTAGTGAAGATGTGTACTGGATAGAGGGACTCAAGTACAACCTAATGAGTGTTGCATAACTAAACAACAAAGGCTTCCTTCTAGAATTTGGACAAAGTTCCTGTTTAGTCAAAAGTCAGACTGGAGCCCATGTTACAACTAGTAGATAGAGTAAAGGCAATATATTCTACCTAGACTCTATGGAAGGTGCCTGTTTAATAGCCTCGGTCAGGGGAGAATCAAGAAAAATGTGTCTTATGTCAAAAGAAGACAATAGCTGGCTATAGCACAAATGACTCTGCTACATAAACTTTGATAGTATCATCAAACTAAGTAAAAAGAAAATGGTAAGAGGACTTCCTAAGATTACAAAACCCATCAGAGGTGTTTGTAAGGACCGTCAGTTAGGTAAATTGATAGGAACATCTTTCAGTAGCAAATCCTTCTCTACTGAAAATGTTCTAGACCTGTTTCACACTGACCTATGTGGACCAATGAGAACAAAGAGTTATCATGGAGATCGGTATTTCATGCTCTTTGTAGATGACTTCTCTAGAATGATGTGGACACTCTTTCTAAAGGAGAAATCTAAAGCCTTCCACATGTTCAAAGTTTACAAAGCTAAAGTGGAAAAAGAAACTAGTAAGAGCTTGAAGTGTCTGAGATCAGACAAAAGAGGTGAATATACTTCTCAAGAGTTCACTCACTACTGTGAGGAACAAGGAATAAAAATACAACTATCTGCACCGAGGACTCCTCAGCAAAACGGAGTTCCAGAAAGAAGAAATAGGATGATGATTGATTGCACCAGAACCTTTCTAATTCAGAAGGATCTACCTCATCACTTCTAGAGAGAAGCCATTAGCACTACTATCTACACTCTTCACCATGTCCAGGTTAAAAAGGGAACCGGTAAGACTCCCTATGAACTTTGGTTCAAACATACTCCCAGTGTAGGATATTTTAAAGTCTTTGGTAGCAACTGCTATATAAAAAGGGATATGTACTCTGGGAAATTTGATTCCAAGAGTGATGAAGGAACCTTCCTAGGCTACTCTATCAAGAGCAAAGCCTACTAGTGTCTGAACAAAAGCATAGGAAAAATAATTGAGAGCATCAATGTAAAAGTTTATGAATCCTCAGAACCTATTGAAAAGACACATTATAATGATCATAATAGTCTTGAGGATCATTATGAAGAAAGAGTTCTTGAATTCCATGAAGCTGCAATAGAAGGAGAAGGAGATGAACAAATGGATAGTCATCTAGAACTGATAGTGGTTCCTAATGTCAATAGAGATACACATGACAATGATCAAGTGGATGATCTAAATAGTAACAAAGACACTGCTAATCTAGAAGAACCTGACTGGGAACAATGACTGACTCTTCCAAGGTATGTTACTTATCACTCCATTGACAATATCATTGGTGACAAACATGCTAATGTGTTGACTAGGAAAAAGGCTAGGGAGAATATCTTCTTGTTCTCTCTCATAGAGCCTAAATCCATAAGGGAAGCTCTAGTAGATGACAATTGGATTAAAGCCATGGAGGAATAAATAGAGAAAATTGAGAAGAATGATACATGGGAGCTTGTACCAAGACCAAAGGACAAGAATGTCAAAGGAACCAAGTGGGTCTATAGAAACAAGCTAAATGAGGATGGAAATGTAATAAGAAACAAGGAAAGATTGGTCTGCAAAGGGTATGCTCAGGAGGCTAGACTGGACTATGGAGAGACCTTTTCTCCTATGGCTAGATTGGATAAAGTGAGAATTCTTCTTTCCTATGTTGCTCATAAGAAATTTAGAGTGTATCAAATGGATGTAAAGTCTGCATTCCTGGATGGAATACTTGAGGAGGAAGTCTACATTGAACAACCTGAAGGCTTTGCATCTGTGGACAAAGATGGAATGGTCTATAAGCTTAAGAATGCTCTTTATAGGCTTAAGCAAGCTCCAAGGGCTTGGTATGAAATACTACATTCATACCTTTTGACCATAGGATTCACAAGAACCGGGGACAACAACAATATGTATCTTAAAATTGGTAATGATGGAAATCGGATTGCAAAAATCTTCGTAGATGACATCATCTTTGGTGGAGATAAAAAAATGAGTGAAGCATTTGTTGAAGAAATGAAGAAAGAATTTGAGATGTCCATGATAGGTGCCATAAAATTCTTCATCAGACTACAGGTCCATCATCTAAAAGGAGGTATCTTCATCTCTTAGTCCAAATACATAAAAGAAATTATCAAGACCTTTGGACTTGAAGATTCCAAACTGGTAAACTCCAATGACAACTACTCTTAAGTTATCAAAGGAGGATGATGCCAAAAACATAAATGAAATAATGTACTGGTCAATGATAGGAAAGTTGCAATATGTTGTTCACAATAGACCAGACATTGCACATGCAATTGGCATAGTAGCTAGATTCTCTGCAAATCCAATGAGACACATCTAATTGCAGTAAAGAGAATCTTCAGATATCTAAAGAGTACTGAAGAATATGGCTTGTGGTTTCCTCACATAGGAGGATTTTAGATTAAAGTCTACACAAATGCAGACTGGGCTAGCAACATTGATGATAGAAAGAGCACTAGCGGTGGTGCTTTTTCTCTTGGTGGCAAAATTATTTCTTGGACTAGAAAGAAATAGAATTGTATATCCCAATCTACTACAGAAGCTAAATATGTTGCTGTAGCAATCAATTGCACATAGGTGATCTAGATAAAACAAATGCTAGAAGGAATTAAAGAACAAATACCTAAACTAATAGCTATCTATTGTGATAGCACTAGTGCAATCAATATATCCAAGAACCTTGTCATGCACTCCAAGACCAAGCACATTGCAATCAAGTATCATTACTTGAGAGAGTTGGTGCAAGACAAAGAGGTGAGATTGGAATATGTTCCAACAAAGGAACAAATTGCAGATATCTTCACAAAGGTTCTACCAAAGAGTACTTTCAATTATCTCAAATCTAGGCTAGGGGTTGTACCCATTCCTGATCTGCAATAAGCACTCAAAGGAAATCATTAGTTCTCTATACCAAAATAGAGAGTTTTAACTCATCTTACTTGAACTGATGAAAATGGGATTTCTGCTCATAGGGGCAGCAAATCTGATAAAGGTAGTCTTCTAACTAGCCTTTGGCATTATTTTAAAAAAGGGGGGGAGTTTAGCAATACAACAATGATAGTAGCAGGGACACAGAGACACAGTTATAACACATTGATTGCTGATAGAAGAAAAGAGTACAATTTTGCCATCAATGCCAAAGGGGGATATTGTTGGCATTAGTGATGACAACTAGTAAGCCTGTTACTAGTAAAAGTATTGTCATTGATTGGAAAAATAGGAGAGATTTGTCATCTCTCTAAGGAAAAATGATCCAAGGAGATTCAAAGAATGTAACAGACTTGAGACCAGGGCAACTGGTCTTTACTCAAAAGGATCAACAAGCAAAAATGAATATCAACTGCTATTCAGTATTCAACTGGTGTAAAGATGTACTAACCGGTGTTCCCAAATACAATAGTAGATAGAAAGTGTGATACCAGTATGTTAAGCAAGAATTAGTAATAGGTCAGTCTCTCTTACCTATTCACTACAAAAGAATCTCAACTGGATCTAGTATTAACTCCGGTATGAACTGAGGAAGTCAAAGACAATCTACCTGTTGTAACCATCTCATCAACCAGAATTTTTTGCGTTAAAATTGAATGACATTGAGTTGTCATAATGATCGGATCAGTTCAAGGCACGCTTTAAGGTTTTAAGGTTGGATTATATGGCTTTAAAACAAAGAGTTATCTCTCTTTGAAGGGAAGGTGCTTGACACACATCAGCTATTTCCCTCTATCAACAGACAAAACTAGATCATATCAGTGCAAGTTTCCTTAGGAAAATTGCTACTTTACTGAGTAACAGTTTTTGAAAAAGATCTGAGATTAGGTCATCCATGAGTGGCACAAATTAGGGTACTTACTCTATATATTCTTTAGCCTATTGAAGAAACAATTTTGCTTCATTTTTCCTGAGAAAAGAGTGAACTTGAGAAGCTCATAAGAAGCTAGGGTAAATTTGGAGAGAAATAAAAGTGTGCAAATAAAGCAAAACTACAAAGGAGAACACATCTGTAAGGACTGGTGACAATTCTTAGCTACGAATCAAAAGAGATCTTATCAGGCTATGAGAAGCCATTTTTAAAAGGTCAACCCCTCTATTGTTTTCTCACAATTACAATAGTTAAATCCTAGTATTTGGGTGGACTTTAATAGGTCCCTTGTACTAAATCACTTAACCGGGTGACATCTTTTAAGGTGTTTCAAAGTCCTCTAACCAGGTAGGCACTAATCTACCTTATTGTAATAAATCCCTTAACCAAGTCGCACTTAAAAGTGTGTTTTATCCCTTAACCAAGAAGGCTCCTAACAGGGCATACTCTAGAAGAGTGCAAATTTTGTGAGGTCACCTCAAACCGTGATTTTTACCCTAACTAGGTTTCCACGTGATAAATCTAGTGTTATTGTGTGATTGATTATTTACTATTCTTTCATGCTTAAGTTTTTCAATCATGAGTTTAATTCACAGGTTTGAAGAAAAGTTTTAACTATGCTGATTCAGTCCCCCCTCTCTCAGCACCGGTTGGGACTGTCATGACATTTTTAGAGGATTTAAGACTAACAATTAACTTTTGACCAGCATTCACTATGAGGTCAATAAGATAACAATGTACATTCCTTGAATGACATAGGTTTTGGAAAGTTGGATATACTAATGTATATGACTCAATATAGTGTTGTCATTATGGAAACAAAGTCATATAGCATTTTGGAATCAGTGCACCTAAAGAGAAGATAAAAAATTAGCTAAGTGTTGAAGACTGGACAGTATACAGAATACCAAAGACTTAGAGCATCAACACACATTTGTTTGATCAAATTATGGTATGCACCCTTGAATTTAAGTTATTTAGACTATATTCTTGCTTAGTCTATGAGCGCATGATCAGATATGCAAGCATGCAAAAGTTACAGATAGTTCAAGATCAACAACCAGTGTGTGCTAGTGCAGAATAGAGTATGAAGCTGACAGTTGGTATTTTGATTAGCGGTTATAATGTAATGTTGTAAAGGCTATGCACCTATTGTATTTAGGTTTCTAACATGTATAGATAATTGTTTGTAAGTGTTCTTGAGCCAATTTATTTGGTAGCATTATTTGTAATAAGTCAAAGGGCTGACCTAGTTTTTTTGTATGCGCATATAAATATTAGATGCACCTATGTAATTAAGTGTGCGTAGTGAATGAAAGTTTATGTAAAGATAAGATAAGCAGAGTATAACTGTGCAAAGAGTATATGAGAAGTATTGAAGCTTTGCAAGAGGTCAAAGTATTAGCGCATCAAAGGAACTAATCAGACATACAGTGTCATCACATAGTTCATCCAGCAGATATAGTGTGTATTTGATATCAGAAGGTTGCAACCTTCACCATTTGAGTAGTGAGCTCTAGAACCGTGAGTCCACACCCCTAACAGGGTTATTGTAAAAGACTCCTAATAGGGTATGACCTCTGACAAGGTCTCAGTACTAAAATCATTGTAATGAACAACTCCTAACAAGGTTACAGATCTTCTAACAAGGATTACAAGACACTAGTGTAGTTCTTAGTGGGTGTTAATTCCCACTGAGGTTTTTACCTATTTGGGTTTCCCCGTAACCATATTGGTGTCATGTGTTGTGTATTCTTATCTTGATTATGTTTCAATTGTTAAAGCACTTAAGATTAGATTCAAATTAAGTAAAAAGATATAATTTGCTAAACACTGATTCACCCTCCCCCCCTCTCAGTGTTCCCATTCCTAACAATTGGTATCAGAGATTTGGTCCTTTGAAGAGAATTTTAACCACTTGAGGAGATCAATGGGTTCAGAAGTGAAAATGAATCTAAAGGAGAATCTTAAGGCAACTCTTATAGACTTGGACAAATCTAAAAAAGCAGTTGAGGAATTAAAGCTAAAAGTCACTAGTTATGCAAACATCATCAAGAAATTGAAACAAGACCTAAAAGATTGTACAAGAAATGATTTGGGAAAGATGGTCAAGAAGTTGAAAGAAGAGAATTCATCTCTTGAAGATCAGATTGAAGAACTGGATGAAAAGCTGACAAACAATCAAGAAGTATATGATGAACAGATCAAGGAGAACCTTAAACTAAATGAAGAATTAAGGCAAGCTAACATGGAAATTTTGGAGCTAAAGAAAAACAACAGATAGTTGAAATCTGAATTGAAGAATGCTAAGGACCACATAGACAAATTGCACACAAGTAATGATTTGGTAGAATCTCAATTGTATGTAAGGAATCTTAAAGGAGATACTAGTGGTATTGGATTCAATGAAGAATAGAATCAGATTGATGATATGCGAGAAAAGAAGAAAGCACCAGAAGACTCTACAGACACTAAGGAGACTGGAAAGGAGACTATGAACAATACTGAACCACCCAAGAATTAGCGCAAGCTAGTAGACTGAACTTGTTATGCCTATAACAAGCAAGGACACATTGCAAGAGACTGTAAAGAGGTAAGACCTTTCAATGGCTATTGTTATTCATGCAATAAATTTGGTCATAGAGCTATGAATTGTAGAACAAGCTAGAAAAACAAAATTGAGCATAATCAGAAAAGTTAGAGCCAATCAAATATAAGAAGCCATCAGGATGTTACATGTCAAATTTGTAACTATAGAGGACACTCAGCAAAACAATGTAAGATGATAGCTCAGATGAATGCACTGAGGAATCTAAGGCCTCCAGTTATTTGTCACTCTTGTAACAAGGCTAGACATATCTCAAAGTTTTGTAGATCAAGGACGTAAGGTCAGGGAAGTCCTAAAAAGCCAAAAATTTCAATTTTGGATACCGAAGGAGAAGTCAAGTTTGTGAAAGGAACAGAAGATGCAAGCTTGATTTGGATAGAAGAAAAGAAGGAAAAGGAAGATAAGATGGTATTGGATGCATCCCTAGTGGATGCACCCTCTACATCTGCATGAATGGCCCTCAAGGTCATAGGGGGAGCTAATTTAGCTCTAGATCCCTGCGTGGCTAGTATACTCACCCTTTGACTATGCACCTTTGGACTTAACCTTTTGGAGACATTTGGTGGATGCATGCAAGAGCGCATCACTTGATTGATAGTAGAACAGAAGTTTGGAAAATTCAAGTGACAACCTGGTTTACACGACAAGCATTAATGGTAGAATTTTCACTTTAAGTACACAGAAAGCCTTTTGATTACCCATTGCATTCGAATTAAGAGCGATTGAAGATCAGAAGATCCCTAGCAGTTGATTGAGAAGATTTGTAGAGTGAACTATCAGTGTTGATTTGAGGATTTGATCGGTTGCAGAAACCCTAGCTCATTGCACCAATTCAAAAATCTTGAGATCAATTGGAAAGCAATTAAAACAAGTAAGTGATGGCCACTCCCATAGTATTTGATGTTACAGAAAAGAAAAGATATGTTTTTAAGAAGCATCCTTTCAAATCAACCCTATATGATTTAGAGGGAGCATTCTCTCACATGCCTATGGGTGTTATGCATGTTGAAGACATTAGGGCATACATCTATTGCAAGAAGGAACCAGTAGGTCTAGATAGATTAAGGGCACACATGGATACAATGTTGAAACTAGACAAAACCTTCCTAGATAAATATGTGAAATGGAATGATCATCCTATTGTTGAGTATGCCACGACATATGAGTTTTATGAGATAGAATGGATCAAAATACTATTGAGTATAATTCATGATGACCTATTTTGGATAGGTGATGTACCAGTTAGAATCACTAGTGACCTCATACATGAGATGACAGGACTTTCTAGGATAGGCGTCATCCTTCCAGTGGGCAAGGATATCAGAAAGATTGTTGAATAGACTTGTGAGTCTAGGAGTGATAGGCGCGACATGACAATTGAGCCTATTGAGAAAGTTGACATCAAATTGATGTCAATGATACTAGGATACAGATTTAAGCACACTAGCAGGGTGAATAGTGTGTCTGCGGCCACTATTTTAGCAGCTATTAGAATTGTGAAGGAAGATGGAGACTTCAATCTTTGTGAAATATTGCGCGCACAGCTGATTGATAACATCAAGGCTATCAAGCATGATAAGACCAAAATATTCAGGTTTGGGTCCCTTATCATTTACATGTATCTTCACATAGTTGAAAAAGTGTCAGATGTGTACTTGGACAAAACTGTTCCAACCATGCCACATATATCCTACAAGGAATCCATAGAAATCACATTAAGAGATTACATAACATTGGAATTAAAGACCTTCAGGGAAAAGATGCAAATGAGGTATAGAATTCCATAAAGCATTATGGAAAAGTACAAAGACACTATTTTCTTTATGGTAGAAATAAATACAACTTGCATGGAAGCTGTTGAACCTAGAACTAAGTGGATTCATCCACTTGGCTATGAAGTTGAGGAACATGTCCTTGAAGAATATGCGTAGGTGTTAATTTCAGCCCCTAAAGATCCCAATGAACCTAGATGGGGTACATATGAGGAGAAAACTAGAGAAGTTGATGCAATCCTTAACAATGCTGCATCAAAGAGAAAAGTTGCCAAAGTAACCTCATAGATCTTGAGAATCCATGGTGTGTCCCAAGTAGATCTAGATAAGGCAAGGGAAGAAAAGACTACCCTAGAATTGGAGAGTGCAATAGTAGCAAAGAGTGAATTTGAGGATCCAAAGAAAAAGAAGATAAAAATTGAAAAGGATGATAGTCAAAAGGAAAAAGAAGATGATACTCCTATGCCCAAAGTTACTGCTAACCTTATTGCTCCTCCGAAGTATAAGCCAATAGAAAAGAGGAATAAAGAGGTTGGCACTAGTTATCCATCCTCACGAGCAACAAGGAGAAAGAAAAAAATTCAAGCACCTCCCAAGGTAGGATTCAGACCAAGCCTTAAAGTATTGAAAACAAGAATTGTTGATGAGGGAAGAATTGATCAAGTAGGGAAGTTTTATGAAGCATATAGTGAAATTGACAAATCAGAGATCCATAGTATGATTGTCAAACATATGATCAAGTTCAAAAAGATAGTTTTGGAGTTAAAGACCTTGATTCCAGATAAAGTATGAGATATTTTAGAATTCCAAAAGACAGGCTAATGAAGAGGATCTTAGAATCAGAGAAAAGATTTTGGATGATAGCCTGCCAGTGTGTTCATTATGAGAAAAATCTATGCTATTAGATTTGGTGAAGACTCACTTGAGAACCAAACTGAGAACACTCTACATTATGGATAAAAACTATGAGTTGGTTGCCAAGGAAATAGAGAAGGCATTTGAGAAGGTGTTTGTGAATAGACACATGTATTCCCCTACTACACCCATAGTAAAAGTGACAAATAAGTAAGATAAAGTGGTAGAGCCCACTACTGTTCCAGTGACAGGTCTGCAGGACTTAGTGCCCATAGCAGAAACTCAAACATAAATAGACAAGTTTGTGCCCATCACAGAATCACACAAAGACAACACCATTATCATTGATAATGTGGAGATAGCCATGGCGGCTATAGACAAAGATCTAGAAAAGTTTGAGGAAGCATTTGTCAGCACCCAAGAAGCTAAAATCCTTTGTGGAAGTAATTCTCCTAACCCATAGGAAGTTTTGATTGAAGAAATAACAAAAGAAGAAGGAGAAAAAGAGAAAGAAGAGGAGGAAAAAGAAAGAATATAAAAAGAAACAAAAGAGAAAGAAGGGATAAAAGTAGATGAAATAAGAGTCAAGCAAGAACCAATGGACTACACTCCCATAACTCCATCACCCTCTGCATTGTTGTCAAGTCTAACACTTGACACAACTAGTTTGGACTCATGGGGAGAAGAAGATCTGATTAAATTCAACATCCTAGCCATGGAGAAGGCCAAGGAGAAACAAGTGATTAGGAATCCCCTCCTGATAGAATCAGTGAACATACTAAACAATATTTTTCCAATAGACAAGCAAGTGTCTAAGATGCACTCAGTGGATGATGTGAGCAAAGTCATCTCACATTTTAAGAGCAATTTTTCAAGCCTTGAAGCATCTGCATCCCTAGTTGCAGAAGAAAAGTACCTTAAGAAGAGGTTGAGTGAACTAATGAGCAATTTTGCACTAGATTTGAGCTCACTCAAAATAGGACAAGCATCATTAAAGGAATTTTTTGATCAAGGAAGGAAGATCATTGCAGATTGCATGGATCAAGACAAGCTCACTCATGCTCATTTCAAGAAAATAAAAGAGGTAGAAACTATGCTTGAGTAGATCAAGAATTTAGTAAAGGATCCATCAACAAATGTGAGAATGTGCAATAATGTTTACCAGGGGCAGATTGATAATATTGAGAAGGTGGACAAGGAGATGTCAAAGATCAAGGCAAGGCAAACTCAGCTAAGGAATGCTCTTGCACCCTCTCTAGACATACTAAATCAAAATACTAAATCAAAATATCAAGGATATAGATGCCACAATGATAACCTATGATAGTGGTCCCAGCTTAGATTTGGAGAAGATGGAGAAGCTATAGTATTCTCTTTGTACCCATCTCCAGATAGTAAACTCTCTAATCACATTTTGGAAGAAGGAAATCTAGAACCTAAAGATAGCATATCTAGATGTTTTCCCTCAGTGAGTATGAGTACATAGAGTTTTGAAGCACCTTTGTCATTAATGTCAAAGGGGGGAGTTGTATAGAATATGGATAAAGATATGTATTTTTTGTATAGAGTATGAATAGAGATATGTATAGGGAGATATAAGCATATGTATAGAAATGCATAGAAGACAAAAAGTTTTTTTTATTAAGGATAGTTAGCAACTTGGCCATATTCATTTGTTGCCATCAATGACAAAGGGGGAGATTTTTGGAAAGTTGGCTATAATAATGTATATAAATCAATATAGTGTTTTCATTATGGCAACAAAGTCATATAGCAATTTGGAATCAGCACAGTTAAAGAGAAGATAAAAAATTAGCTAAGTGTTGAAGACTAGACAGTATACAGAGTACTAGAGACTTAGAGCATCAGCACATGTGTGTTTGATCAAATTATGGTATGCACCCTTGAAGTTAAGTTAGTTAGACTATATTCTTGCTTATTCTATGAGCGCATGATCAGATATGCAAGTATGCAAAAGTTACAGACAGTTCAAGATCAATAGCCAGTGTGTGCCAGTGCAGAATAGAGTATGAACCCAATAGTTGGTATTTTGATTAGCAGTTATAATGTAATGTTGTAAAGGCTATACACCTATTGTATTTAGGTTTTCAACATGTATAGATGATTGTTTGTAAGTGCGCTTGAGCCAATTTATTTGGTAGCGTTATTTGTAATAGGTCAAAGGGTTGACCTAGTTGTTTGTTTTGTATGTGCATATAAATATTAGATGCACCTATGTAATTAAGTGTGCGTAGTGAATGGAAGTTGATGTAAAGATAAGATAAGTAGAGTATAAGTGTCGAAGAGTATATGAGAAGTATTGAAGCTTTGCAAGAGGTCAAAGTATCAGCGCATCAAAGGAACTAATTAGACATACAATGTCATCACATAGTTCATCCAACAGATATAGTGTGTATCTGATATCAGAAGGTTGCAGCCTTCACCATTTGAGCAGTGAGCTCTAGGATATTGAGTAAAAACCCCTAACAGGGTTATTGTAAAAGACTCCTAATAGGGTTTGACCTTTGACAAGGTCTCTATACTAAAAGCATTGTAATGAACAACTCCTAATAGGGTTGCAGATCTTTTAACAAGGATCACAAGACACTAGTGCAATTCTTAGTGGGTTTTAATTCCCATCGGGGTTTTTACCTATTTGGGTTTCCTCGTAACCACATTGGTGTTATGTGTTGTGTATGCTTATCTTGATTATGTTTTAATTGTTAAAGCACTGAAGATTAAATTCAAATTAAGTAAAAAGATATAATTTGTTGAAAACTAATTCACCCCCCCCCTCTCAGTGTTCCCATTCCTAACAATAGGGGCATAACATAAGACGGTTAAGTCCCCTTAGTTAAGAGATTTTCTTGTATCAATGGTTAAATTAAAATAGTAGTTGATATGATTACAATACAAATCATATTGCAAATGTTCAAATCTATTCTAAGCCCTTACAAATCCTCTGATCATTAATTCAATTCACTTCCTCAACTTACTTTCACTTGGTAATAGCTCTCTAATGCTCGGTAATCCTCTACAGTTCGGTTCTCCTTCAACCAGTTTGATCAAACAAGCATGAAATGTATTCACACAAAATCTTTGTAGTCTTTTATCTTCAAGCATGTTTCAATAACAAAACTCACGTCTCTTATATAGATAAATAAACCATTTTCATATCAACCATCATATTTTTTCGCTTAATCTTCTTCATTTATTTTGCCTCTTAAAACTTCCTCAGTAGTTATGTCAAAGACATGTTTCAATTTCATCCTTTAGATCTTCTCTAAATTTTGTTAGCCATGGATCTCTCAACAAACTTTATCCTCAATCTCGAAATCATAATAGTGTCCAGCTCATCAATTTCTATCAGCTAAGCTAAGCATTTAATATTTGCATCCATAATCGGTTAACAAAGAAATGCGTCGGTGAGCACTAGCTCAGTTAATACTAGCACTCGATATATATTGTACTACTTGGTTTATACTAAAGTCTTCATTTACCAACCACATTTCCTTGTATAATTTAGCTTTCTTCTCCACAATAGATTAATACAACATAATCAAGTCAACAATATGAGATCATAGACTCATCAATAAGTCACCCAAAGTATTCTGTAACCTTATCTATCATATCCATCTTCATGTAGATATCTTGGTTCTTCATTTTTGTCCCTTTTACAAACATTTAGATGTTTGCAACTAACATGATAAGTACTATCAAAACTAGTTGACATCAATGACGACATATTGACTGATTTAATCATATCATATATCATTTCAGTAGCTTGGTGATCTCTAATCACTGATCTTCAATTCATTCAGGTATTCAATCAGTTGTAGTTCATCAGATCCATATAAAATCCAAGTCAATCCATATCTCAACACATCGAAATGCACATTTATATATATTTCATTTTTATCAACCAGGTCAACCATGGAAGAGATAAACATCATTTACACAAAGTTAGTACCATAAGCACTTATACTTAATGCGATCCACTGCATGAGATAGAGGGGATCCAAATACATCATAATATTCCTTTAAAAAATGTTTTGAACAAAGTGCATGCACCACAACAACCTCCAAGACTGAATCCAATTGAAACATGTAGCAAAACATTAAAACACATTAACTAGTCAGCTCAAAACCATTCTCTAATGCACATAATGCAATACATACATGTTACAACAAGTTTCATAAAAAACCCCTTAACTCTTCCTCCATTGCATACATGGACCAATAAATTTTAATCAAATCATTGCAATCAATTGAGTTGATCATACTATGGGCCTTTCCCAATAGACTAATAACAAGGCATAGTTCCCATACTCAAAATTGGACATCTTAATGAGAAGCTATCTATCTATGGAAAGGTTCATTTAAGTGTCAAGCTAGGGATGTAGACTTGAAATGGCTCTGCAAAGTATATGCACCAAGTATCTGTTGGAGTCATACTATTATTATTTGGAAATGAAATTGTAGGAAAGTAAGTGCATGGAATGAAAGCTAAGCCCTATTTACCAAAACATATTTGAATATGAAAACTAAGTATTTTAGCCAGGGACTACTTTGCCTACCTTGGCTATAGGAACAAACACAAGAACTATTTTTGTGTGGTTGCAAGAATAGACAAGGATATGAATGACAACTACAAAAACAAGAAAAATGCAAAGGTTCATTCACCAAGTGGGCCCTCTTGGATGAGTGAATCCAAACTAATTAATAAGATATTGGCTCAGAATAATCATTGCTCCTTTATTCATATAACTAAAATGTGCTACACATGTTAGCCAGAAAACATAAAATTATATTGCTAAAAAATGATTATATCAACTCGGTAATGGTTGATCTCTCCTCTACCACTGTCTCCTTGAAGAGAACCTCAACAATTTATTTATACAAAAGATTAAAACTAACTCTACTGTACTGACCACTTCTAACAAGATAAGTGGTGCTAGTTATTATATTTAAAGAAACATTGAGAAACTTTCTGAACAAGAAAGAATTAGTATTCCACATAAATGCAAGAGAGAACATAGGAAAATTGATGCCTATATTTGTTGTTAATAAAAACATTCCAATCTAATTCATCCAATAAATTAGGCAACTTAGCTAGATCTGTGTGCTATCTTTATTCTCCTTCTCCATGATGGTATGACTTGGTCTGATTAGTTGATAAAGTCTTGTTCAAATTCTGCTGGACTGTTCCTCCTTGTTGACCTATTCCTGTAGCAAGGGATTAGGAGCACAAGATTTGAAAATTCATTCATTTCATATCACATTCATTCATTATATCTCAGTTCTAAGAAACATGCATTTATCACATGGTTGCAGGAAGATAAGCTACTTGGTTGTAGAATCTTATTACTCTTGAATCATTCATATAGGAATAATATAAAGGAAATCATAGTTCAACACATCAAGTATTATCTAAAACTGGGTAAAATCCATAGCTATTTGACCATTATATATATCAACATTCTTCAAAGTGTTTGGACCTAATGTACTAGAAAGAGTCTTTTGGAAACAACATAAAACATCATAAAAGTTAAGCAGTCTAGGAATATATTAGCAAAAGACATGTTTAATATTTCCATAAATTTGGCCCATCACAATATAGTCCAACACAAAGACTAATGTCACACTCACAACTACATAACTTCACTTTTGGAGAAAAGAAAATCAATACAAGATATCTAAACTGAAATACTGCACAACTTGGATCACCAATGCAAAGCATTCTCTGAACTTGTCTCGAACATTCCTAACATATTACCTCCCTATCATCAAAAATCAAAATGCAACTTCCTCTATAGAATAGTTGGGGACCTAAGAACATGATAGTGCAATATTCATATACCATAGTCATTATGACCATAATTGTGAGCCTTCAACATCTTTTTTAGAGAAATGTAGAACATTATACCATAAGGACTTCAAGTACTCTTTCCTACATATTTCATCTTCCCATACTTTCATCTTCGAGATACACCTTATACTAACTTACTATCACCACTAGGCATCAAAACAACATTTGAGCACACAATGCTATCCATCGACCATACTCATGCTCATTCTTCCATATCAAGCATCAAATACTCTCTCTCGCATATATTAGCTTTCCTAACACCACACATCACAACTCTCTATCAGATCCATCAAATATAGTTGACATTAATGCACACACTGATTATACATTAATGATAAGACCTTTCTAACATCTCTTGATCAGTACACAACAGTGACAACACAACTAGTTGATATCAATACAAATAGATAGTTAAAATCAAACATCAATGACATACAAATCATATAATACTAATAATCTCCCCCATTGTGATTGATAGAACCACCACCACCAACAACATCAACATGACTTAATATTTATCTTGTGTATCTCTCATTTATGTGATATCTCTCCCCCTTCTTTTGTATCTCTTTTCCTTTGATATCATGGACAAAGGGTGCACTGCTTAAAAATAATCTTTTGACTATAACTTTTCCCAAAACAACTCTATAGCACAAGTCTCTCCATCTATAAGTTTCTTCTAATAACTTCCCTTGTCAGGGAAACCTCATCTCTGCGACACTCCTACAATTAGGAAACCTTAATTTTTACTACTCCCCTTGAGAGTGTCAACCACATCAATCTAGGAGATAAAAGATAGTCAATAATTCCCCTAGGAAAGACGTGCCTCTCTAATACATCTAGTTTTTATAAAAAGGGGCAATAACCCTTAACTTCTATTAGAGATACTCAAAAGTATCATTTGTCAAATCCTTACTGAAAATATTTGTAGCTTTTTCCTTTGCAAGTAGATATTCCAATTGAACTTCCTTCTTAGTAACTTTCTATCTCAGAAGTGATATTAAATAGAAATGTTCTTAGTCTTTGAGTGCAACATTGGATTTTTTGAAATATTAATAGCATTGCACTTGTGTTGTCAGACATTATCGAAATAGCTTCATCATAAACTATCTTCATATCCTTAAGAGTTTTCTTTATCCACATTATGTGAGTACAACAAGATATTGGTACAACATACTCTACCTCTATAGTAGATAATGAAATTGAGTCCTACATTTTACTTGTCCAAGTGACTAGCTTGTCTCCTGGAAGAAATGCACCACCACTTTTAGTTTGATCATCTTCATATTTCGTCCAATTAGCATCAAAAAAAGCTTTCAGTGAGAAATCATTATCCCTTTTGTACCATCATCTAAAGTTTGAATTCCCTTTCAAGTATATGAATATTCTTTTCACTACCATTTCATGAGATTTCTTAGGATTAGCTTGATATGTGGCAACAAAAATTGCATAGATAATATATGGTCTAGACGCAATAAAATACAACAATCTCCATGTCATATATTTGTAAAGCTTCTAATAAACTCTTAGAGATTCATCATATTTTCTCAAATGATAACTAGTAGCTATGAGGGTTCCAACTATTTTAGAATCTTTCATTCCAAACTTCTCCAACATCTCTTTGACATATGTAGTTTGAGAAATAAAAATACCATCATTTTCCTAAATAACTTGAAGACCAAGAAAGAATGACAACTCGCCAATCATAGACATTTCAAGTTCTTTCTGCATCTCTTCAACAAACTTCTTGAAAATGTTATCCTCATCTCCAAATATAATATCATCAAAATCCATAATTTCTATTAGTAACTTATCATCTTCAATCTTAAAATAGAGATTTTTTTTATAGTACCTTTCTTAAAATCATTTTGTAGTAGATAATTATCTAATCTAGCATAACAAGATCTATGAGCTTTCTTGAGTCCATAAAGCACCCTCTCAAGTTTTCAAACCATATCTGAATCATCTGATAGCTTAAAGCCATCTAGTTGCTCATTGTAAACTTCTAGTTCTCCATTTAAATATGTAGACTTAACATCTATATAATTTTCTTTGAAATTCTTGTACACAACAAACACAAGAAATATCCTTATAGCTTCCATCTTAGCTATTGGAGAAAAAGTCTTCTCAAATTCTATTCCTTCAACTTGAGTATAGCCTTTACGTACAAGTCTTTCCTTATTTTTAGTGTCTTGTCCATCTTCTTTTAGCTTATTACAGAACACCCACTTAGTTCTAATCACATTATTATCCACTATTATAGGTACCCATTACCATGTTTGATTTTTCTCTATCTGATCCAATTCTTCATTCATATCTTTCATCCAACTTTCAACCTTGATTTCTCCTGCATAAGTCTTTAGTTTCATCTTAGATAGAAAATAATAGTTTGTTTGTTCACTTATCTTGGAAAGTCTTCTCCTTGTTTGAGTGACTTTTTATTTGACCCCAATGATCTGATCTTTAGAATGATGTCTCTGTACATATTTAGAAGGTGTCATCAATACTTTCTTGGGTTCTTTTTCTTCTTCCTCTAATTCCTTTTTATGTTTCAAAACTTTCTTTTCTTTTGCAGGGGTAATGGGAACTTCTAACTCAAATTCAAGTTCAGGAATAGCTTGATTTCATTCTTCACTTACTCAAACATTTGCACTTTCCAAAATCTTCTTCAGCCTCATGTTGTAGCCTCAATATTCCTTACTTGTAGTATAATATCCCCAAAATATTCTCTCATCACATCTTACATTAAACTTTTTGAGATTGTCTTAATCTTTTTTGATATATCATTTTCTTTCAAAGATTTTGAAACATTTAATACTAGGTGTCTTTCCAAACCAAAACTCATAATGTGTCTTTATATGATTCACTCTAACCTATACCATATTCAGAAGGTAAACAATAGTATGCATGACATCTGTCCAATATGTATTGCGTATGTTAGCATCTTTTATAACCATTTCTACAATTGTTTTATTCTTCCTTTCAACTACTCCATTGTTCTATGGACTCCTAGGAGCAAACAATTATCTCCCGATGCCATGTTCTTTAAAAAATCTATTAAACTCATGTGATGCAAACTCTCCATCTTTACATTTAATCCATATACAATCCAAGTCAATTCATACCTTAACACATTGAATCACACATACACACACACACATGCACATATATCTATTTGGTCAACTAGGTCAGCCATGGAAAAGATAAACAACATTGACATAATGTTGGCCACCATAAGTATTTATACTTAATGCAGTCCACCCCAGGAGATAAAGATGACCCAAATACACAATAACACACCTTTGAAAAATAATTTAAACAAAGTACACACACTACAAAAGCCTTCACAATTGGACCCAAATGAACTATGTAGAAATGCATTAAAGCATGTTAACTAGTCTCAAAACCACTCTCCAATGCATATAGGTTAATGTAGAGCACAACATGCCACACCAAGGGTGAAAAAAACCCCTTAACTCTTCCCCCAAATAATATCTGAACCAATAAGCCATAAATCAAATCATCACAATCAACTAAGTCATCCCTAGACCAACATAAACAACAATGTCACACTCAGAACAACATAACCTCATTTGTGGAGCAAATTGACATCGGATATCTAAAATGAAATATTGCACAAATAATTAGAGCACATCTACAAAATAACACAACCCAAATCACTAATGTGGTGTAATGAAAAGCATTATCCATACCTATCCTAACCATTCATGAAACTTAGCCTTACTACCAACAAAAAAAAACCTTCCTCTATAGAATAGTTGGGGACCTAACAATATGATAGTACAATATTCCCAGAACATATTATTTACAACCATAACCACTATCCTTCTCCATCTTATGTGGAGCATTCTCCCATAAGGACTACAATAACTCTATCCTGCATATTACAACTTCCCTTACTTCTATCTTCTAAATACACATTATACTTACTATCACCACCAAACATCATAACAACATTTGAGCACACAAATTTAGCTGGGAGGATTGTTTCCAAATGATGGTAAAACCATGGCATCTAGATTTTAACTCTTCTTCAAAAACTTCCATAAAGATGCCAATTTGGGTTAGACTCCCCTACCTCCAACTTCAGTTTTGGGTGGAATTGGTTTTTTAAGAAGTGGGAGAGGCGTTTGGAGATTTTCTGGATGGTGGATGCAAAGTCTTCTGATATTTTTCACTGCACCTATGCTCATATTTTGGTGCAAATTGATGCATCCAAGGGGTTTCCTATGAAGATTAAACTTATGTCCCCTAAGGGTAGTTGGATCCAACTATTAGACTATGAAGGGATTCCCTTTAGGTGTAGAAGGTGCTTCAAAACATGACATGCACCAACTAAATGTGATCTAGAGAAAGTTAAATTGAAGAAGCCCTCTTCAAGGTGGAAATGTGCCTCTTCTAAGCATCACACAATATTCAAGAATTCTTTCCAAACGGTTGTACATGATATTCTTGTCAATGGGTCATAGGATCCTTAGGTGGATTCTATAGGTTCTGATCTTGTTGCTTCTGTGATGGTTTTTGATAAGGTTTTTGTTGGCATAATTATTGGTGTTGTCCCTTTTGCTGATGGTTTAGTTGGTGTTTTTTATAATGTTCTTGCTAGTTTTGTTGGTTCTAGTCTTGGTTCTCCAATGATGGATTGTGATAGGATTCCTATTGGTGAGTTAGCTAGCATTGTCCATTTGGTTGTTGCTAACGTTGGGCCTGTGTCAGGTCCTGATTCTAATTTGACTAGTTTTTTGTAGTGTGTTGTCCCTCCCACAACCATGAGGAATTTTTTGATGGATTCAATGACCTAGTAGAATGTGGGTACAAAGATGTAAGATATCTAGATCACGGTAAAAGGTAAACACCCTAAGAGGTCTTTGCCCTCTTTTGGTATGGCCCTTTAGTCCCATAAGAAGGGGGCCAAAGGAAAATATTAATGTTGGCTGGTTTTTAGATTTAGGTTGGGATTTTGGATCCTTTCTCTTTATTATGTTTGCATGTAGTTCTTCTCATGTAATTTTTGTTCCAGGTTGAGGGATCCTATTGTTAAAACCTTCGTTTAAGTCTTGATTTGTTCCTTGCTATAAGATTTCCTTGAATATCTTTTGTGGCCTTTTTGTATATGGTTTTGGGACCCTTTCAAAACCTTCTTTTTCCTTAATCAAAAAAATTTGAGGACACAATGCTAAACCTCTCCCAAAATTTAGACACTATTTCCTACATATCAAGCATCATATACTCTTTCTTGCATATATCATCTTTCCCTACAGCAAGAAACACAACTCTCCATTAGTTTCATTAGATATAGTAGACATTGATGCACACAATAGTTAGACATTAATGACAACACCTTTCTAGCATCTCTTGGTCAATACACAACCATGGCAACACATCTAGTTGACATCAATACAAATAGATAATCAACATCAATGACAATACAAAGCATATAATGCTAACAAATATATACCACAATACACAGATTTTAGTATTGTATTTAAAAACATTGCATTTAAAAGGAAGCTAGGAATTACTAGATTCTATTGAATGAATACATGATATTCAACAACAATTTTTAAGATTTACCATAAGATATTAAAAATCTTAGTGGAAATGACACTTATATAGTTACTAATTGCTTGCATGTGATGATAAATAATTTTCATTACAAAATTTAAAAATATCAAGTTAAACAATAAATCAAAATTATTAAAAATTGTTGGCAATTTGGCTAAGTAGGATATCACAATGTTGTCATTATGGAAAAATATATTTAGTATAGAGACAACATGATCTGAGGAGGAAGTTCTGTATAAGAACTCATGAAAATTATCTAAGTATAACAATGTTTATCAGTCTACACAGAGACTATTTTGATTAGCAATGTTCATAGAAGCACGTTCAGTGCATGCTCACTTGCACATAGATCATTTTAGGTATTTTGAAGCTACATCTAAGAGTGCAAGTCTATACGACATGTACGGAAAGAGATATCAATGTTTTACAGAGACAGTGTTGAGCCGACCAGAACAGAGCAGTGATCAAATTGATTATATTAAGGGATTATTTTGTTTATCAAAATAATGACTTAACTAATTAGGGATGACATCCTAGATGTTAACCCTAAGGCAACATGAAATGACTTTATGTTTTGAGAAGAGTATAATGAATTGTAAGCCGAAAAGAAGGTTATTTGGTAATAACTTGTATATAAGTAAGAAATATGTAATGTGAAGATATATGATATAGATATGATGTGGAATTGTAAGTTGTAAGAAAGTAAGAAAGAAAGTAATGTTTGTAATGCAAAGTCATAAGAAAGTATTGTATACCAATGCGATAGACTACAAAGCTAGATCAAAATATTAAAGATATTCAACAGCAATAAAAGGTTTTTGTATTCTACCTTTTGTATCTGAAGTTATCATTGTATATTGCATGTTTGGGAAATGAGCTCATCTTGCATACATATATGTTTTTTAATAGAAACTCCTGATAGGGTTGAGGCTTCTAACAAAGCCTATAGTCCTTTAACCAAGACAAAGACACTATACAGATGTAATAGACTCCTAACAGGGTCAATATCCTTAACCAGATGCTTTTGATTAGTGGATTAGTTGTGGGTATCATCCCCATCAAAGTTTTCCCTTGGCTAGGGTTTTCTCAAGAACAAACATGGTGCTATGAGTTCATTCATTTTATTTTTATGCTTATTGTTCGGTTTATTTAGTTTAGTTTCTTATGCAAGCTACAATTTAATTTCATATATCCATAATTGGGAAAAAGTAAAAGCTTGTGAAATACTAATTCACCCCCCCCCCCCCTCTCAGTATTTCCTATTTCTAACAATTGGTATTAGAGCTTAGTTACTCGGAAAAAAATTATTTGGAGAAGGCCTAATAGCTTGAGTAAGATCTCTATGGATATGGATCAATTACAGAAAAACCTTGTTGAAGCTCTTGAACATATTGATATTCTTACTAAAGAAAGAGATGCACTAAAGGAAAAATATGATGGTGCAAAAGACTACATTGAGAAACTAAAAGAAAAGATAGAAGATCTGAAATCAAAGAAAGAACCTACAAGTCAAGTCAAGGACAGTGATGAAGTTTCAAAACTGAAGAAGGAGAATGAGATCCTTAAACATGAACTAAAGATTGTAGACCTAAAACAAAGTTTGAAAGATGATAACAACAAAAATGAATCAAATCTAAAGTCTAAAAATGCAGATCTAAGATCTAAACTTACCAAAGTGACATCTGAACTTGAGACTACAAAATTATAGTATGCTGAACTTGTAAAATACAACACAATTGTGAAAGAAGAATTGAGTCAATCTAAACAACATCTTGAGAAATTATATTCCATTAGTGAAAAAATTGATGAACAAATTTCTTATCATAAACCCTCTTATGAAAAAATTGGTCTTGGATACTTTGAAAAAATTCCCAAAGACTATTAAAGATTGCAAAGAACTAGATCCGGAATAGCCTGAGAACAAAGAAGAAAAGAAACTAGACGAGTCTAACAAATCTAAAAATGTACCTAACCTACCTAAGCAAGATGAACCACCTAAAGAGATGCGAAGAGAATTCATAGGTAGATGCTTTTCATGAAATTCTTTTGGACACATGAAAAGAGATTGTACAAGTAAGCAATTCAAACCTATCTCTGGTTATTTTTATAATTATCATGGTTTTGGACATAGAGCTATTGATTGTAAGAAACCTAGATCTAACGATAATGGTAATAGTAGAATTTTTAGAAACACTGACCCTACAGATAAGAGACCTATTGGAGAAATGAACAACATAAGAAATGGAGTTGTGTGTTATAGATGCAACAACTTTGGACATATTGCCAGAAATTACAGATCACAAATCAGTTAATTAGGACTGATATAAGGAAACAATGTTATAGTTTGTCAGATATGCAATAACATGGGTAACACAACAAGGTATTGCAGAATGAACAACATAAGAAATCCTAATCCTAGAAGAAATACAAACTACACCAGAAGGAATGTGAACACCAACATCATCCAAAAGGAAAATTGCAGTAACTTGGAAGAAGTTGAGTTTGTCAAAGCTACAGATCAAGCAAGCACACTCAGTATATTAGAACATCAGACAGGTGAAGTATTTGAGAGTAAGTTTGAATCAATTCCAAACTCATCTCAAAATAATTAAGCATCAAATTTCATGAATTATGTGTTAGAATAAGCATCAAAATAGAATAGAGTTTAGAAAAAGTTGAATTAATCCTTGCGAACTTAATATGAGCTATAATATGATATAGGGAAGCTATGGTTAAGAGTGCATGAATTTATGAACATGTGTGTGATTACAAGAAAAGAAAGAAGTTTTACAGGTAACTAGGAACAACTTTTTGGCATGAACACACTTGTGAATTTAATGTGACAATAATATCTTGAAGGATTTTAAGGATAAAAATATATTATTGATATCATTTGATCATTGAATTGTTTACAAGAGACTTAGAGAGCTAGCCAGTGGAGATTGGAAGTAGTTTGCAATATTTGGAGACAAATTCTTGGCTATATCTACGCAAAAGCCCTAAATCACAATTCCAAGGTATTTTACTAAGAAATCACTGTTAAAGCAGTTAATTTTTAGTACAATCATGGGATGCATCATTAGTTCACAGCATTAGAGACACTACTAGACCTAAGGTGAAAAAAGAATCAATAGAACCCTTGGAAGAAGACCCTAGTTTGGCTTGGTAAAAAATTCCATATGAAATTTTATGTTTAGAAGATGTAAAAGGGTATTTGAAATGCAAGTTTAAGACAGTAGGAGACAACAGTTTGACTATGGAATATGATAAGATATACAAACAAGACATGAAGTACAAAGAAGGATATGAACATTTAGGTCAAATGGACATTATCAAGTATACATCTCACTATGAATTTCATAATGATGAATGGACTAAAATCATTTTGAGCATAATCCATAATGGAAAGTTTTGGTTGGATGACAGAGTAATAGACATAACAATTGATCTAATTCATGAGGTTACAAGATTATCTAAGAAAGGTGCAATTCCTTTGAATGAAAAAGAATTCAAATAAAAAAATCATAGATACCACCAAGTCTTCTTATAATGGAAGAGGCATATCCATAAGAAAGATTGAACAAGATGATGTGAGATATGTATGTAAGATTCTAACCACAAAATTATGTGCAACTTCTAGAGAAGATGATATAGAAATAGGTATGGTGCAAGCAACCTATCTTATGTGCATTGATAGAGTTGAAGTAGATATGTGTGAAATTTTGAGAATTCAACCGATTGAGAATCTTGAGAAGATCAAGAAAAAAAAGAATTCCTAGTTTAGATTTTCATCCTTAATCACTTATATGTTTTTCCATCTTTTGAGGAGATTCCCTTACACTATAGGAGCTTATTGGAAAGATGGCAGAAGTTCAATGGACAAGATTAACAATGTATATCTTAGACATCCTATTGACAAAGTAAATGAGATTGCCCCACTTGTTATTAAGACCTTTCAAAATGAAATAACAAATAGATCAAGAATTCCACCATCTATAGTTGAGAAGTAAAAGAATGAAATATGCTTCCTAGTGGACACTGATTTCACCTACATTGAAGTAGTAGAACCAAGAACACAATTTATAGACCCTCTTGAGTATGAGATATCTAAAGTAGAAGCTGAAGAATATGCATGTAGATTACTAAAATGCAGATTAGATTCCAAGAGTCCTAGATTTGGAACATATGAAGAGAACTTAAGTACAACACATCAGTCACAGGTGTATAAATTAGCTAAGAAAAGAGTAGACAACACAATTAAGAAGATCTTAAAAGATACATGTATGAACGAGAATGAGTTCAACATTGAGAAGAAGACAACAACAACTATTAGAGATATTAGACAAAAAAAAGTGTTGTTAGTTCCACCTTTGACAACACATGCAACCATTGTTGAGGATATTCAAGATATTAATGAAGAAAGTGTAGAGTTAGATATGCTAATAGTAAGGAAATATACTAGATCCTCCTCTACTACACCAACTATGAGAGTAAAAGAGATGGAAACTAGACCAGGCAAGAGTCAGAATACCATCTTTTCTCTAGTAGAATGATAAGGATACCAGAAGATAAACCACAATTAGATGAAGAGGCAGACAACAACAAAAAGAAGCAGTGGAAGCCTAAGATTGATAAAGTGAACCCTTTGATCATTAATGAAGGTGATTTCACTAAGTTAAACAAATACTATGAGTTGTATAACAATTTTGACAAATTAAACCTTGAGAATGTAGTTATTAGACATATGATTCTTGCTAACAAGAAATTTGAGGACATAAAGGACAAGATACCAAACAACCTTTATGAGAAGCTAGTTAATAGGAAAAAGAGAGCAATAGAAGAAGACAAAGGCATAAGAGAAAGATTTGTGAGGAAAATTTTTGAAATAAAAGATGAAGACCACTTCAAGGAAATTATGAAAAACCTTAGCACCCATTTGAGGAGAAAAAGAAGAACAGTTCTAATTATGGGAGGAAACTATGTGGAGATTAATAAAGAAACTAAGGAAGCGGTTGTAAAGATAATGATCTTTGGACCAGGAGAGACACTCAGTGAATTAGAACATACAACAAAAGAAAAACCACATACTAAAACAACACCAGTTCTACACCCTCCATCCACATCGATGATGAATCTATGCATATAGAAGGTACAAATATTAATATAGATAGAGAAGAGAACCCATTTGAAGATCAAGGAGTAGATGTTGGAAATTTTCTAGAAGTTATTGATCAAAAGAATGAAGTAGTAAATAAGGAGGATGAAGTAATAGAAACAAGAAAAGAAGAGAAACAAGAAGTATCACAGGGTAAGATAGCAGAGGAGAAGCAAGCAGTGCAGGAAGAACAGATCAACATAGTTTCACCACAAAAGAGCATAGCAACAAGACTATCTGGATCACCCATGGAATGTCATGCCCAAAAGTGAGCAAAACACAACTACAAAAAAAAAATTCTTTAAAAAAAACCTACTAATCGACTACAAACATACAAACTTACGCAACTAAGAAGAGAACACTAACTAACATGAACCCCTATGTGCACACAAAATGGTGTAGAGAGAAAAATAGGCAACTAAAACATATTGAAGTTCCCGACAACACCCCAAAGGTCAAACCATAGAAGGTTGACCAAGATGACCAAGTTTGACCAAAAGTTAAACTTCATCAAAACAACTTCTACCTAAACAACAAGGTTCCCTAAACTACTAGCTTGACTGGCTCACAAATCAAGATAGTTGACTAAAAGTCAACCAAAGTTGACCAAAAGTCAACCATGCACCGAAGTACGTGTGACCAAGCTAAAAAAATACAAAATACATCCATGAACACTTGGGCATGCAAACTGAGGCATTTGACCGAGGGTTGACCAAAAAGTCAATTGTGCCCAAATACGTCTTACAAGGTTCTACAAGGTTGAAACATGTCTGGGTAAGCTTTATGCACGCAAATCGATATGATGTCCAAGGTTTGACTATGGTTGACCATAAGTCAACCGTGCACATATCTAGTCAACAAACCTAGAACGGTCGTAATGACCCTAGGCGTGACCAGCAGGCGATGCTAAAAAGATTAGACAACAACTGAATAATAGATATCTATTAACTAATAAATAACCCCATAATAAAATAATCTATGCCAATAAGATCATCGACTTATTTAATAACCCCATTACATAATTAGTGCTTAAAACTTGATTTAAAACATATTTATAAAACATCTATATCTATTTCGATAAATCCAAAAAAAAATAAAAATATAACCTATGTTAGTTTATACAATAAAATAAATCAATAAATATTTATCTTTTAAAATAATGAACCTTTAACTACATATTTATTTCAATTTATAACTTTACCAACTTTTCAAACAAAATACCCACCATACTAATTTTGATAAGAGATGACATTCTTATAAAATAAATAACACTAAATCTAAAACTATAGCAAAGTTTAATAAATAAAAAAATGTATAACTTCTAACATTTATAATCTAGCAAAATATAAATAAAAACTAATTAAATCCCAACTAATTAATAAAATTACTATTTAAACTTTATACAAACAAATCTATATATAAGATTTAAAATACATATCTTAAATTAACTACTCTAACTCAAAAGAAATTTACCAACTATATAATAAAATTAACACCATATTAATTTTAAGAGAAAGGAATTACACCAATAAAAGAAAAATACTAAATCTAAAATAGAATTAACTTAATATAATAATGTTTGATTTATAATGTTGTATTTATATCTATTATTCAGTTGTTGTCTAATCTTTTTAGCATCACCTGCTGGTCACGCCTAGGGTCATTACGATCGTTCTAGGTTTGTTGACCAGATATGTGCATGGTTGACTTATGGTCAACCATAGTCAAACCTTGGACATCATATCGGTTTGCATGCATAAAGCTTACCCAGACATGTTTCAACCTTGTAGAACCTTGTAAGACGTATTTGGGCATAGTTGACTTTTTGGTCAACCCTCGATCCACCCTTGGTCAAATGCCTCGGTTTGCATGCCCAAGTGTTCATGGATGTATTTTGTATCTTTTTAGCTTGGTCGCATGTACTTTAGTGCATGGTTGACTTATAAAAACTTCCCAACCCAAGGTTAGTTGATCCTACCCTAAGGTTACACCCCAGTCAACCTCTTGACCCACACAACTATAAAATACTAACCATGCCAACACATAAGCCACAATATGCCAAATTTGACACATTTATTAAAACAAATGACATGGCTAATTCACATAGACATTAACTAAATTAAATACATACATGCAAACCACATTTACGAATAAAAAACTATACAATGAGGTCCATGTTTCTTTATACAAAGAGGACCTTGGAGTGCATGGTATAAACATAGGTTCCAATACTGAATCCCCGCATTTAGATCCATGGTCAACTTATCTTGCACACTCATTGCACACATCGGTAGGTCCAACCAATATGATATAAATACAATACATCATCAATACTACATGGTTTAAAACTATGTCTGTAAATGAATTAACTAAGCATAACTTCGGTTTCCTAAACCAACTTTTTATCGCAATAGTTTTAAACATCATAAAACATCACATGTGACATAATCATAACTGAAACTAAATCAAAACATATAGTATCTCAAGTATACCCTTATTACATAATCAGGTACCGAACATATAACATAGGATTCAACAGATCCTTAAATACATAAGTGTCTCAATAGTCAAGTATGTCTGTGAAATAAGTACTAAAAGCATGGAAATAAAACCAATATAAATATGACTATCAAGTAGGTCTCACATCCACCCCCTCTAGGATGAACCTCCTCTTGCAGCTCATCAAAGAGGTGAGGATACTGTGATCTCATCTGTGTTGCATCCTCCCATGAAGCTATGACCTCGTCATAACAATCCCACTGGACCCTAACCTGGTCCAGCGCCCTGCCTCGAAGTGCCAGGGTCCGTTGGGCTAAAATACGAATGGGCTCCAACGCTATCTGCCCGTCTGACTCTACCTATAAGGCATCCCAATCTATCACATGAGACTCATCATAAACATACTTCTGCAAAACTGAAACATGAAACAAAAGAGCATAGCAACAAGACTATCTAGATCACCCATGGAATCAGTTTTAGAAAACCTGGGAGCAGAAGTTGATGATGATGATCAAATAGAGTTGATCTCATCCCTAAACAAAACCATTAGAAAGAACAAAAAAGTGAGGATCTTGGAAGGAGCATTACTAGAAGTAACCAACAAGCTTCAAGGAATCATATCAACCCAAGTAAGCGTGTTGATCCTCAAGATAAAGCAAGAGAGATAATAAGATTTTTTTACTATGAATTTACTACACTATCAAACATTGCATCAATTAAAGCTCAAGCAACCCATGATGCACAGTTATTTCAAGTCACTTGTCAAAATATAAGAAATGATTTGGATAATCTGAATATTTGTATAAAAGAATTAAGGAGATGCTTAGAGAGATGAAGAGCATTGTATAGTCAGTGTGCGTTCACATCTTAGAAATTTCAGAGAAAATGAGGAGCAAAGAAGAAGAGTTGCAAGCCACAATGAATGATTTACATGATCCAAGTATGAAAATCACTAATATTGAGAAGAAAATAAGCAGAACCTATGATGATATAAGACTTTTTGAGAATGAGAAGGAAAGAAAGATGAAGAGATTTTCTCTACTCAAAGAGCACCTAATCATGAATATAAGTAATGTAGAGAATCAAATATAAGAATGTATTTCATCAAAGACATCGTATGGTAAATTTGCATATTCAAACCTTAAAACAATTGAGATAGAATCTGATGGGCTATGTGCATTACTCAACATTTCTGATTCAGTTAAGAAGACATGGGATACAAAGATTGATAATGTGAAGGTGAACTTTGTAGATTGTGTATCGATCCTTCTGGCCTTGCAATATTGAAGAAAAAGAGGTAAATCAAAAATTTGACATACATATAATTGACACCTTTGTCATTGTTGTCAAAGGGGGAGTAGTATAGTATGAGAAAATTGTATATATGTATAAGATATAGGTATGCGAAATAGTATGAAGTATAATCTAAGGGGGAGTATCATTATGGAAAAATAAGTAGACATGTACGATCCACATATATTTTGAAAATAATGTAATGGTCGTATGTACATATTTTTGAAATTTTTGTGATAAGTTTTTGGGATTTAGCCAATTTTCCCATATGTTGCCACCAATGAAAAAGGGGGAGATTTTTGAAAATTTGGCTAAGTATGATATCATAATGTTGTCATTATGGAAACATATATTCTATATAGAAACAACATGATATGAGGAGGAAGTTATGTATAAGAACTCATGAAAATTATCTAAGTACAACAATGTTTATCAGTCTACACAAAGACCATTTTGATTAGTGATGTTCACAGAAGTACGTTTAGTGCATGCACACTTGAACATAGATTATTTCAGGTATATTGAAGCTACATCTAAGAGTGCAAGTCTGTACGACATGTATAGAAAGAGATATCAATATTTTATAGAGACAATGTTGAGTTGACCAGAATAAAGCAGCAATCAGACATTGATTATATTGAGTTAAGGGATTATTTTGTTTATCAAAATAATGACCTAACTAATTAGGGATTACATCCTAGATGTTAAATTCTAAGGAAAAATAAAATGACTTTATGATTTGAGAAGAGTATAATGAATTGTAAGCTGACAAGAAGGTTATTTTGTAATAACTTGTATATAAGTAAGAAATATGTAATGCGAAGATATATGATATAGATATGATGAAAAATTGTAAGTTGTAAGAAATTAAGTAATGTATGTAATGTGAAGTCATAAGCAAGTATTGTATACCAATGCGAAGAGACTACAAAGCTAGATCAGAATATTGAAGATATTCAATAGCAGTAAAAGGTTTTTGTATTCTACCTTTTGTATTTGAAGTTATCATTGTCTATTGCATGTTTGGGAAGTGATCTCATCTTGAATACATATATGTTTTGTAATAGAAACTCCTAATAGGGTTGAGGCTTCTAACAAGGCCTATAGTCCTTTAACCAAGACAAAGACACTATATGGATGTAATAGACTCCTAACAGGGTCAATATCCTTAACCAAATACTTTTGATTAGTGGATTAGTTGTGGGTATCATCCCCACCAGGGTTTTCCCTTAGCCATGATTTCCTTGAGAAAAAAAATGGTGTTATGAGTTCATTCATTTTATTGTTATGCTTATTGTTCAATTTATTTAGTTTAGTTTCTTATGCAAGCTACAAGTTAATTTCATATATCCATAATTGGGCAAAAGTAAAAGTTTGTGAAATATTTGTTCACCTCCCCCCCCCCTCTCAGTATTTCCTATTTCTAACAAAGAAACCCTTAGAATTTACATCTATTGAATTACATTATAGAAAATGGACTATTAAGAAAACTTATTGGGCCAAAATTAGACTAATTATAATACACTCTCCTTGAAATTGAACACTTTGAAAATATGCTAGTGCTGAATGAAAGCTTTATTTTGATCACAACAAAACTTGAACACTTTGAAATTATGCAAATTTTGATTCAATGAACCCCAAGTGTATCATTGGTTGAAAGCCTTGATTTATGTGAATATAATTCTTTTGAACGACAAAGCATTAGATGAATTTTCTATAATCCTTTTTCTTATAGAGTGATCAAATTATTTCTCAGATGTGAGATTATGAGTGATGATCGATTTATCAAATTATAGCGCTATAAAAATGATAAATGTGCCAACACTAATGGATTTCAAGTTAGAAACCCTTCTTTAGCCTTCACTTAACTACCCTCCACCATCCAATTGTATGCACCCTAAAATGGTCGCCTAGACTTTGGGCCCCCATTCAACAATTTATCAAATCCTTGAATCAATATTTTCAAAAATCAATATTTTCAACATTATATCAATTTCTTTGATCAAATCCTATTTTATCATTTTCGATTATTTGCCTTGGGCTAACCATTTTATCCTAAAGTCTTTATTTATTTAAAAGAAATATTTCCTCCCCTTTTATTAAATAAAAAGCTCCCACTTTTCCTCTTATCCTAAGTTGCACAAATAAAGCATTATTCTTATTTTATAAAATGAAGAAAAGTACTTTTTGTCTCATATGGGCACAAAAGTCAACTCTTATTTTCTCATTGGAAGATATTTGTGCACATGGATTGCTCCTCTTTGATGCTCCACCCTTGATTAAATCTTTTTGCCTCTTAATCTCCATGGTCCATTCCTTCTCATTTCTTATAAAAGGAGAGCTCTCTTCCTCATTTGGATATCGATCTTTTATGCTAATGTTATGCTGCAAGTTTTCTAGGTCACTTTGGAGCTTTTTGAAGATTTGGAGCATTCTTGGCTTTTGCATCTACATTCCATTCCTAGTTTCATTCTTGCATAGTAGCTTCATGTTTATGCTTTCATAGTTTAGATTTCCTTTCAAGCTTTAGAATAACTCATCTAGTTTAACTAGGAAGGCTTGGTAATACTTGTACTTTCCTTTTCATAGCATAGCTTGTATTTTAATTTCCATAGACTAGCTTGCATCTTCATTCTTAGCTTACTTGCATTGAATTTCATTTGGATTCTTGGGGATATTGACATTCTTTCCCTTGTCTTCATTTGAATCTCTCATTGTGTGGTTGACAAGCAAGGTCATTAGCTTAATAGCTCTAGCTGAGAGCAAACTTAAAATAATCTTGCAACTCCATACATAGAGAGCTCTAGGTCATTTTCTAAGGTTTTCCATTCATGGATTTTCTTGGATATAATGGCTTAGAGAAGTGCACCATTTAGTGTGTACATTTTTGGCATCCACCATGGGGCAGAGCATTAGTGTTTTGTCCTTAATTTGTTGCATTTCCGTTAATTTTTCATCAATTTTTAACTTCATTTTCAGCTCTCAGGTTTTTTAGTCTCAAATTATCATGCAATACTTTGCCAATATCATGCGATAGTTTCTGTATGGTGGTGCGATACTTTACCAGTTAAAGTATCACTCTGTTCAAGATATTTTGTCACACTGTTTGAGACATTCTATCACCTGTAGGTACAATAAAGTATCACCCAGAAATATATTATAACCCCAATATACTGTAAAGTATCACATGATATTTTTGGTGAGTGTATTGTCTCCTGTACTTGGCAATGACTTGTTTCTTGGTCTTTTCTTGCTGAGTTTTGGTCTAATTAGCTTGCTGGTTTGATACACTATGGTTAGGTAGAGTTTAGTTGCAGATTTCATTTAGATTTAGATTTTGCTAACCTTGTGGGGCTAACAAGTTGTGGTTGTAGGTGCCTCTTGCTTGAATATTTTCCAAAAATTGCATGCACAAGGGCTACTAATGGTTTTGGTAGGGCTGCCCAAGCATAAAAAAAAAGAAAAAAAAGTGCTTGTTGTTTATTTCATTTCAAGTGTGGCAATTACTAGTTGTTTCATTTCATAGGAACATAATATCTTGTTGTAGGAATTCTTGGGTGGTAGGAGAAGTATGCTCTTCACCCTTGTGGTGAACCAGAAAATCTTGACCCATCCTTGGATTTTGAAAGCAAGAGGGTAATTGAACTCTTCTTGGTGTGTTTGGGAAAAACTTTGAGATAGGGGAGTATGCTCTTCACCCTTGTGGTGAAACAAAAACCTTGAACCTCACAAGTTGATCCACTTTTTGTTTAGTTGTTAGAATCCTTTAGCAGGCATGCTCTTGAAAAATCAAGAGGAACGACCCAAGTGGGGACAAGCTTTTTGCTGGCTATTCCGACCCACTATAAACTCAAGGCTATCAAGGACACAAAACCTTGGTAGACATAGTACTTGTCTTCACTTGATGTGAGTAACTTGTGGGATTGTGACCATGAGGAAAATGTCAAGCAAGAATGCTTAAGGTACTCTTGAGGCTGCGAGGTCCTAGTCTTTTTTGAGGAGCAAGAGGGGTGCTATGAACAGAAGCCTTTATTAAGAACCATAGATAGAAGCCACCCTATTTTTTCACTTAGCTTCTTGGTGCAAGGATTGATCCAAGTGGAATAACCGAGATCACCCCAAGATTACTCACCATCTGTGTTCCTTTGGTTGTGTCTTCAGCACTTTCACGACAAAGCCAATATCTATTGTGGGTAACCACTTTGTGTGAGGCAATGGAACATCAAGTGTGGGACAAGTTGTTAAGTATTGAGCCTTTTTCCTTCTAGGTAGTAAGTGCTTTAAGTGTTCTCATTGTGCTATACCCATGTAAACATTCTTGCATATTCAACATCATGGTAGTATTCGTAAGATTTTTCAATTTTGATATCACAATTGCTTGTCTTGGAAAGGTTTCTTTTGCCCTTGTTTCAAGTGTTTGAAGACATGTTTGATCCCATACTATTTGCAAACTTGTCCATTTACTACTGTAACTATGATTGAGATAAAAAAAAACCAACCTTCAGCCTAAAATTTTGATCAACTTACCTTAAAAACTAAGTTTTTTTATGTTCACTGGTCAAGAGTCGTACGATATTGGAAAACCATCGCACACCCTCCTAAGAAATATCATGTGATACTTCATTGCTGCTGTTGTATCACTTGCCTATTATACATTCTATCGCACTAGCTTCCTGGAAACTGTTGCACTGCCTTATGCAAAATATCACCTAGAGAAATTATATCACTTTATTAGCCCGAAAACTATTGCACAAAGTCCTTTTTCTATCTCATTGCTGCTTGAAATCCAAAGTTGATTTGTGTCACTTCCAATCTTCCTTGGTCAGTCTAGATCTTAGATCCTAGGTGTTGTGACATTTTGCTCAATATCCAAATGAATTTCAATGGTATCAAATTGCAAAAAATGACTCTTAGTCTTCTTTCTTCCGCTTCTTCCATGTCTTCCTAGTCTCTCATTTTCATCATTTTTCTTCTTTCTTCATGCTTCTTCCTCTTCTTCCTAAACTCTTCATGTCTTCTTGATTCTTTTCCTCTTATTTTCTAGTCTACCTTCTTCTATTTCATCTCTTCTATTCATTTCTTCCATGCTTGATTCCTTCTCTTCTACAACCATGAATTTCAACTACCGTGTTATGGAACCTCTCTTGAGAATGGATGATCTCAAACTCATTGCTCAATTTGAAGAGTTTTATTTCTCCAATAGTCCTTCTAAATATCTCATGGGTGATATACTTAAGGAAAAAATAAAGGAAAAGATGCTTGAATCAGACGCCTTTGCTAGGATCATAAACATGATTATGTCATGATCTCCTTCTTCCAAACATTCTTCATCTTCTAATTCTTCTCATCCTTCCTCATCTTCCAAGTCTTACCATGAATCTTCTAGACATTATTCAAATTCCTCATTATCCAAGTCTTCTTCCTCCACTAGGTCTTCACTTTCCTCTTCTTCACGATCTCATTCCTCTTCTACTTCTCCCAAGAGTCTTACTCCTCAATATGAGCAATATAGTAACCCTTGTGATACCTCTTCCACAAAGAGTGACACACCCATCTTTGATGACTGTGATGACTTTGATGACTATGATGATGGACAATGTAGTGATACCTATGACACCTCTATTCCTAAGAGTCCTCCTAGTTGTGTGCTTGTGGTTACTAGAAATGGGTCATCACATTGGATAGATCGTGATGGTGATCCATATGACTCTGATTTTGAAAGAGAATATGATGCTTGTTGTGAACAATATGATACATCTACTTCTATTGAGGAAGAAAAATCTTTTCACATTGATTATAAACATAGATACTATGAGCATTTCTCCTCTAAGAACTCTCATGTTGAAAATAAAGATTACACTCTCGAGCAAGATCATGTTGATGATAGACCTTTGTCTTGCGATGGTTCCCTTCCATCCTCTACTTCTTCCAATACCCATACATTTCCTAAAGCTTCCAAGTCTTCCAAATCTTTCACAAATCCTTCATCCAACAAAAATCCTAATACTTTTCATGTGGTTCCCTATAGTTATCTTCAAGGGCTACCTCTTAAAGAAACTCAAGCTAACCTTCACTTGGCCAAAACTACTTTCAATAATGCTAAACTTAAAGAGCCTAAGCCTTTATGCGCTATAATGCCTAATTTAGCTAGTCCTTCTCCATCTTTTCCAAAGTCTTCCATACAATTCCAACATGCTTTATTGTCCTTAGAAGTGGCATCATGTCAAGAGGACTTTAAAAATGATAAAAAAAAAGAACATAAAGAAAGATCAAGATCAAGAACCCTCCATGTCATCCAATCCTTTTCATGATGTCTCTTATCCATCTCATGGTTCTTTTGATCCTCTACACCCTTCCTCATTCATTCCACCATATCTTAAGTCTCCTCCTAAGCAAGATCAAGCTACTACTTACACTGCTGAGCTTATTGACGATAGTGCTGCTACTTCCAATGTTAAGCCTATTGAAAATCATGAGAAAGATTATACACCTATGCTATCCAAAGATCTTTGTCAAGATCAAAGTCTTCCATCTTCTTGTTCTACCACTCCATGTTCGCTTCCACTTTCTACTCTTCCTAAGTCTTCACAAGCTGTGAACAATCCTATCAAAGAAGTTTCTCCTATTCAAGATGTTCATGATCCTATTGCAAATCCTAATGCTCATTCTAAAGATGTTGATGTCCTTGGTTTTCATATAGATGCTGATGAACTTTTTGATTATCCTTTTGCATCTTCCACTTCCATCCTTGGACCTCTTCCACCAACACTAAGGGCTTCACGTCTGCCATCCATCTTGGGTCCTTATGTCCCTTCACTTTCCCCTCCTAAATCTCATAATTCATAATCCATTTTGGGTCCTTGCATCCCTCCATCTCCTATCTTTCCTCAAGATCAACATAGATCCATACCCTTGAATCCTTTTCATCCATTCACCCAGCTAAACTAGTCATATGCTCCTTCTTCTTCCACAAGTCCCAAGTCTTTTGGAAGTAACTTGAATGTTCAATACAAGAAAAAGAAGCAATATAAGAATCCATCAAAAAAAGATCACCATGTCTCCTCTAATCGACATGGATGCATAAAGTCAAAAGAGATATCTAAGAAGAAAACTACAAGACAAGTATGGGTTCCAAAATCCATCATTGAAGATATTCTCTCTAAATCATAAAAAAAAAATGAAAAGTCTAAGGCTATATGGATTTCAAAGTCTCTCTTGAAAGAGTCTAATATTGAACAAAAAGTGAAGTTGACATTCAAGCTTACAAAGGCTTCCACCTCATTTTTTTCCAAAAATATTCTTTCATTCCATGTGCCTGAACCGCAACCTCTGCTAAACATTCACCATATTCCTTCTCGTATTCCTTCATTCACATTTCCTCCATCCTCTCGCCACCCTTCAAGGTGTGTGTTGATGTTGATCTTGCCTTCCTTTCCATCTACCCTTTCACAATCCTTCCATTCATTATCCTTCTACCTTCTATCATTTTTCCTCATTTGCCTTTTCCTCCTATCTTCCAACCTCACTCACTTTATATAAAACCTTATCCTCCATTTTTCTCTTCCATGTTCCTTTCCCTATCAGCATCTTTGAGCATATCATTTTGAATCCTTGGCATATCATGGTTTATCCTTTCAAGGAGCATTATCTAAAAAGATTGCCTTCTTCCAAAAATAAATGAAAAAATTAAAAATGTGCCTTGGAAACCTGGAAACAGGCACCTTGGTAGCAAAAGTAAAGAGAAATAAATTCATCCTATGGTGAAAACCACTCCCTTGTGGCACCTTGGATAAGTACCATGATGAAAACCTAGTAATCAGGCATCATGCATAGTTCTTCTACATATTTCATCCATTCTGTCTTCTCTCGTTGATCTTGACAATGTTGACCTATACACGAACATTTGGCTATCTTGTGAGCTATCTTACGATGATCTTGCTTTCATTCCATTCATGTTTTTCCTCCATTCATTCTAGCCTTTTGCTATCCTTTTCCCTTTTGGTCATGATTTAATAAAAAAGAGTAAAACACGATGCTATGAAGCCTCTTGACATGTCTACTCCTTTGGACTACATCCTTTCCTTCTTTTGCATTACACTTTTGTGACTTATCCTATGCTGGCCTTTCATTACTTGTCCAAATGTGCTTTACATGATAATTTTCCCCTAGCTTGGGTACTCTTGAGGAGTTTGCCTTTGAGGATTTCTTCCCTTCATTCTCCTTCATTCTCTTGTCTTTCATCTCTTCCACCAGCTTGCTAATCCTTCTTGTCCTCCACCTTGCTAGACATTGGGACTACATGATGTGATCTTGCTTGGGAGTTTGATGCCTATTCTATCTGGGGGCATCCTTTGTATATACTTATTGATCTTGAAAAAATTCAAAAAAATTCATATATGATGCTGAAAAAATCTTTAAAAGCATATAAAGTCTTGAAAAAATATAAAAAAATCAAAAAATGCAAAAAATTCAAAAAAATAGAAAAAGTACTTTGGTGAAAACTTGGAAATAGATGCCTTGGTAGCAAAAATACAAAAAAATTGAAAAATCAAAAAATCTCCAAGTGATGAAAACCTGGAAACAGGCGCTACTTGAGGCCTTTGCACCCTTGTTTCTTAGCACTCATCCTCGACACTTAGCCTTTCTCCATCATGCCTTGACCTTGTTGCCTTGGTTTGGAATTGGTCTTTGTCTTTGTCTAGGGGGCACAACTGTATTATCTTTGGTCTCTAGGATGCGTTGGTCTTTAGTAAATCTTGCAAACGGTGTTTTTCAACACCACCCAAACTATGTTTTTAACACTACCCTAGCGTCAAGTGTTTCTCAACACTTATCAGATGTCTTACCCACAGTCTAGCATGATATGGTATTTTTCATTTGCAGATGTGATACTCAAAGTTTGACTCTATGACCTACACACACATACTTAAACACTCAACTTGCTAAGACTTGTTTCACTTTATTTCTTTGTGTGTTGTCTATGATGATTTCTTTGATGAGTGTTCTCTCCCGAATCATTTTCAATGATGTCGAGCTAGAAGACTGGGGGCATGTGGACATGTTTTATTGCTTTTTCTGCTTATGGGTATATTTTTTTGGTCCTAATTGTCATTAGCATTTATGCTTGTTCCACTTGACAATAGGATCTACAAGGTATTATCCTTGAATTTTTTTGCAAGTGCATACTTATAGCCATCTTGAATTTTCTTGTGTCTCGATGCAAGTATAATCTTGCTATACTAAACTTAGGTAATCTCACTGCACTAGTCATCTTGACCTATATGTCTTTGATGCTTAGGTGGGATTCCCACATATCTATCTGATAAAGATCATATTTAGATCCACATAGTCATACTAGTGTGTATTGTATGATCTTATGATGCTACCAATAATGCTCGATGATGAATTTTAGAGTCTAAAAGCTTTGTGACCTTGCAAGTAAATCGCTTTTTCATAGTAGCTTGCATTTTTAGGTTCATGTTAGTTTAGTTTTGCATCTTGCATAAGGAGAGAGCTCTCATTCATCTTTGATGGACCTATCGGTCAACCGCACTCACCTTTCACTTTTTCTCGATCATGTCTTTCACTCCTTGTCTTTCATCACATCCTTTTCCTATCATCACAAGGGGTTAATCTTATCAAACACCTCAGAATTGCACAAAAATTGCACCCCTAGCTAATTTCAACATCCTAGATCTATTTTCGGGATCAAAATCAAAATCTGAGTTAATCTTGATAGTCAAAATCACATTTCAAAAATTTTCCCTCTTCTGCGTAGTTGGCTAACCATTTGAGGCTTGATCCTTCAATCTTTGTTGGGGCATCTTTATTTCTCCATCCCCATCTCTTCCAACCTTCTAGTCTTTCATTCATCTTCATCTGCTTCATTTCTCTGAGGTTTGACTTCATCTTTTCAGTCAAACTAGGGCATGTCTTCATTGCTTGATGGTTATCCTATCATCTTTCACCTTCGATTATGATTTCTAGTGACTTGATCAAGTTTATCAATTTTTTGTTCTCCTCTACCTAATTTTGATTCTGATTCTGAGGGGGTAGTACCTATCAGCTTCAATCTCTGATTTAGCTTATCAATCAGCTCTTCTTGAGATTCTTATCTCTTATTTTGAGACTTGATTATCACTTAACAACAACAGTGTTGGTCTTGTCTTTCAGCTTTTGCTTATGCTTGTCCTGATTTGTTCCCATCTGTCGAACACATGTTTGGGTTGTTTTGTGATCCCAAATCGATCTCACATTACCCAAAGAGGGGCAAATGTATGCACCCTAAAATAGTCGCCTAGACTTTGGGCCCCCATTCAATAATTTATCAAATCCCTGAATCAATATTTTCAACATTATATCAATTTTCTTGATCAAATCCTATTTTATCATTTCGATTATTTTCCTTGGGCTAACCATTTTATCGTAAAGTCTTTATTTATTTAAAAGGAATATTTCCTCCCCTTTTATTAAATAAAAAGCTCCCACTTTTCCTCTTATCCTAAGTTGCACAAATAAAGCATTATTCTTATTTTATAAAAAGAAGAAAAGCACTTTTTGTCTCATATGGGCACAAAAGTCAACTCTTATTTTCTCATTAGAGGATATTTGTGCACATGGATTGCTCCTCTTTGATGCTCCACCCTTGATTAAATCTTTTTGCCTCTTAATCTCCATGGTCCATTCCTTCTCATTTCTTATAAAAGGAGAGCTCTCTTCCTCATTTGGATATCAATCTTTTATGCTAATGTTATATTGTAGGTTTTCTAGGTCACTTTGGAGCTTTTTGAAGATTTGGAGCATTCTTGGCTTTTGCATCTACATTCCACTACTAGTTTCATTCTTGCATAGTAGCTTCATGTTTATGCTTTCATAGTTTAGATTTCTTTTCAAGCTTTAGAATAACTCATCTAGTTTAACTAGGAAGGCTTGGTAATACTTGTACTTTCCTTTTCATAGCATATCTTGTACTTTCATTTCCATAGACTAGCTTGCATCCTCATTCTTAGCTTACTTGTATTGCATTGCATTTGGATTCTTGGGGATATTGGCATTCTTGCCCTTGTCTTCATTTGAATCTCTCATTGTGTGGTTGACTAGTAAGGTCATTAGCTTAATAGCTCTAGCTGAGAGAAAACTTAAAATAATCTTGCAACTCCATACATAGAGAGCTCTAGGTCACTTTCTAAGGTTTCCCATTCATGGATTTCCTTGGATATAATGACTTAGAGAAGTGCACCATTTAGTGCATACACCAATCAATGTTCTGCATGTTGATTTTTTTTTCTAGTCAATTGAGGAGAATCTAAAATAATACTCAAGCCCTAATCAACTTAGTATAAATCCTCTATTATATATTTGAATAATTTCTTAATTTGAATTCATTATAATCCCAAGTGCTAATCCTAGGTACTTTATAGATGACAAACATTGTTGGCATAAGGCATTAAACTCAATGGAATCAATTATACTTTCAAAATATGGTTGAGTTCTATTAATAAGACTACTTCGAATGACAAATATTGTAATTGTTTCTTTTGGATTAAACTATGTGACATTAAAAGCGATGCTAAAAAATCTCACATAATTTAATCTAGAAGCAACACTTGCAATTAACATGAATTGAGGAAATTTGATGTTGTTGACGACAAATGTTATTGGTAGTAGAAATTACCATCTCTTGAAATCTTTTCACCCCTTTAACTATACACATCTAGATAGGCAATTGGATTTTTTAGAGTATTCTCTTGATTTCCATATAGAGCAATGTATCCATGCATGCAATTTGGAAAAGAATTATTAAATTTTCACAAATACATAATATTTTTATCTCTTTAGTTATAAACCTATCAAGGTTGTGAGTCTATATAAAAATATAAGAATTTTCCTTTTGTACCTTAAATTAAATTACAATACACACTTATACATGATATCTTTAGCTCTTCTTATGGTACACCTATCAAGTGTTAGAGCATACGTATTTGTTGCATTAGGTACATTTGGATATGTTGCATAAATTAATTGTGCACATGTTCAAGAATATTCTCATGCATATTCTTATGTACAATTGAGAACATGTTTTCTCATGCATGTCTAGTTTAAGTTCACTAGTTGAGTCGTTGTTTGGTTGGGCTCCAATTTGTTTTTTCAACTCTAGTTTGCATATCTTATCTTTTTTAGCATTTTGTTTCTCTATTTTTAGAGATACATTTTTTATAAAACTATCACATTTTATTCCTTCTAATTTACCTCCATTCAACCTCATTATGATCCATATTTCTTTGTGTAATCAATAAAAAATTCTCAAGTTGTGGAAATTATCTTTCTTCTTGATCTTCTCTTTGTGATAGGTGGTGTGCTTGCAAATAATTCTTGGCTTGTTGGTTGATATCATCATCAACTTCTACATGGTATCAAAGTGCAACATTTTCTCTCCTACATGGTATCAGAGCTTATTCTATGAAGTTCTTATCTACATCATCAAGAGATCAAACCTTAAGTAGTTTTTTGTGCACATTGGCCTGAAAAGAAGGTTGTCATCAAGTTTGTAGCACACCAAAACCCTAAAATTACCTATCATTACTTCAAATTTTGAGCAATTGATATTTTGGGTTGATTTGACCAAGGGAACACAAATCAAGGAAAAATCTAGAAGTAGCTAAAAATGTGGACACTTTGGAGAAAAAAAGGTCACCATCATGCTCAAAATGTTGAAAAAACTCTAAAATTGCTTGTCATTTTTTGAAAATTAGAGATAGTGAAAACCAGAAAATTATTTTTGGCGGGTTGCATGCATCTTGAGGTGGTAGAATTTGTATGGTCTATATAGTTGTACTTTTCTAAGCACCATTGCAAAAAATCTATGCAAGTCTATTCTAAAAATTCTAGAATTTTTTATTAATTTTTTTCAAAAAATGTGCAAAACAAATTCTTTGAAAATTTAATAATCTTGAGATCTAACCTTGAGCATTTTTAAAAATCTTTATTGTACTTATGTGACTCATTCATTACTTGGTGGGACATTTTGTGTCCTTAACGCTTAGTCACATGTACTTTTTTCATTTATTTTATCTCTTTTGGATAGGTTTTTATTTTCCACTAGATTTTTCTCCTTTACTCTATTTGTGAGAGATTACATTGCATTAGTTTGTACATGGGTACCTAATCAGGCCTAGTGATCATACCAAGTCATTCTTTCATTTCATGCTTAGAGATTTGGTGTCTCCCTAAGTTTCACATAAAGGTGTTAGTGCATGCATATTTGTTGCATTAGGAACATTTTCATATGTTGCATAAATTACTTGTACACATTATCAAGAATTTTCTCATTCATATTCTTATTCATAATTGAGAACATGTTTGCACATTCATTCCTAGCTTAAATTCACATAGTTGAGACAAATTTAGTTTAGTCTATTCGAGTTAGGCTCTAGTATTCTTTTTCATCTCTATTTTGCATATTTTAGCTTTTTTGTTTTTTTCCTCTATTTTTAGAGACATTATTTTCTATTAAAGAATCACATTATATTTATTGTAATTCACCTCCATTAAACCTCATTATAATTCTAATTTTATTATGCAATCAATAAAAGTTCTTAGGTTGTGCAAATTATCTCACTTCTTGACATTCTCTTTGTGATAGGTGGTGTTCTTGCAAATGGTTCTTGGCTTGTGGGTTGATATCATCATCAACTTCTTCATAGTATCAAAGCATAATCTTTTCTCTCCTATATCAAGAATAAATTCTATGTTATCAAATTTATAAATAATTAATTATCACACACACACACACTCAATTTTGTGACTAAAATTCAAATCTTGAACTTCTATTATAACTTACCACATGTGTTTCCCTATCAATGATGATTTTATTTAGAAGTGTGAGCCTCTGAATGTAATATGTTGTTTAAATCTCTCTATAGTGAAACACAATCATATGACATTTTTTTTCTATTTTTTATAAAGTAGATTTTACAAAGTATCATCATGAGAGTTTGTATTCATCAACGTAATGTAGTACAATAAATATTGGAAAGGACTATCTATGACAAATTTACCTTAGCATTTTTTACATTGATACATAGTGATTGTACAGTATGAAAAAACTTGACTATAGTAGTAGACTACAAAATAGAAAATAAAAAATGATAGGACACTTTTTTGTTATGGGTCTTCATCATTTCTCCTATTCACCCAGGAAACCCACTAAAGGTCCCCTTTCTTCCACTTCATAACTCTATCATTGGAAATATGTTTGTAATAGGGGTGTTCTCGTACTTCTGCTACATGGATAGGTGTTGCTAAATCTGGTATCACTGCAATGAGAGTTGCATCTACCAATAGAGGGGGTTTTGTTGTTCCTTCTCTCTATCTCTATTCGCAAAGCTTTTCCTTGAAGTTTTGGAGGCCAATCTCAAAAGGAAACCTCTCTTCATTGGTTATTTTCCAAGTAAAACTATGGGATATATCCCACTTGAAGACCCTGGCTATTTCATATTGGATGAGGTCCTCAAATTTCTTCCTATGCATCTTCATAGTAATTATGAGCTATGAATCAAAATTAAGACAAATGAGCCTCCATAGAGACTCAATAATATGCCTATCACTACCATTAAATAAGTTGTAATTCCTAAATTTTTAAATAAGACATAAGATTTCAATTAGAACACTAGACCAAAAGACATTAAAAATACTCTTAAGGCCCTAAATATTTTCGAACAATAAATCATGGGTGCTATATTCCCATCAAGTGAAAACCCAAACAAGTTCCATACTTATCTTGCAAATAAACACTAAAAAAAACATGAGAGATTGATTCGGGTACCCTATAGAATGAACAAACACATGGCTATCCATTGGGAAGAAAGAGTCACAATCTGTGTAGGAGCAGACACCATAGGAAGCACCTTTCTTTTGGTTCTACCACCCTTTTCCATAGGCTGTCAAAGTATTTATACAAAACAAAGGAATTAAAATTAAGGTTCCAACACTTGTTGACATGAGAACAAATAGAATCATTATCAGATAAGTATGCATAGATATTTTTTTCTTTAATGTTAACCAAAGAGGATCCATCTATCCAACTGAAGGAGGTAAATCTCAAATTATCTAAGGTATAGGTCCTAGGAAGTGATAAGGAGAATTAAAAAATCCCTGAGCACAAAGAATGTTCTTCACTAAGTTGGGAGAATATAAAATTTATACTCCAATTCTTTCCAACCAATAAGATACCCATTATGAATGATATTTTAAACTGATTTAATACTAAGGGCAGCCCATGAATTGGCTAAGCACCACTGTAATCTAGCTAATCTCTTATCCTCATATTTTAGATTCCAACAAATATGTCTCTCACCGCACAACATATTATCATAAGCAATGATTTCATTAGATGTAATGATCAACCTCACACAATCCCAACATTTCCAAAAGGATTTCAAGACATTCAATCCATGCACCTTTATTGAGAAGCTCCCAACAATTAAGTCACTCAGGTGAAGGCCTTTCCAAGAAGTCCCTTTGAATGGAACAACTTTAGATATGTTGCCTTACTAGCATCTTACATGGTTCTTCGCCTTCTAGAGCTTTAAATTTCCATTGGGAAGCAAGGGCTATACCTCAGGTTTTGTTATGCCCTGCATACTTGTCCCTACATTTTCCCGCTAGAAAATGTTGGGTCCCCCCTTTTTTCTTTGCCCCTTTCCTTAGTTTTGTTTCAATTTTCTTTGTTTTCCTCTAGAGTCCCAAACTCCAAGGTTCATCCCTCTTAGTCTCATTTTTGGTTAGGGTCCATTGGAAACTATAATTGAAATAATTTTTATATTTTCATTGATGTCAAACCTTAATTGGTAAGACAATTTCTATCTAGGAGAGTACCATATCTTTTGATTGATGAAGAGGATTTGAAAAGAGGAGATAACAAAAGGACCTAAGGAATGGTTGAGTTATGTGATACTTCAATGGGCACTTGATTAGTTGGAACATTGGCAATTTAATGTGTTGTTTATCTATAACACCAAGTAAATAAGGAATATTGGAAACATAGGCTTAACCGAGAAAAAGTGAAGAAATTTAGTCTATGTCAAGTTATGTTAGTGTCAACCGAGCGCTAGTATATGCTGACTAAATCTATTGTTGATCGAACTTCATTAATTGCTGAGTGACAGTAAATTACCGAGCAAAGACAGTAATTTTTGAGAAGAAAGTTTTAGCGATGACCAAGTTATTCAGTAATGATCGAGGAGATGAACACAATATTGACTGAGTGTTAGTAATTTGCAATTTGAGAAAGAATTGAGAATCCTGGCCGACATAGTTGAATTCTTAGGATATGTAAAATGTGTTGACATTATTAATGAATGGTAAGGAGCATTTAATGCATGGAAAATCATTTTCTTATGAATTCAAAGAGAAGTTTGGAGATGTATCTAGAAGGAAAAGAAGAACAAAATGATGGAAGGATTCGATGAATTTGACCTAAACCTAAGATCTATGAAAGAGATTAAGCAACAAAAGATTAATCTACCTGATCAAGGAGGTATAAGGATGACCCAATTGTGAGATTATAATGAGTATGAAGAGGTTGATTTTATTGACTAATGAATCTAAGCAGAAGGTTGAAGGTGAAGCTATGAAGAGATGAAGAGAGTTGTGGTGATTACTTGAAGAGAATTCTGAGAAGATTAGAAATGGAGATGGAAATGAAGGTTAGTCAGTAAATCAACATATGTGTGAAGTGGATCTGTATTTGCAAAAGTGAGTTGTATATTTCAGATCAGAACCTACTGTTACCTTATAACCTTTGTATCAGTCTAAATCCTTTAATTAAGGTTGACCTAATAGTCATTGTGTAAATCCTTTAATCAAGGTAACATTCTAATGAAATATTCTTAAGCCCTCTAATGAGGCCACTTTTAACAGTGTTTAAATCCTTTAACTAGGTCACACCTAACAGTGTGTATGTAAACCTTTAACAGGGTTGGCTTCTCATAGAGATCACTTCAGAAGAGTGAAAATTAGTATCATGTTACAAGTGGTTTTTCCCAAATTGGGTTTCCACTATAAATCTTGGTGTTATACTTGTGTGAATGTTTTGATGTGAATGATGTTGAAAATTTTATATTTTGTAAGTTAATTACTTTTGGACAAAAGACTGCAAGTTCATGTTATTGATATATTCTATAGAGACCAAGTTGAATACTAATTAGATCTAAGTTTGTTGAAGAGTGAGAAATTCAAATTGGTACATTTGGACCCAAGGATAACTGATTCACCCCCCCCCCCTCAGTTATTCTAAAATCATTCTAAAAATTGGTATTAGAGTTTTTCGTGCTTGTAGAGAAAAAAATTAAAGGTACTTGAAGCTAATGATCAAGATGTACAAAAAGGAGGTACCAAAGTTGAACAAGGAGAATTTCCCTACATGGCAGAGTTTGATGAAGATGCACCTAGCTGGTATTGGTGATTGAGTGAAGTACTATGTGGAAAATGACTATGCAACACCTACTACACCTTTGACTACCAAGGAGATGAAAGAAAAACAAGAACACAATCAAGCAATGTTGGAGATTGCGTCTACCCTAAGCTATCCTAAATTTGATGACATTAAGTACTGTACTAATGCAAATCAAATGTGAGATACTCTTGCAGCTATCTATGGTGGAGATACAAATGTAATGAGAGCCAAATCTGAAAGTTTGAGAGGTAAGTTTGATGAAATGAAAATGCAAGAAGGTGAGAATATTGCTCAGTATTATGGTATAATTAAGGAGGTAGTCAATGCTATCAGAGGAGCTAATGGAAATATTAATGATGAGACTGTTATCAATAAAGTATTGAGAACTTTTCTACATATCTATGCTATTAAATTTTCTGCAAGACAAGAATCGAGATGTAACCCTGGTAATGTCCTAACTTTGGAAAGTCTTGTTGGTAAGCTTACTGCTTTTGAGTTGTCTAATTATGATAATTTCAATATTCATAATATTGAATCTGCATTCAAGTCTCAAATGGTTCTTCATAAGTCTAAGAAGGAAAAAGAAAGATGTGTGAACAATGACAGTAATAGTGATAGTGATAGTGATACTTCTAATGATGATCTAGAGGCACTTATGGCTAGAAGGTTACTGAGAGGAAAAGAAAAATTTAAAGGTAAAATTCCTATAATTTTCTTTTCATGTAACAAATTTGGTCATATTGTAGCAAGATGCCCTGACAGGAATGACAAGGATGAGAGAAGGGAAAAAAAATATAAGGACAAAAGAAATGACAAAGATCACATACGGTACAAAGACTACAAAGACAAAGGTAAGAAATCTTATGATATTGCTAAAGAGGAAACTGATAGTGAAACTAGTGAATCTGATGAATGTGATATAAAAGTTGTTTATGTTGCTATGAAATATTATTCTAACAAAGATGAGAAAACTACAGTTATTTTATATGTGAGTAAAGGTGATAAATGGATTATTGATAGTGGTTTCTCACATCACATGACTGGTGATAAAAGTAATTTTGAAACTTTAGATCATTATAAAGGTTGAAGTGTTAAGTTTGGTAATGATGCACCTTGTCCTATGAAAGGAAAAGGATCAATTAGATTGACTAATAAGATCAGATTTGATAATGCTTATTGGTTTGAAGGTCTTAACTACAATTTTTTGAGTGTGGCATAGTTGAACAGTACTGGTTACCGAGTTGAATTTCATCATAGAAAGACTAAAATATTTAGTGCTACTGGTGAACTAATTAGAAGTGGAGAACATACAAGAGGTAATTTGTTCTATCTAGACCTATATGAGGAAACATGTTTGTTTGCATAATTTGATGATGTGTGGATATGATATAAGAGGTTGTGTCATGTGAACTTTGATAATTTGGTAAATATTAGTAAAAATAAGAAATTTAGAGGTTTGCTAAGATTGAAGAAACCTGATAATGTGATGTGTAAACAGTGTCAATTAGGGAAAATGAAAAAGTCTAGTTTTAAGAGTAAGACATATACTTTTGACAATGTTTTGGAATTGGCTCATATTGACCTTTATGGACCTATGGGTGTACAAAGTTATTGTGGTGATAAATATTTCATTCTTTTTGTTGATGACTAATCTAGAATGATGACTGTAATTTTTTTAAAAGAGAAATATGATGCATTTCAGTTGTTTAAGTGGTATTTGGAAAAAGTTGAAAAAGAAATAGGTAAAATCTTGAAATGTTTGATATCTGACAGAGGAGGAGAGTTTATATCAAATGAGTTTAATCTATTCTGTAATGATAGAGGAGTAAAGAGACAAATGGCTGCACCTATAATACCTTCATAGAATGGTATAGCAGAAAGAAGGAACATATCAATTATGGATTGTGCTAGAACACTGATGATAGAGAAGAATGTTGCACAACAGTACTAGAGAGAAGTTGTAAGTAAAACTGTTTATACCTTGAACTAAGTAAAAATCAAGAAAGGTATAAATGCTACACCTTTTGAGTTATGGTATGGATATGCACCTCATGTGAAATATTCCTAGGATATTCCACTAAGAGCAAAGCTTATAAGTTTTTGAATTCTAATACTAACAAAATTGTGGAAAGTGCAAATGTTAGAGTTGATGAATATGAAGAAATGAATGAAGTTGAGTGCAAACAAGAACCTGAAGATTACAGATCTTTTGTATACATGGAAGAAGGAGAGGCTAGTAATGCACGCGAACCAAATGCAGAGTCATAGAAAGAAATTGTCGAGCATAAGGAGGATGTTTTCGAGCATCAGGAGGATGTTACTAAGAATTAGGAGGATGCTACTGAGCAATTAGAAGAAGAAGCAAAGAATCTACAAGATGAACCTGAAGATCACGAACAACTATAAAGGAAATCTAAACCTACATTAGCACAATGTGTAAGAAGACATCATAAGCCAGACCAAATCATTAGAGATAAAGAATCCAAAGTGATGACAAGAAGTAAGTTGAAAGATAATACATGCTTACTATGTTAATTTGAGCCTAAGATAGTGAAAAATGCTTTAGAGAATGAAGATTGGATACAAGCCATGAATGAAGAAATAGAGTAGATGGAAAAGAACAAAACTTGGACTCTAGTGCCAAGACTATAAGACAAGAAAGTTATTGGAACACAATGGGTATTCATCAATAAGATAAATGAACATGGAGAAGTCACTAGGAACAAATCTAGATTGGTATGTAAAGGGTATGCACAGGAAGAAGACATTGACTATGGGGAGACATTTTTTCCAGTTGCAAGATTGGAAGGAGTGAGGACTCTACTTGCATATACATCTAATAAAGGATTCAAAGTATATCAAATGGATGTTAAATCTGCATTTCTGAATGGTATATTGAGAGAATAAGTATACATTGAACAACCTAAAGGATTTGTTGACCCAAGCAAGAAGAATATGGTTTGGAAGCTACACAAGGCACTGTATGGATTGAAGCAAGCCCCTAGAGCATGGTATGAGAGAATACATAATTATCTGAAAAAGACTGGATTTGTAAGGACTAATGACAAAAATAATCTATATTTAAAGACTGAGAAAGGTAAAGGGATTTTGTTAGCTGAAATATTTTTTGATGATATCATATTTGGAGGACAAGATGCCTTATGTCAAAACTTTTCAATTGATATGCAAACTAAATTTGAAATGTCTATGTTTGGCGAGATCAAATTCTTTGTTGGTTTGCAAGTTTATTAGGTGAAGAAAGGTATCTATATTACTCAATGTAAATATGTCAAAGAGAGTAAAAAAAATTGGCATGGAAGATTCCAGACCAGTAAGTACACCTATGGCTAATGGATAGAAATTATCTAAAACTGATGATACAACTGAAGTGAATCAAACCTTGTATAGATCTATGATTGGAAATCTACAATATGTTGTTTATAGTAGACCAGATATTTCCCTAGCAGTTGGGATTGTTGCAACATTTTCTACCAATCCTAAGAAAAATCACATGATGGCAATAAAAAGGATATTGAGATATCTAAAGGGAACAAAATACTATGTATTGTATTATAAGAAGAATGACAAGTTTGAACTAAAAGTTTACATTGATGCGGATTGGGTAGGAAATGTTGATGATAGAAAGAGTACAAGTGGCAGTGTATTCTTTCTAGGAAAGAGATCGGTCTCTTGGAAAAGAAAGAAACATAACTATATTTCTCAATCTACAACAAAAGCTGGGTATGTAGTAACAACAATAAATTATTCTAATTTAGTGTGGATCAAGAAATTGTTAACAAGTATGAAAGAGGAAATCACTGAGCTGGTTGTTATTTTCTATGATAACACAAGTGCTATCAACATATCAAAGAATCTTGTTGTGCACACAAAGACTAAGCATATTGCTATCAAGTATCATTACTTGAGAGAGTTAGTTCAAGACAAAGAAGTGAAATTGGAATATGTGAATACAAAGGAACAATTAGCAGATATATTCACTAAATAATCACCTAAAGATGCTCATGAATATCTTAGAGGTAAATTAGGGGTGATTCCCATAATAGAGGCTACCTAGTAACATAGGAGCACTGCATCAAATGTGCTAATTAGAATATATGATAAATTGATATAGAAGAGGTCACACTTTAGGAGTTTCCTAGAGTTGTGAGAAGAACAACAAAATATATTGATCAGTCATAAGAAAGATGACATATGGAGCATACAGTATAAAAAGAACTGACATAAAGACATCTACATGGAAAATATACAAGTGACAGATATAAGTGTCTTTGGCATTATTGTCAAAGAGGGAGAGATTCAATGAAACCAAGAGAGAGATACAACATTGAGGGAGAGATTCAATAAACTTGAAGGAGAGATACATAAAAGATTCAAAGGGAGTAATTGAGTAAGTGATCTAGAAAAGAAAAATTTATCCAAGAGGGAGCTGGTACTTGGATGTGTTGGATGTGAATCAGAATGAAGCTAAGGATATTAATGAAAATATGATGCACAAAGATTTTGGATTTTATGGTAAATCATGTGGTATTCATATGATGTTTCCATCAATGCCAAAGAGGGAGATTGTTGGAAACTAGAATTAAAAAAATTGTTATATTGTCATTGATGTCAAACCTTAACTAGTAAGATAGTTTCTATCTAGGAGAGTACCATATCTTTTGATTGATGAAGAGGATTTGAAAAGAGGAGATAACAAGAGGACTTAAGGAAAGGTTGAGTTATGTGATACTTCAATGGGTACTTGATTAGTTGGCACAATGGCAAGATAATGTGTTGTTAATCTTTAACACCAAGTAAAGAAGGAAGAATGGAAACATATGCTTAACCAAGAAAAAATGAAGAAATTTAGTCTAAGCTAAGTGATGTTAACGTCGACCAAGCGCTAGTATATGCCGAGTAAATCTAGTGTCGACCAAACTTTAGGAATTACTAAGCGATAGTTAATTACCAATCAAAGACAGTGTTTGCTAAGAAGAAAGTTGTAGCGATGACCGAGTTATTCAATAATGACCAAGGACATGAACATAGTATTGACCGAGTGTCAGTAATTTATAGTTTGAGAAAGTATTGAGAATCCTAGCCGACATAGTTGAATTCTTGGGATATGTAAAATGTGTTGACATTATTAATGAATGGTATGGAGCATGTAATGCATGGTAAATTGTTTTCTTATAGATTCAAAGAGAAGTTTGGAGATGTATCTAGAATGAAAAGAAGAAGAACAAAATGATGGAATGATTCGATGAATCTGACCTAAACCTAAGATCTACGGAAGAGATTAGTGACAAAAGATTAATCTACCTGATCAAGGAGGTATAAGGATGACCTAATTGTGAGATTACAATGAGAATGAAGAGGTTGATGTTATTGACTAATGAATCTAAGAAGAAGGCTGAAGGTGAAGTTGTGAAGTGATAAATAGAGTTGTGGTGATTGCTTGAAGAGAATTTCAAGCAAATCAGAAATGGAGATGGAAATGAAGTGATTTAAATCAACATATGTGCAAAGTGGATTTGTATTTGCAAAAGTGAGTTGTATATTTCAGATCAGAACCTACTATTACTTTATAACCATTGTATTAGTCTAAATCCTTTAATCAAGGTTGACCTAATAGTCATTGTGTAAATCCTTTAATCAATGTAACATTCTAATGAAATGTTCTTAAGCTCTCTAATGAGGCCACTTTTAACAGAGTGTTTAAATCCTTTAACTGGGTCACACCTAACAGTGTGTATGTAAGCCTTTAATAGGGTTGGCTTCTCACAGAGCTCACTTTAGAAGAGTGAAAATCAATAGCATGTTACAAGTGGTTTTTCCCAAATTGGGTTTCCACTATAAATCCCAATGTTATACTTGTGTGAATGTTATTTGATGTGAATGATGTTGAAAGTTTTATATTATGTAAGTTACTTACTTTTGGATAATGGACTACAAGTTTATGTTATTGATATATGCTATAGAGACCAAGTTGAATACTGATTAGATCTAAGTTTGTTGAAGAGCTAGAAAGTTGAATTGGTACATCTAGACCTAAGGATAACTAATTCACCCCCCCCCCCCCCCCCCCCCCCCCCGCAATCATTTTGACAAGGTCTTGGGTCCCCAAATTCCATAATGCTTTTTGGTATTGTGGCATTTGGATCTCCGATCCCTAGAGAACAAAGTATTATCTTCCAAATAAAGTACAAGGAATTTAATGCCCCTCCCTACCGAGTTATAATAGGCCTTTTTGAGGCTCATAAGCAGTTTGAGAGCCACTTTTGCAACTGAGTCTTCTGAGTTGTAAAGTTGTGTGTTTTTGTAAGGATCAACTATGCTTAAGGTGTTCTCATAGAATCTCTTTGCATATTGCATTGTGGTTTCTTTAGGTATGATTTAACCTGTATTTTTGTGAGATTTTTAGGGTTTCATTTCTTGCATTTTTGTTTTTGTTTTCATCCAATTTTTCCTCCATTGCTTATTGTTTTCCCATAGGTTAGGAAATAATAATTTTTTTGTAAATTCCCTACACTAAGATTAATTTAGGGCCTTGAATTTTGTTGTCCCTAGGGTTTTTAGTTCCCTAGAATCTAGTGTTGAATCATTTTTATCCATGTTTTTTTGTTTTATCTATACTAGGGATTTTTTTTTAATTTATTCATCAATTTCCCTATTTTGTACTTCTTATATATTGTAAGATACATTAGTGTTATGTGCATAATTTAGGGCTTGCTAGGGTTTACATCATTACTCTATACCATTCTATTGAGTCAGGAGCCACGTGTCCAGACCAATGCACTGCAATTCTAGTTTTTGCACCATCTTTTGTGTTCTCACATCTGCTAACTAGCCATTGGATTTATCTATTTGAAACTCTTATTCCTAGACTATTGATACTTTCGGAGCCAATAATTTAAATCTCCAAAGTTAAACATATGTTTGTCATTGGGTTTTCAATTCTTCACCCTCGTATCCCATATTTAAGGCTTAAGCTAACACTAGAGTTCATACCCCAGTAAGACTTACAATTATGAAGGGACTTCAAAATTTGTGATCTAGGATTCCTATGTCTAACTTACTAAAAAGAAACATGGAGGCTCATTACTGATCCCCAATCTAGTACTCACGACCTCACTTCCCTATAAATCCTTCAATAAAGTTACCGACTCTGGACATCATGTCTCAAAATTCCACCCCTAATCATCCCTCCTTTTTCAAGAAAGCCTATACATAGATCTTCGAACCCCATTTCCTAGAGTAATGTTCTAATTCAATAAGTTCATTGTATATGTTCATAATACTAATTAAGTTCCCTTGTCTTGCAGGGTGACACTATTCATACAATGACTTCTTCCTTTGAAGTTCACGAGGAAGAAATTAGGTTGGCACTTGCATCCCCATTCGATATGAAGTCCAAAAAAGAAAATGAAATGGAAAAGACCCCTTTAACCAGGCGATATATTCATGAGGGGAAAGATAGGATCTCAAGGATGGAAAGTACCATAAAGAACATCACTGATACATACATCAAGGAAATTTATTTACAAGTCATTAGGACTGCAATAAAGACAATTGGTCTTGAGGATCATTTCTACACTAGGATGAGGAAGTTCGGATTCCTCTAGGCCACTTTCTTCTAGTAGTCACTCCAATGCCCAGAGTTCATATGCATCCTAGCAGGCCACAATTATGCATTCACAAGAAAATGCACCTGACAAGATGATAATCATGTCACCTATTTTGATTTAGTTTCCCTCTATGTCATACTCTACCTCCCCAATTGATCAAAATTGGTGGCCCTAAAGTTTTCAATAGTTGAGTACTAGAGGAAAGAGCTAAGAAACAAGAGGTATTTGAATGACCACTGGTTCACTAACCTATGGAAATATGGAGAAAATATTTTTGATACAATTTTATGTTTTTATTTCCTTCTTCCCATCCAAGGAATGATTACCATGTTGATTTTCATCTTTAGGAAACTAAATACAAAGAATTACTAGACTTGGGGTGTATTATTTTATCACTGTGATCTTTAATGGCAGGGCTACTTTTGATTGGGCCCAAATCATCTACAACAATATACACAAACATCTTTGAGAAGTCCAATATTTAAAGCACTTTTATTTGACTTCCTATGTTGTCTTGAAGGCTTCCAGACTCAAGAGTGCCAAAGGATTAGAGAAGCATGGACAATGGGGAGACTAGCCCATAAACTCTCTCCCATGGGATCACTATCCTTGACCATATTTAGATAGGTTTTCAGTTGATTTTTTCTATGTTAATGACATATTTGTATATAGTTATATAATAAGTTTGATATGTCATGTAGGATACCACCTACCTTAATAGGGAATGACCCCTGTGGAACCATGAGGGTGTTAGTTTTTGCATTCCCGTACCCATACTTATATAAGATTAGTAGGGTTTTTTGGGAGGCCTTACCTCCTCCCTTAAAATTTTAATGACAAAGTTATTTCGCTTGATTCTTTTTAAAAAATAAATGGAAATGCAGGGATTGATGACCTAGAAACATAAGATAGGGGTCAAATTCCCCTTTACATGTGGACAGTTCAATTGCACCCTCACTGGTGCTAAAGTGACCAACTCAGATATTTGCATAAGTTTGAGCTAGAGAAGCCATATTATGACCCCCGAGGGAAGATCAAGAAAATGCTCCCCAATGCATATGAAGGCCACATACATCACCTTGAGGATTTTTGGGTTGACTACCAGGATAATTTTGATAGACACCAACACCAATACCACTAACTTATAGTTAAATAGATGGAATATTTTAAGTTGTAGAAGTTCCCTAGGGGCCTCAAAGATACATAACCTATCTTGGACCCCGCCTTTGATGAAAATAAAATACATATCATTGAATCTCAAAAATAAAGTAGGACGAGCCCAAGGAGTTGAGTATCATGACAACTAGCCATGAGGTAATTAACTGGAGTAATACAATTTTGAACTATTTTCTCCCTAAGGGGAGCCAAGGCCAAAATAAAAGGGTGAAAAGTAAACCCTCTCAGCAATATGAGAGGTGAGACAAAAAATAAATGGAGAACATCTTCCAAAAAGTTGGATCCCCTCGATGGTGCCCTGACTGAGAATATTTTTGAAGAGTTGGGAAAAGAGATGTACAAAGCACAAAGAATGGTCTCCACAGTAAAATAAGGAGTCCCATTTGACATGGCCACTGAACCTTTGGAAACTAGTTTTCCCTCTCATCCAATATAAATTTTAGCTACTCCCAGCCCCTACATCCCTCCAATTAATGTAGGTGAAGAGGAAAATATCTCATCTAATGAGGATATTCTGTGACAACACTCTTAGTTTCCCATCTTTGGAGAGACAAAGAAGAAAAGTGATCAAGAAGATACCACTACCTCAAACCCCCAAGAGGAGGTCTTATTTGACAAAGCGCAAGTTCCAAAAATGAAGGAGCCCATACAAGAGATGGTCCAAGACATCTCAAACCTAGACAATACTACCCCTAAAAACCCAATATAATACTAACCCTAGACCAAAACCTCCTCTTCAAAGAGTTTGAAGAAGTATAAAATAAAAATAAGGCTGAGTAGGAGAGTCTCTAAAGGGAGAAGGATGAAAAGGAATAGGAATAAAGTGTCTCAAATGAAGAAGAAAAGTGCACAAAGGAAGAGGCCAAAGGGAAATAGGAGGCTGAGGAGCATGCCTACTAAGAAGAAGAGAGACCTAAGGTGGAAGAGGTCCAGAAACAAAAAGATGCCAAATAAGAGAGGTGACATCTTGAATAAGAAAAAATGAATTATTTTGAACATTCAACTAGGCTACATGAACAAGAAGACAACTATCAAAAGGCCACTAAAGTTGTAGAAAAGAGAAAGAAAGAAGAGGGCACTCATAGAAAAGAAGAAGAAGATAGGAACTAGGAAGAGGAGAAGTCCAAAGAATAAGGGTAAACTGAACCCTTAGGGACAATTCTACCCCCACCATTTAATACTCCCCAACAAGATCCACAATAGGAGGAAAGGATAGATCTCAAGAATCCTCCTCCCAAGCAATCACAAGAGCAACAAGGAGGTGAAGTGTCTTCCCCTCTAGACACAATGGATATGGGATTCAATGCCCCACCTCCACCATAATGGTTTATGGAGGTCTTAAAAAGAAAGATAATAGAAGAGTTAGTCATTTTTCCCTCTCTATAGAAGATCATGGCCAAACTCATAGCACCTTCTCCTAAGAAGGTCAAGAAGGCTTGTTCCAGTTTCACAACAAGGATGAATGATCAAGGAGATACAATGGAAGAAATTTCCATGCCACCCTAGGATAAGGATGTATCTAAGGTCACTTCTAGAGACTATTAGACATATGAGATCAATCTTGGAAAGAGGACTAAATGGAGTGATCTTGGTAACCTCAAAGAAACCACCAAATCATTGAATAAGAGTTATAGGACACAATGGCCAAGTTAAAGGATTTCATATGAGAGTTAGCCACTCCCCTCTCCTCAAAAATTCCCAAAAATATGCCCTAGAGTGATGTATGTAGGAAGAGATGGATTCACTAAGGACAATGAAGAATAAATAAGTTGCCATTGACCAATGGGTCTTTGAAAAAGTGGGTATGGTCTATGCCTTACCAAGTTCATACCAGAATATTTCAAAGTAATAAAAAGTTACTATAATGCCAAAGGGACAATTGGTGCTTGGGAAGTTGAGATTTCCCAACACACTAAACAACGTAAGTTATTGAAAGAGATTTCTGATTTGGGTGAAGAGAAGTTGAATAATAGTGACATCCTCAAGGATGAGAACTCATAATTCTTGGGTCTAATGTTCTGCAAGATTTCTTTCAAGCTTGATATCTTGGATGTGGCTTGCAAGTCACTAAAATATTCTCCTTTATTGATATAGAGGTGTTCCACCAAATATGAAAATTTTGTGAATGATGTCAAAGACCTTGATCCCAAGCATATAGATGGGTTCACACCCTTGGATTCTTTGCTAACAAGTTTCAAAAAGAAGATTGAAAAGAAGTTTGGTGGCCCCCAAGATTCTCATAAGAAATTAATGGATGAGTGCACTAAGCTCATCATTGACACCCATGAGGTCCAAAAGACTAGATTTTGAATGCTCAAACATGTAGATGAGGCCCAAGAAACACTTAAGGAGGTAGAGGTCTTCTATTGATGCATGGATACCCTTGATGAAGACATCATTAATGAGCACATTGAAAGGTTCAAGAAATACAAGGAAGCACTAACTTTAGGATATACGAGTTTCTTTTCACCTTATTCTTTATTCATTAGAATTCACAATATTTTGGAACTCAAGACTTTAGACATTGGAAAGTATTAGATATTCTTTATTCTTTATTCATTTTGTAGAGGTTTGTGTCAGTGTTTTGTTACAATAATTGAGAGGGGGGGGGGGGGGGTGAATTAGTTAGATCGGTTATCCTATAGTCCCCAATACAAAGATGTAAATCTAAAACAAATTTTAATCAATTTTGTAGCTCGATAACATAAACTATTATACTAACTGTGCCTTTTACCGATTACCAGTAAATTAACTTACTATGATTACGGACCAAATCAAATATGTAGTATGTAAAGTTTGATGATAAAAAAATCATCACAAAAACACATAACACAATGATTTAATGTGGAAACCCCGTTAAGGGAAAAACCACCTAGGACCGGTAACCCAAAATATTTTTACTCTTCTAAAGTGAGCTCGGTGAAGAGTCAACCCTGCTAAAGGTTACAAACAAATTGTTAAGTGTGACCTTGTTAGAGGATTCAAGACTAATAGTTAACTTTCAACTAGCATTCACTATGGGGTCAATAAGATAACAATGTACATTCCTTGAATGCAATAGGGGTATAACATAAGATGGTTAAGTCCACTCAGTTAAGAGATTTTTTTGTATCAATGGTTAAATTGAAACAGTAGTTGATTTGATTACAATACAACTCAATTTGCAGATGTTTAGATCTATTCTAAGCCCTTACAAATCCTCTGATGATTAATTCAATTCACTTCCTCAACTTACTTTCACTCAGTAATAGCTCTCTTACGCTCGGTAATTCTTGACACTTTGGTTCTCCTTTGGCCAGTTTGATTAGGCATGCATGAAATGTATTCACATGAAATCTTTGCAGTCTTCTATCTTCAAGCATGTTTCAATAAAGAAACTCATGTCTCTTATATAGAGAAATAAACTATTTTCATATCAACCATCAGATTTTGCCACTTAATCTTCTTCCTTGATTTTTTCCTCTGAAAACTTCCTCATGAGTTGTGTCAAAGACACATTTAAATTTCATCTTTTAGATCTTCTTCAAATTTTGTTAGTCGTGGATCTCTCAACAAACTTTATCCTCAATCTCAAAATCATAACAATTTCCAGCTCATCAATTTATGTTGGCTAAGCTAAGCATTTAATATTTGCATCCACACTTAGTTAACAAAGAAATGCATCGGTGAACACTAGCTCGGTTAATACTGGCACTCAATATACACTGCACTGCTCGGTGTATATTGAAGTCTTCATTTACCGACCACATTGCCTTGTACAATTTATCTTTCTTCTCCACAATAGATTAATACAACATAATCAAGTCAACAATATGAGATCATAGACTCATCAATAAGTCACCCAAAGTATTCCTTAACCTTATCTATCATATCCATCTTTCTCCATGTAGATATCTTGGTTCTTCATCTTTTCTCCCTTTTACATACGTTTAGATGTTTGCAACTAACATGATAAGTACTGTCAAAACTCTTTAACATCAATGACAACATATTGACTGATTTAATCATATCATATATCATTTTAGTAGCTCGGTGATCTCTAATCACTGATCTTCAATTCATTAAGGTATTCAATCAGTTGTAGTTCATCAATCTCTCCCTTTGGCATTGATGGCAACACAAGCAATATGAAATATGCCATACAAATACCAAACATGTATTCTACAACTCTGTAGGTAATTGATGTAGCTCGATAAGCTTATCTTTAATATGTTTAATCACAACGTTACTTGATAGAATTACAAATGTAGACTCTCCTCTATGGATTTGATTTGTTTAGCTCTCAGATTCCTTCTATTCTTAGCAACAAATATTCTAGTTTTCTCCCTGACTTTCTGACTGACTGAAATAGATATAGCAATTTCTCTTCTGATCTCTCCCTCAGATAGATATTTCATGGTCTCTTCAGATAAATCTCTCTCCTTTTGACAACAATGCCAAAAGAAAACAATGGTTTCTATATTTTCTCTCTCCCTTTGATAAGCTCTATAGTATCCAAGTAAATCTTTGTTGTTTGGTGCATACAATGTATCTCGATATACTGATATGAAAAATCTCTATTCTAGCTCCTCAAATATTTCACAACTCCAAACATAATCCAAAGTGTGAGCTATGTTGCATCAACATGAAAGATCTTCTAATAAGAATAGGCTTATGTAACCTCCATATCACATTAGTGACTACTAGACAAGGGATGGACCCCAAGTCTAGTCCTCAGGTATTCAAAAGTGTCCTTTGGTAGAGGCTTGGTAAATATGTCAGCAAGTTGCTCCTTTGATGCAACATATTCCAATTTTACTTGCTTCTCCTGTACTTGTTCTCTTAAGTAGTGATACTTAATAGATATGTTCTTTGTCTTTGAATGCATCACTAGATTCTTAGAAATGTTTATAGCACTAGTGTTATCACAGTATATAATCACTAGCTCGATGATTACCTCATTCATTCCTTCTAACACTTGTTTGATATAAGAAATGTTTGAACAATTTGTGGCAACAACAACATACTCTGCTTCAGTAGTAGACTGAGAAATACAAGGTATTTTCTTACTTGTCCAAGTTACAAGTCTTTCACCAAAGAAAAATGCTCCTCCACTTGTGCTTTTTCCGTCATCTATATTTCTAGCCCAATTTGCGTCGGTGTAAACCTTTAGTTCAAATTTTCCTTCTCCGGGATACCATAAATCATAATCTTCTATTTTCTTCAAGTATCTCAGAATCCTTTTTACTACAATCATATGTAAATCCTTAGGATTGGTAGAAAATATTGCCACTATCCCCACTACATGTGCAATATCATACCTACTGTGTACTACATACATCAGTTTACCAATCATAGATTGGTACAGTGTTTGGTTTACCTCTATAGATTCATCATCCTTTGTCATTTTGTAGCCTATGACCATCAGTGTTCCAACTGGTTTAGAATCTTCCATGTCAAATATTCTCAATACTTCCTTAATGTACTTTGATTATGTGATGAAAATTTCATCATTCTACTAAATAACCTGCAAGCCTAGAAAGAATTTAATCTCTCCAAACATTGACATTTCAAATTCCTTTCTCATCTCATCAACAAAAGATTTACATATATGATCTTGTCCTCCAAATATTATATCATCCACAAATTTTCAACAATCAATATAGTATCATCAGATCCTCCTTTCATGTACAAATTATTGTATTCACTAGTTCTTACAAAACCAATACTTAAAAGATAAGTATGTTACCTTTCATACCATGCTTTCAGTGCTTTCTTCAGTCCATATAAAGATTTGTTTAATCTACATACCATGTCTTTTTTATTTAGATCAAAAAATCCTTCTAGTTATCCTATGTAGACCTCCTCTTCTAGTATTCCATTCAAAAAAGATGACTTAACATCCATTTGATAAACCTTAAATTTCTTATGTGCAACATATGCAAGTAACATATGGACTCCTTCTAGTCTAGCAATAGGTGCAAAAGTTTCTCCATATTCTATACCTTCTTCTTGTGTATAACCCTTACAAACAAGTCTTTCTTTGTTCCTTGTGACCTCACCATTTTCATTCATCTTATTCCTGAAAATCCACTTAGTACCAATAACATTTTTATCTTTCAGTCTAGGTACTAAAGCCCATGTCTTGTTCTTTTCAATTTGTTCTATCTCTCCATTCATTGCATTTATTCATTCATCAGTCTCAAGTGCAACCTTAACATTCTTAGGTTCAAACTCACAAACTAAGCATACATTTTGTCTTAACTTACTTCTAGTCATCATACCTGCTTGCTTATCTCCAATGATTTGATTCTCTCGATGATGTCTTCTAGAAAATCTTGCTAGCACTTGATCTCTTATTTGTTCTTCAATCTGTTCATGATCAATATCTTGCTCAGTATCTTCTTCCTGATCCTTAGTTTTCCTTTGTTGTTCCTTGCTATTATTTTCCTGATGCTCAGTCGACTCAGTGCGTGGCTTCAGTAGGTACTTTGGATGTTCAACATAAAAAAATATACCATATTCTTCTGGCTCCGTCATACTTTCCTCATCATTTTTATTAGCAAATTCATTAACCTTGACATTAGCACTTTCAATCATTTTATTAGTAACCTTATTCAAACATTTGTAAGCTTTACTTTTAGTAGAATATCCAAGAAAGATTCCCTCATCACCTTTAGAGTCAAATTTCCCATTCCTATTATCTTTCAGAATAAAACATTTGCTACCAAATATTGAAGTGACTTACACTCGATGTGTATCCAAACCATAACTCAAAGGGTGTCTTTTTTTTGTCTTTCTTTAGTTGAACTCGGTTTAGTACATATATAGTTGTGCTAACTACTTCTCTCCAATACATCTGTGCAACATTGTTTTCTATCATCAGTGTCCTTACACAATCCACAATTGATCTATTTCTCCTTTTGGCAATCCCATTTTGCTATGGTGTTCTAGGTGTAGAAACCTACTTTTTAATGCCATGCTTATTACAATAGTTAGTGAATTCATCATAAATAAACTAAAAACCTCTATCAGACCTCAAGCATTTCAACTCTTTTCTAGTTTCTTTTTCAACTTTTTCTTTATACCATTTAAACATCTTAAATGCCTCAAATTTATCTTTTAAAAACATTACAGTCATCAATCTAGTATAGTCATCAACAAATAGAATAAATTATGTATCACCATAATAGCTTTGAGTTCTCATGGGACCACATAGGTCGGTGTGAACTAACTACAAGATTCTTTCTTTTGAATAATATTTACTTTTAAAAATAGATTTTTTCATCTTCCATTTTTGACATTGATGACACATAACATGATCAAGTTTAGTCAGGCTAGGCAGTCCTCTAACTTTTCTCTTTTTACCGATCTTAATCATGTTATCAAAATTCACATGACATAACCTTTTATACCATAACGATGCATCTTCATTTTTCACCAATAAACAAGAAGTTGCAGCATTGTCAAGATAAAATAAGTTACCTTTTGATTGTCCTCATGTTCCAACAAGCTTTCCATTGTCATCATATATTCTCACCTTCTTGCTCTCAAAATCTACTCGGTGGCCTAAATTGTTAAGCTGTGCTACACTCAAAAGAATTTAATTAAGTCCCTTCACCCAATAAACATTATCACATCTGATTCTATCATTTATCAACAAAGATCCTTTTCCTTTAACCATACAAGGTGTGTCATTACCCATTTTTACAGAACTTCCATTATAGTGCTCAAGATGATCAAATTTATCTTCATCACCAGTCATGTGATGTGTATAGTCACTATCTATGATCCATGTATCATTTTTACTAACTTTCGAAATGAGTGATGTTTCTAAATACCTTTCCTCTTCCTCTAAATCATCTTTTATTACAAAAAACACCACCTCAATATCATCATCTATCTCGGTGTCGGTGTCATTCTCTTCAGCAATGCAACATACCTTTTTGCCTTTTTCTTTATAGTCTCAGTTATCTTGGTTGTAGTTTCGATTATCTCTATCATGCCTTCTACCATAGCTTCCTCCTCTGGATCTATCTTTGTCTTTCTCATCTTCTTTCCTATTTGGGCGTCTAGCAGCAATATGACCAACTTCTTTACAGTTAAAACAAGCTAAAGGTAATTTCCCTTTGTATCTTCCTTTACATTTCTATAGTCTCTGAGACATTAGTGCTTCTAACTCATCAAGCTCATCATCAATATTACTATCACTTTCATTCCTTATATTGTGCTTACTACTAGATTTACCAATCTTAAGTGAAGACATAAAATCAGACCCAACAATATTTACAACACTATTATCATAGTTGTCTAGCTCAAAGGTAGTCAAATTCCCAATCACGCTCTCAAGAGTAAGTTTTCTATTAGGTGCAGACCTCATTTCATGTATAGCAGATATTATGATTGCATAAATAGGTAAAAATGTTCTCAAAATATTACTTACCACAGTATCCTCTTCAATTATTCCACCAGCTCCACGAATAGCATTCACAAATTCTTTAATTTGGATTGAGTACTGCACTATGTTTTCTCCTTCCTTCATTTTCATATCATCAAATCTGCCTCTTAAGATTTCAGCTCTAGCTCTCATCAAATTTTCATCTCCACCATGTACTAGGGAAAGTTTGTCCCACATTTGTTTAGCAGTAGTGCAATCTTTGACATCTTGAAATTTAGCATCAGTAAGAGCAGCAACTATCTCTATCATAGTGATGTTATGTTCATGTCGGTCTCTTAACTAATCAAGAGTCAAAGGACTAGGTGGTTGTAAGTAGCCATTTTCTAGTAAAGGTATAGCAGATTCTCCAATTCCAGATAAGTGAAGTCTCATCCAACTTTGCGATGTAGAAAATTTGTCCTTGTTCAAATTTGACACTTCCCTCTTATACATCTTATGATCTTTATGCTTAAGTCCTTAAAACTTATGTCAAAGAAAACAGTGAGCTCTAAAAATCAACCAATATGCTCTAATACCAATTGTTAGAATAATTGAGAGGGGGGGTGAATCAGTTAGATGAGTTATCCTATAGTCCCAAATACAAAGATGTAACTCTAAAACAAATTTCAATCAATTTTGCAGCTTAGCATTATAAACTGTTATATTGACTATGCCTTTTACTGATTACCAGTAAATTAACTTACTATGATTATCGACCAAATCAAATATGTAGTATGTAAAGTATGACAATAAAATAATCATCACAAAAACACATAACACAATGATTTAACGTGGAAACCCTATTAAGGGAAAAACCACCTAGGATTGGTAATTCAAAATATTTCCACTCTTCTCAAGTGAGCTCAGTGAAGAGCCAACCCTGTTAAAGGTTACAAACACATTGTTAGATGTGACCTTGTTAGAGGATTTAAGACTATAAGTTAACATTCTACTAGCATTAGCTATGGGGTCAATAAGATAACAATGTACATTCCTTGAATGACATAGGGGCATAACATAAGATGGTTAAGTCCACTCGGTTAAGAGATTTTTCTGTATCAATGGTTAAACTGAAATAGTAGTTGATTTGATTACAATACAACTCAATTTTTAGATGTTCAGATCTATTATAAGCCCTTACAAATCTTCTGATGATTAATTCAATTCACTTCCTCAACTTACTTTCACTTGGTAATAGCTTGTTGACACTCGGTAATCCTCTGTAGTTTGGTTCTCCTTCAACCAATTTGATTAGGAATGCATGAAATGTATTCACACAAAATCTATGCATTCTTCTATCTTCAAGCATGTTTTAATAAAGAAACTCATATCTCTTATATATATAAATAAATCATTTTCATATCAACCATCAGATTTTTCCACTTAATCTTCTTCATTGATTTTGCCTCTTAAAACTTCCTCGGTAGTTGTGTCAAAGACACATTTCAATTTCATCCTTTAGATCTTCTTCAAATTTTGTTAGTTGTGGATCTCTCAAAAAACTTTTTACTCAATCTCGAAATCATAACAATTTTTAGCTCATCAATTTCTATCAACTAAGCTAAGCATTTAATATTTACATTCACACTTGGTTAACAAAGAAATGCATCGGTCAACACTAGCTCGGTTAATATTAGCGCTTAGTATACACTGCACTACTCAGTGTATACTAAAGTCTTCATTTATCAACCACATTGCCTTGTATAATTTAGCTTTCTTCTCCACAATAGATTAGTGCAACATAATCAAGTCAACAATATGAGATAATAGACTCATCAATAAGTCACCCAAAGTATTCTTTAACCTTATCTGTCATATCCATCTTTCTCCATGTAGATATCTCGATTCTTCATCTTTTCTCCCTTTTACAAACATTTAGATGTTTTCAACTAACATGATAAGTACTGTCAAAACTAGTTGACATCAATGACAACATATTGACTTATTTAATCATATAATATATCATTTTAGTAGCTCGGTGATCTCTAATCACTGATCTTCAATTCATTTAGGTATTCAATCATTTGTAGTTCATCATGTTTAGTCATGTGAGGATGATTGAATGCAGCCTAGACAATGACAACTATAGTTTGTAGTAGCCAAAATAGATAGGTACCTTCTAACAAAGAAGTGATAGATGATATGGGCATTCTATGGACACCATATTTCCGTATTCAAAAATCAAATATTCCATTCAATGATGAAGTAGTGTTAGTTGAAATTCAAATAGCCCAAAAAGCTAGGCCCGAGATCAAGTCAGATGCACCGTACAATTGGTGTTTTGTACGCAAGTAGACTTCCCTTCAAGAACTAGAGTCATGGTCTTTCTTTCCCTTTTGAGTTTTTAATTACTTTTACATGATGTATATACATGTAAAATATTAGTGAATATGTTGTACAGAGTTGAAACTCTACAAATATCTAGTTTTGGACCATTTCAAGGTTCCACAAAATTGATGGTTTTGGAGGCCCACCATAGTGATAGAGTTTGATAGTTTATTAGACCCCTCTCTACTTTGTAGTTAGGATTTTATTTTCATGCTCTCCTAGATATTTGTATGCTCGAACCAATGATTTATAGGGTTTATTACTAATAATAGAATGAAGAACTCATGATTTATTTTCTACTTTGAGTACTCATCTCGATTATTGGTAAAAGTTGTATCATTTATATGTTCTTATTTCCTTTTCTCAAGGTTGTTAGAAACTTTTTGGTTGAATGGAGGATGTGTTGTAAATTTAATCTCTTTGCTTTTTTATATATCAATTATTGATCACATATGTTTTAATAGTTTACTATTGTCTTGAGTAAAGTTTGATGGTATAATTATAAAGTGATTATTGGTAGATTTATATCTCTCTAACCTTTCTTATCCTTTTGGTTTCTTTCAATCTTGTTCTAATATTTTCTCACAGGCTAATTTATGTATGTTGGAACCCACCTAAATCTAGTAGGTTGTTACCAAAGGGGGAGATTATTGGATATTGGCCAGAACTGTTTATGTTAAAATTAATTGAAATTTCTATTATGTCATTGATTTCAACATATGTTTCAGTTCTATGTTGATATGTTTCAATTCTATGTTGGTTGCATAATACATACTGTATTTCAAGTTTCTTTAGGTAGTTGGACATAGTTGTACGAATATTGTACGATAATTCAGAGTATGCTAGAATGGATTTTTAATGTTTAGTGTGTAGAGATATTATGTCTAAGGTCATTTCAATTCTTGTTATGATTTGTGTAAGTTACAAATATTTTGGTTAAGACTGGCCGCAAGATAGAGACAAGGAATTATCCCAGAAATGGTTGCTGAATTTTGAGTATAAGTTAGTTGCGAGATGGAATCATGGTATGCAATCTTAAGGCATAGAAGAAGACTTATATTGGAGTACATTGTGGGATTTATCGCTTAACTAGTTCATGTTTCTATCAAAGCTAGCATTTAGAATTCACATTTTTATATTTGGGAGACAACTAGGTGATGTAACGTGTGTAATGGATTAGTGAGCATTTATTATGGATCTTAGTGTGTAATTTGATATTTTTAAGTGCTGTAAATTTTTATTAGGTACTTTTTTTACCTTATCATTGGTTTATGTAATGTTTTATGCATTGGGGAGCTCTAATGGACCAACCTAATTGGTTTTGTAACTTGTATAAATGAAAGTAATTTCCTTGATGTAGTGTGATGAATGTAAGGGATAAGTGGATAAGAGAATTATTTCTTGTTGTTAGAGAAGAGATGAAAAGTAGGTTAGATTCTTTAATAGAGGTATGATTGGAATATATTACTATTCCTTGTGCAAGTCTCCATTAGTCAGTTTATTAGACAGTAAGTCCTCTTTTCTATATTCATATAGTGAGTCCTTTTGAAGGTGGATTTAACCTTCTCTTTGACAAGTGTGCTCTCAATAGTGTGCCTTTTTTTTTCTCATCAAATCCTAATAGGATTGGAGGACCTTTTAATAGGGATTCTATCCTTTAATAAGGACTTACTAACAAGGACTAATGTACTAGATGTATTGTATCAACTCCTAACAAGGTTAGGTCTCCCGACTGGGAAATTATTATACTAGTATATGATCTTGTGGGTATCATCGCCACCAGGGTTTTCCCCTTAACACGGTTTTCCTTGAGAAAAAAAATCTTGTGTGTTATGGTGTTCACATTTATCTTGTTCATTTTATTTTGCACTATTATATTCTTTATTAGTGATTTGGTTGAAGAGCATAAAGTTTAAATTATAGCACACAAATAATTCACCCCGCCCCCCCCATCTTAGTTTTTTTGTGTGGATTTTTATTTCTAACAGTTGGTATGAGATATTGTGGTCCTCTTGGAGAAAGCTTAACTCCTAGAGGAGATATATAATGGTGAGTTATAGGAAAGTTAGTCTGAAATTTGATTGTAAAAATTTTGACAAGTAGAAAAATAAGATGAGGAATAATTTGATCTTCTTAGGGAATGAATATTGGATGATCACAAAGAAAAAATAAAGAATCAAGATAGAATATTAATTGAAATTAAGTACAGAAGCTAAAAGAAAGAAGTTCACTTGCAATATGGTTTCTAGAGAAGCCCTAATTAGTGCACTTTCAAAGGAAGAGTTTAAAGAGGTTAAGGAGCTTGATTATGCACATGAACTCTGGACAAAGTTGGAAGCACTATATGAAGAAGAGAAATACACCAAATAGGCCAAGTTACAAAATTGGAAAGAAAATTTAGAAAACATGAGGATGCAAGAAGAAGAGACTATTAGATCATATGTTTAAAAAGTAATAGAGGTTTTTATTGGAATAAAAAATGCAGGTGGAACTATTATAGAGGATGAAATCATTGTGAATATTTTGAGATCTTTGAAAATAACATATGACACGAAGGTCATGGCTATTGAGAAAATTATATTGCCTACATAGGGACTCACAAGGGAGACTTTGATCAGTAAGTTATTTGCATTTGAAACTTCTAGATTAAAATATGATTTACCTAAAGTTCAATCTTCATTTAAGGCTACTATTCATAAGGATAAGAAAATGATAATGAATAATGAAAGTACTAGTAGAAATGATAAATATTCAAGTCTTAGAGTATATGCTAAGGATTGGGCAAAGATAGAAGAACATGAAAGGAAATTAGATGACCTTGTAGCTTTGGTCGCCAAAAGAGAAAATAGAGGTAACAATAAATATGAAGGAAAGCTACCTTTGAAATGTTTTTCATGCAATATGATAGGTAATTTTTCTTCTAGATGTTTTACTAGAGTTTTAAAGTATAATCCTAATCCATACAAGTTTAAATCCTAAGGAATGTTATTATTCTTGTGATGGTGTTTTTGATGATGATTCTATGTGTTAGAATAAAAATGTCCTAATCAACTAATAGGGGGCGATGAATCAATTGATACCAATAATGAATACTTTAAACATTAACACCAAACTTATTGCTAAAAAAAAATACTGAATTGAAAAGTAAATAAAGAAATAATACACATACATATGAACACCAAGATTTGTTCTTGAGGAAAACTCTGTTAAGGGAAAAACCATGGTGGGGATGGAACCCACAAATATGTGCACTATGAGTATAATAACCCTGTTAGGAGCCAAGTATTACAATAGGTAGCTCTTGGTTACAGGAAAGACCCAGGTAGGAGGCTTTTACTATGTGATCCCTGTTAAGGAATCAACCCTACTAAGTGTCCAGCCTTGTTAGAGGCAATAACCCTATTAGAGGCAACTTCCTCCTCTGATGGCCACTCAAAACTCTTTATATTTTGTAGCTGCTTTACTTGCCTGTCCCACCTGGAATCAGTTATGGCCCTTTTATCTTTAACAAACTTAGTACAGTCTATTTCAACCTTAAACATATCATCCAAGACATTATTAAACTTGTCCATATTCAAGGTATTATCCTCGCTTAGGAATTATTCCCAATCTATTAGTAATGCACCCAACTCATTTTTCCACTCCACAATACCTTTTAGTTCATCATTCTCATCATGCATGGGAGGCATGTACTTGCTAAAGTTGGGGCCAAACATATCCAACTTTGATTTTACCTGATTTTCCTTTCCCTTAAATAAAGAAAATGATGCACCAATCTATTCAATCATTTCCCCAACTTGACTAACTAACTCAGGAATGTCTGACTAGTGGGGCTATAGCATTTCTAATTTTTCAAATAAGGGGCCTATACATGACCAAATGTTGAACAAGGGATCCGGAGTTTCTATTGCATCCTTTACATCACTCTCAATCTTTTACAACATATTATATGACTCATGGACTGTCATGTCCCTCTATTTGAAGACCTTCAGTAATGTCCTGATCTGGTTTTGTGGAATATCTAAAAAGACAAAATAACAATAATAAAATTCAATTAAAACTTTAAAAGGATGAGAACAATATAATTTATAATAATATATTATTAAAATAATAATATATTAATTAATTAAAATAAAATAATATATAATACAATAATAATACATCAATAGTATAAGTTACAATACAATAATAATATTGAATATAATAATCGAAATATAAAAGTTGATATATCGGATATTAATATTATTATAATATAATAATAAATGTATCAATATATATTATTATATTTTATAACAATAATCTAAAATATATATATTATTATATTTTATAATAATAATCAGAAAATATATTAATCAAATTAATAATAATCCATTTTAATAATATCCATTAATAATAAATGAATCAATATAAATAATTATTAATATGAAATATTAACGTTAACGATATCAAACAATATATAAACAAACGTAATATAAGAAATCACTTCATCAACTCTAATAATGAGTCGAGATTATTAAATCGGCAATATTCATAACAATGGAAAAACAAATTATTGACAGAGGATTATGATAAATAAAACCCATCCTATATCGGTATGATTAGAATCCCAACCGCTGGCATCGCCCAAATACCATATAAGTATGGGTCAACGTAAGAAACAAAGAGGAACGGGGAAAAAGAGACCAAAAACACTCCTGGACGCTAATCTCAATCGGGCCCAATGGAAGACAGAGCAAACGAAAGAAAAAATAAGGAAGACATCTTATATTATCATAGTCGATATCAAGGTAGATCACTATACAACGACATTAATCGCAGGAGTTATATATCATTGGAGATACTAATATCGATCATGGAAACTAGTATTATTATCGTGAACAATATGGACTACTGGAGACTATATAATTTTTGTGGGTTATATCAACTCCAAAAGAGAATATAATTATTGTGGTTCATATCAAAGTTTTGAAGCTGCAGTTTATACATTACATTGCTGAGGAGTTTACATCATATCGTAGAGGATATACACTTGAGATTGCAGCATATATACGAGAGAGGATGCCTATTGTGTGAGACCAATGATTATTTCTTATTAAATATTCATTCTTATTAGAGTGCTCAAGTGAGCAATTGTTGTTGGAAGAATCGACTGTATATATCTAAAGGAAGAAATTAGAAGAATACCATTTTTACAAGTTTCGGAGATAAGTTGAACATAACCATTAATTTCTTTCATCAAAGGGGATTAGCAGATCATATATTATGAATACACATAGAGATCACAAACAAATTTAATGGTTTACTTCAAACCCAATATTGGGGTTCATAGAGAGGAAGCTTCATGAATTTAAGAAAATTAGTTCCAACTATCTAAGGATCGGATAGGGGACATTACATGGACTATATCCAAGTTTCATTTTATTACCTCAATTCTGTGTTGCATAATATTGATCAAGGCAATGAGAACAACCTCATTTTTGTCTTTGTCAGACCTCTCAACTGATTCAACATGATCCTCTATGACAAGAGGCACAACAACTTTAGTTTCTTGAACAGGAGGGGTAAAACCTTTGGATGCCTCTTCCAATTTGATCCTTAAGTCTTCCAACTCATCCTCCAATATTTTAATTTTCATCAGGCCCTTTTTCCTATCCTTGGCCAAAGAAATTGTTTCATCAAAAAGCCTTCCATACCTATTTGACAATTGTGTTGTCTTGGCCTCATTTAAATGGGAAAAATGTGTAACAACCTTAGAAACTTCAAAGTCTATTGTATTATGTACTGTCCAGATTATTTCATCCCCTTCCATCTTCTCTTCCACACTTACTAGGGAAGGCTTTTGTGTCCTCAGAGCTAAGGACCACATAGAAAGAGATTGAGATATTGGGTCATAGCCATATCCTCTGATCATATCCCCAATCTGAATCTTAGAAGATAATTGGGCCTCAAGTTTCCTCCTTTTTTGATCTATAATAAATGTTGAGACTAGATCCCACCCTGGGATAAGAAACATCCCACTAGACTTGACCAACTATCTGGCCTCTTCCACTGTAATACTTTCTCAGCTGGGATCATAAGTTGCAAGGGCTTATAGAGCCTCATTTCCTAGATCAGTGCCATGAGTGACTTGCAATTGACTGCCTATTTCTTGTTGCTTTCTCCAAATGAGGAAATTCTTGAACTCATCCCTTTTAATGAAGTCCTCATCACTTAAGAGCTCCTCTTGATAAAGCTCCCTCTTGTGTGTGTGAAAATTGTACCTGATCTGTAGACACAACACTCAGTAAAACATTAGAGGTTAGTGATAATCAAAATCGTGCAAAATTGAAAGCTATCTAACCAAGCGATTTACTACCTTCTAATAGGTGCGAGATTAATGTTCTCAGATTATTATCGAGATCAGTGACCTAGACGACACCTAAATGAAGGATTTGAATGCAATTCTAGATATGGAATAAATGCAATTAATCTATATTTTTGATATTTTCTATGCAATAAGAATGATAAAAACTGATATGATATGAATGCTATTGAAAACTGATATGCTATGCTAATCTAGAAATGATATGAAATATGAATTTAAATGAATGCAAAAAAAAAAAAGATTGATCTCACAAAGATGTCGATTCGCAAGAGCTTTGATTCTTCAATTCCAATTCTCCAGCGTGATTGTGCAAAATATGAGATGATTTGTGAAGAGCTAAAGTCTTAATTTATAGAAATCTAGGGCTTTGGAGGTGCATGGGAAAAAAAGCTATAAATCACTCAAATAACTCAAGTTGATTTTTGAGTTATTTTTAAATAAAGAATAATTAAGTCACAAAAACATGCAAAAGCTAAGCTTTAACTCAAAATAGAGTTTAGCTTTAATTGATAATTGATAGTTGTTTGCTTTTATGATTGTGCATGTTTTATTTATGAATTAATTTAATAATAAAGTGATTTATTCTCAACTTAACTGCTTTTAAAAATAAAATAATTAATTTATGGGTTAATTAACTATTTTACCAAACTTTTATTAAAAATTATATTATTAAATAATGACAACATGCTTTAATTAATTAAATAAGAATTTAATCAATTAAAGATAAGAATTTTGATTTATTGTCAAAATTAAATAATATAATTAATAATAGATAGAATTAAATTTAATTACATAATTAAGTGGCAAATATTAAATCTAATTAATTAAATATGAAAATATTCAATTAATCAAACTTAGGATAAATGTGATTTATCGCCAAATAATCATTAAATTAAAGATAATTAAGATAATTAAGAATATTATTAGGAATATTTCCCGATGCAGAATTTAAGATAATCAATTATGATTCGATGATGTTTAGATGTGCCTTAGGTTAGGACTTTGATGTCGATTTCGTTCGAATTGAATATGTAGGAGATTAATGAACTTATAGCCCATTTTTGGGGTATTACATTTTGCCCCTCTTTGAATTACTGTGCGAAGCGCAGTGGTTCAAAGATAGTCTGTGTTTGATAGAGATATGAAACTGATTCAAAAGATAAACCGATCTCAAGATAGAAACCAATTGAGAGATATTGAGATAGGAGGTCCTGAATGACCAGAGATAATGTTCACTGTAGCAGAAACTAAACCTATGATTGCGAAAAAGTGTCAAAACACCTGATTCTAAACCTTAGGATTGATAAGAAGTGAGTGACCTGTTCTAGACTCGATTGTCTTAGCAGAACTAGCAAGTATCACATCCAAACCCTTTAGTTGTCGAAGAACCAAGGAAAGAACACTATGATCTGATGGTTGCAAAAACTGATACAGTTTACAAGATTAGGAGAATACCAGATTGATATGGATCGATGAATCTGATATGCCCCAAGTGATGATAGATTTGCCTCGAGCGATGAGGTCTTTTGATGAATCAGTGACTAGACGTGATTGTTGTCTTGATCACTGATGAAAGATATTGATAGATTTGATCGATAGAATTTGATTTACAGACTTTGAATGATGTGCAATACCATGCCCCCTTCGGGATTAAAATTGAAATCTGACAAGAAAAGTCAGCGTTGATAGTTTAGAAGCATGTTAATTGATTTGAGAAGTGGTTATTTACATCTGAGAACGCATTCTGCATCGTTGGAAGGTCCAAAAGACCAAATTTGACTAGGTTAAACCATGAGGTGACCATAGTTGAAATGTCGATAGTTTGATGTAAGATAATTAGTTAAGTTGAATACTAGATTTCTGTGATGATTGAAGGTCGAATATGCAAGTAGTTAATAATATGAATGATCTCAGATTTGAATTTTGATCCCGAAAAATAATTCTACTTGCTATTTCATTGGAGGAACCTTCATGTGAGATTCAGCTCTTGTTAGACTGGAAGATGCAATTTGAAGAATCGTTTAAGCATTGGGGTTCGTTTAATCATTGTGAGATCATGCAACATGCAAAATGAAATGAGACATGCAAAATGAAATGCAACCTAAGACCGAGGACCTAGTCACTGATCATATGTCGATTTGTTATCATCATTGAACTTTTAGGTAACCGGATAAATCAATACAATGCCCACTAGCCATGAAACCATAGACATATGAATATCGATTTGTATGCGCAAGAATCAATACAACACCCACTGGTCAACAACCATGGATATACGAATATTGATTTTGTTTTTGAAATGTCGGATTAGATATAAGCACCAAGGCACAAGTGCTAGGATGACCTGAATATCATGTCCATTTTGATATAGCAATTTGTACAAGCATCAAAACATAAACATTGTGATGACCTGAGTACGCCTTGCGTTACAAACACATCAAACAGTCAAGAGATCATTCTAAATCCAATGTGAATTACCCGTAGTGACCCTTTATCATTCACATCCTTAGGCAAGATTGCGTTCCACAGTAGGAGAAAGAACTTACTCAAAAAGATAATAGTTAGATCAAACTTCCTTGAATTGTTTGGGTATCAATGGTCGAGGTACGCATGGCCATCCAATTCGAGATAGAGGCTCTTACAGTCGGACACCATTTCAATCCAAAATTTCCAAAGTTGTTAGATTTTCACATACAAGCAGAAGACAAAGAAAAGATTATGCCCCCAGTCATCACTCTCTAAATCCTGTAAAGGACATCATTGAAGAGCTCGAAGGGACACAATATGCAAAAATCTCAATGCGAATCAGTAAGCATACAAGGAGATAAAAGCATGAAAAGCACAAATTGTTTTCAGTTGAGTTTTGATGTTTGATTGCGTTGTTATAGATGCAAAATCCTTTCTGGAGACAAGACTGACTGACTGACTCACATGAAGCTTCAAAGGACTCTGGCTTGATATGACACGTCTAAGATACATTGGAGGCCATAGGATATGACATTGATTGCCCCCAAGTTTGAACATTGATAGGATACAGATGCTTGAGCTGATTGGTGTACAGACCGACTTATTGAAACCAGGATATGCAGAAACAAACTGGGAGATATGTACAAACTAAAGCAAGACTGAAAGCTGGGAAAGACCAAGATTGTGCTGATAGATGGAGCATTTTGGAACAAGTGGTGCCTGTTTGCCAGGTTTTCACCATCTTGGCAGAGATTCTATTTTTGCTACCAAGGCGCCTGTTTCCAGGTTTTCACCAAGGCACTTTTTTCTTCTTTTTCATTTTTTTGTATTTTTCATTTTTTCAATTTTTTTGTACTTTTGATTTTTTTGATTTTTTTGCGAATCATCAAGGCGCCTATTGCTAGGTTTTCACCAAGATGTTCATTTTTTCAGGACTTTTTCTGATTTTTAAGATTTTTTCAGAACATTTACCAAACACTAAATGCCTTATGTTAGATTAGGTGAAATACTAATCTCCCAAGAACACCTGCATGCAAAGACTGCTACAAGAATGAAGACAGAAGAGAAGGCAGAAACTATGGCGGCCAAAAGGCCAGAGACTACAAAACCATGTTGCAAGAAAATAATCTTCTATTAACAATGATGAAAATAATACAATCTCCTTATGAATTACAAAGAGGGAATCCTTATAAAAGGATACCAAAACCCTAAAGGTGAAAACCCTAAAGAATAATGAGATGCCTAAGTCTAACTTAAGTGTAGAGAATAATAGACTAATAATTAAATAAATTAATTATTAGCTATAATATGACTACTCTAACACCCCCCCTTAAGTGTAACTTAGGGAGAAGCTAAACAACTAAGGACTAAAAGATGCATGAAAAAAAAAATGCATGAAAGAGCTATGGGTCCCGGCAACTAGGCCTGATCAGGTACCCAAAACAAAGAGCAAAAGAAGTCCCAGAGAAAGGAACAAGAAGAGAGCAAGAAGAACCTCCGAAGCATGTCTGAAAACTCTGTCAGAAGATACTGCTGGAACCCCCACTGAAGTGCATGACCAGGTAGAGAAGACAAGTGTTTGAAGAGCTGATCAATCGAACCAGGAAGCAATAGAACCAACAGGTGAACCCCCCCATAATGCTGAACTGGGAGAGGTGACAGGAACACTGAAATGCGATGCCAAAAATAGCTGCAGAAGAAGAACCAAGAACACCAACAGTGCAACAGAAGCACACACATAGGATAAAGGGCGGTGTCATAGACACAGTCTACATGGGCTAATGTCATGGAAGGTACGCTCACTTGACAAGAGTGGATGCGCCTATAGTGGCAAATGCATCAGAATCCCCCCATGGCACTTTATAACTGAGTGCGAATACTCAAACTGAACTAGGTGAAAAAGATCCCAGAAATGTAGAAGAGGGCACTTTATCTTAGTGCATTTACATAACAAAGATACATCAGAAAGAGCATGCAAGCTCAGAAGTCAGAAAGAAGAGTGAGCTATGAACTCAGAAGAAGAGATCCCCGGACCTGTAGAACCAAGCACTCCACCAGAGGGCATAAACTGAATAACTCAGAGGAGTGAAAACTTGGAGTAGAATCTAGAAAAATAACCTTTTCCACTGAATAGCACACTGAACCAGCTTTCCGACGATATAAGGTGAGCCCAAAAATGAGTCCGGATGAGCGAGATATGGCTCCCGGAAGGCAAAAAGTAAACATCACCTTTGACAGAAAAAATACTATCAAAAAAGTAGATCCAAAAACTCTAACCTCCATAATCAGAAAGAGCTCGGAAAGAGCTTTCTGGTGATATAAAGAAGTTGAAAAAAGACCCCCGTATGCTCAAGATATTGCAAAAAAGGCCCAGGTACCCTAAAAAAGCTTCAAAAAAGGGTTTTAAAGCCCCTGGGGCTGGAAATGCAAAGCCCTTGGGCGCATGGCGCGCATAGGGGGCTGGAGCTAGAGCTCCCGGTCACCCATGGACCGCCCCTAGGGCCCACAGGGCTTAAAACCCCGTCGGGTGGCCCAGGCGGCGGTGCGACCAATGGAGCGGAGCTGGGGCCGTCGGAGCGGAGCGCGCAGAGCGGCGGAGCCGGGAGGAGCTGGCGGAGGCCGCGAAGGAGCCGAGTGGAGCGGTGGCCAGGCCGGTGGCGGGGGATGCTGCGGGCGGCGCTGGTGCTGGCGGTGGCGGGCCGGCGGAGCGGAGGGCGCGGGCGCGGGCAGTGGGGCCGAGGGCGGCGGAGGCCGCAGACTGGCGGAGCTGGGCTGGCGGGCAGTGGGCGGCAGCTCTGTGGTGGCCGCTTGGCGGTGCGCTGGTGGCCGCTGGGCGGCCGCCCAAAACTAGATTTTTTTTATATATATTTTTTTAAAAATCACCGATTGTACCCGCCTCGGAGGGCGTGCCAGGGCCGTACGGCCCTGGTATGCAAAATTTTTTTGCCTCAGATGCCATTGTGTCCAAAATGGACAAGTTTTATATGGATTTAGGGGTTTTTGGGCCTTTTGGACACAATGGTGGTGTCTGTTTTTGCCCAAGGTGAGCCAAATTTTGGCTCCCCCCCAGATCCACAAAAAAAACTTTTGAAACCCTTGAAAACCTCCTGCTTCTGAAACACTTCAACAAAACACGAACAGCGAGCAGCAAGATGGCTCTGATACCATGTTAGATTAGGTGAAATACTAATCTCCCAAGAACACCTGCATGCAAAGACTGCTACAAGAATGAAGACAGAAGAGAAGGCAGAAACTATGGCGGCCAAAAGGCCAGAGACTGCAAAACCATGTTGCAAGAAAATAATCTTCTATTAATAATGATAAAAATAATACAATCTCCTTATGAATTACAAAGAGGGAATCCTTATAAAAGGATACCAAAACCCTAAAGGTGAAAACCCTAAAGAATAATGAGATGCCTAAGTCTAACTTAAGTGTAGAGAATAATAGACTAATAATTAAATAAATTAATTATTAGCTATAATATGACTACTCTAACACCTTAGGCGTAGAATTTCTTCAGATGGAGAACGTTGATTGGTTCTCGGAGCTATTCTCCTTTAGTCGTTGAGAGTTGATAGGCACCAGAGCCAAAAGTAGCAGTGATAACAAAGGGACCTAACCAATTGGGTTCGAACTTCCCCTTGCATTCTCGATGTGATTGATTTTTAAGATTTTCTCTCAACACTAGATCGCCAACCTGAAATTCTCTATGTCTGACTTTCTTGTTGTAGCCTCTAGACATTCTTTTCTGATACACTCTGAGATGATCATACGCTGCTTGTCTGCGCTCATCTAGTAGTTCAAGTTCTTGTAACCTCGACACTCTGTAGTCTTCATCAGTGACAAGTCCATGCATTCTGATCCTGAGTGATGGGATTTCAACCTCAATAGGCAGTACCGCTTCAGACCCATAAACTAAAGCGAAAGGTGTAGCCCCAATAGGTGTTCTGATACTTGTTTTGTAGGCTCATTCTGATATTTGTTCTGATACTGGTTCTGATACTAGTTCTGATACTGATTCTGATAATTGTTCTGATACTTGGTATACTTGATACTGGTTCTGATATTGATTCTGATACTAATTCTGATAATTGTTCTGATATTGATTCTGATACTAATTTTGATAATTGTTCTGATACTAATTTTGATACTGATTCTGATACTTGTTCTGATACTTTTTCTGATACTGGTTCTGATACTTGGTATACTTGATAGCATCTTTTTCCATTGTAAACTCCCAAGCAAGATCATATCATGCAGTCCCAATGTCTAGCAAGGTGGAGAATAAGAGGGATTAGCAAGTTGGTGGAAGAGATGGAAGACAAGAGAATGAAGGAGAATGAAGGGAAGAAATCCTCAAGGGAAAACTCCTCAAGAATATCCAAGCTAGGGAAAAATTGTCATGTAAAGCGCATTTGGACAAGCAATGAAAGGCTAGCATAGGATAAGCACAAAATCATAATGCAAGAGCAGGAAAGAATGCAATCCAAAGGAGTAGACATGTCAAGAGGCTTCATAGCACTGTGTTTTACTCTTTCTTTCTTTTTTTTTTTATTAGATCAAGACCAAAGGGGAAAAGGATAGCGATAGGCAAAAATGAATGGAGGAAGATGGATATGAAGGCTAAACATGGAAGGAATGAAAGCAAGATCACCGTAAGATAGCTCACAAAATAGCCAAATATTCGTGTATAGATCAACATTGTCAAGATCAAAGAGAGAAGATGGAATGGATGAAATATGTAGAAGAACTACGCATGATGCCTGATTGCCAGGTTTTCATCATGGTACTTATCCAAGGTGCCACAAGGAAGTGGTTTTCACCATAGGATGAATTTATTTCTCTTTACTTTTGCTACCAAGGCGCCTGTTTCCAAGTTTTCACCAAGGCACATTTTTAATTTTTTAATTTTTTATTTTTTTTTGGAAGAAGGCAAGCTTTTTAGATAATGCTCCTTGAAAGGATAAACCATGATATGTCAAGGATTCAAAATGATATGCTCAAAGATGCTGATAGGGAAAGGAACATCGAAGAGAAAAATGGAGGATAGGGTTTTATGTAAAGCGAGTGAGGTTGGAAGATAGGAGGAATAGGCAAATGAGGAAAAAGGATAGAAGGTAGAAGGTTAATGAATGGAAGGATTGTGAAAGGGTAGATGGAAAGGAAGGCAAGATCAACGTAAACACACACCTTGAAGGGTGGTGAGAGGGTGGAGGAAACATGAATGAAGGAATACATGAAGGAATATGGCGAATGGATAGCAGAGGTTGTGGTTTAGGCACATGGAATGGAAGAATAGTTTTAGAAGGAGATGAAGTGGAAGTCTTTGGAAGCTTGAATGTCAATTTCACTTTTTGTTCAACACCAGACTCTTTCAAGAGAAACTTTGGAATCCATATAGTCGTAGGCTTTTTATTTCCTTTTGATGATCTAGAGAGAATATCTTCAATGATGGATTTTGGAACCCATACTTGTCTTGTAGTTTTTTTCTTAGATATCTCTTTTGACTTTATGCCTCTGTGTCGATTAGAGGAGACATGGTGATCTTTTTTTTTTGATGGATTCTTGTATTGCTTCTTTTTCTTGTATTGAACATTCAAGTTACTTCCAAAAGACTTGGGATTTGTGGAAGAGGGAGGATATGACTGGTTTAGATGGGTGGGTGGATGAAAAGGATTCAAGGGTATGCATCTATGTTGATCTTGAGGAAAGATGGGAGATGGAGGTATGTAAGGACCCAAGATGGATGGCGAATCAGGAGAGTTAGGAGGGGAAAGTGAAGGGACATAAGGAACCAAGATGGAAGGAAGGATGAAGCCCTTAGTAGTGGTGGAAGAGGTCCAAGGATGGAAGTGGAAGATGAAAAAGGATAATCAATAAGTTCATTAGCATCTATATGACAACCAAGGATATCAGCATCTTTAGAGTGAGCATTAGAATTTTCAATAGGATCCTGGACATCTTGAATAAGAGCATTTTCTTTGATAGGATCGTTTGAAGCTTGCAAAGACTTAGGAAGAGCAGAAAGCGAAAGTGAACATGGAATGGTAGAACAAGAAGATGGAAGACTTTGATCTTGACAAGGATCTTTGGATAGCACCAGCGCATAATTTTTCTCTTGTTTTTCAATAGGCTTAACATTGGAAGGAACACCATTTTTACCAACCTTAATGGAAGTATCATCTTTGGAAAGTGCAAGCGTAGTAAGGTCATTTTGATTGTCAATAAGCTCAACAGTGTAAGTAGTAGCTTGATCTTGCTTAGGCGAAGACTTAAGACATGGTGGAATGCATGAAAAAGGGGGTATAGGATCAAAAGAACCATGAAGCAGATAAGAGACATCGGGAAAAGGAGTGGATGACATGGAGGGTTCTTGATCTTGATCTTTCTTTATGTTCTTTTCTTTCTCATTTTTAGAGTCCTCTTGACATGGAGCTACTTCTAAGGACAAGGAAGCATGTTGGGATTGTATGGATGACTTTGGAAGAGATGGTGGAGGACTAGCTGAAGTAGGGATTATAGAATATGAAGGCTTAGGCTCTTTAGATTTATCATTATTGAAAGTATTTGCAGCCAAGTGAAAGTTAGCTTGAGTTTCTTTAAGAGGTAGCCCTAGGGGATAACTATAGGGAACCACATGAAAAGTATCAGGGCTTGTGTCAGATGAAGGTTCTGTGAAAGATTTGAAAGACTCAGAAGCTTTAGGAAATGTATGGGTATTGGAGGAAGTAGGGGATGGAAGGGAACCATCACCAGACAAAGGTTCAACATTAACATGATCTTGCTTGAGAGTGTAATCTTTATTTTCAGCTGGAGAGTTTTGAGAGGAGAGATCCTTATAGTATTGACATTTCAAGCTAGCATGATGTATTTTATAGTCCTCAGCAGTAGTAGATGGATCATCATCAAGGTATTGTCCACAAAAGCCATCAAAATCTCTTTCAAAATCAGAATCATATGGATCACCATCACGATCTATCCAATGTGACGGCCCCTTTGTAGTAAGTAGGAATGAACGATGAGGAGGACTCTTAGGAATAGAGGTGTCATAGGTATCATTACATTTTCTGTCATCATAGTCATCATAGTCTTCAAAGCTAGATGTGTCACTCTCCGTGGAAGAGGTATCATATTGCTCAATTTTTTTCCGGGGGCATGGTGACATGTACAAATCTTTATCAAATGGAAAAGAGTATAGAGGTTCCATGGAGAACTTTTTAGATTCCTTCTCTTTCTCAAGTTTGTCAAGTCGGACTTGCATAGCTTGCAGCTGCTTCATCATAGCGGTGATTATAGCTTCTTCCTCTTGTGTACTAATTCTTTGAGACATGCGTACTGATTCTCAATAGCTATTTCTCTATTCCTGACACAATGATATTTTTGATAGATTCTGGAACTATGCTGGAAACATTTGATATCTTGCAATTTGACAATTTCTGACAACTCTCTCAAATTTTTCCAAATGACACTCTGTAGACTCGTACGACACTGGGTAGTCTATGAAATGACAGTTGCTAAACTCATACGACAGCTGGGTAATACTGAAATGACACTTGACAAAACTCGTACGACTTTTGACTTCCTGAAATGACTTTTGACTCCAGAAAAGATTTTACGTCAAATTTTGCAAAATGTAAGGTCTTCAATTTTGGATTGTTTGCAAATTGTATTGTCTAGATTTTGAAGGTTATACCAGATTTGATCATTTTTAATAGCCAAGTAGATAAATAAGCATGCAGAACAGCAAGCAAGTGATTCCAAGCACGTCTGAAAACAATGAACAAGGGCAAAAGCAACCTTGCGCATGAACAATCAAGTGACCAAATTGTGCTAATCCCTGAGAGTACTAATTGTGTATGTTCTAAAAAGTTTTGCAATAACACACATATACCTGAGAATGAAAAATTGGCCTCTCTAGGGTTTTTAGTAATGGTTTGACTCTGCAACTTTTATGATTCAAAGGGGTGAACTCCAATCCCGGCACACCAGGGTTTTGACACAGTCCGAGAACTTAATCTTCAAGAGCTGCTAGGGAGATCTGACAACGCAACAATGAACCATACCCGTGGAGATTTCTTCCACAAGGACATTTATATAGCGGCTGTCACTACCATGGTGAAAATGGCTATTACCGCTTGAGGTTTTGTCAATGTAGTTTGCCCTGTGAAGGGATTTTCCGCTACGGTTAACCCTCTCTAAAGGTGACTCACAGATTTATACCACAAGGGGACTTGGCTCTAGATTCAAGGTTTTGACACCTCTTCACTTTTAACCCAAACAAAATAAGCAGATTAATCCGACACGCTAAGATAAAGTTTTGTTCCACCAAGGTCTCTGATATCAACTCCACGTGATCTATCAACCTCTCTAGGGAGAGAATCTATCAATCAATAAGAGAAGACGCACTAACCAATTTTGATTCACCAAAGCTTGTGATATCAACCCCACGTGATCTATCAACCTCTCCGGAGAGAGAATGTGTCGATCAATAAGAGAAGATGCACTAACCAAGATGAATGTGAAATGCACTAAGTATCCTCCATACCTACAAGGATTCCATCGTCAAGGAAAGATTTCACTAGAAATCCAATCCCTCAAGAATCACGAATAGTGTTCATAGGGCCTAATTACTATGTGAGCACAGATATATTCCGAAAGTAAATCTACCAAAAGTACCCAAAAAGTAGAAAGAGGAACACTTAACGCTTAAAGTGAATATGAGATGAGTCCATAAGGTGGAACACTTAACACCTCATATAAGCTGAAAATGAGTCCCCAACTTAGAAAACAAGTGAGTTCTTAAAAGCACAAAAGGGTTGCCAAGTGGAACATTTAACGCTTCTGTCCTGTTGACCCCTCCCCTTTATGGCGCTGAGATTGCAACCACAGGGCAGAAATGAGGGGCCGGTGGATTAGCGAGTCCAATAACCCAAGATAGCAATCAAGATCAATCACAAGTATTCTAAGACTACTTAATGAATCCTTAAGGGTTCACAACCTAGTATCAATTATGCAAGTGTGTAGAAATAGATCAAAAGCATGAAAAGATGCACACAAGCTTGACACATAAGAGATTTATTTTAAATCCCAAATCAAAATATTATTAGATGAAGGAGAATACCTGGGATCCTTGCAACGCGCTTAGTAGATTTTACTTGATTTTTAGCAATTTTTGTTGAGCTTTTCCATGCAAGCAAGTGACGAACTCTCCAACAAGCAAACAAGCAAACAAGATATGCAAAATATATTCAACTTATGAAAACCATAGGGTTAGCTCTAAAAATTAATTATTATCAGTAATAATAACCAGCAATCAACCCAAATGACAACTCATATCATTCATTGAACCATGTAAAAAAAAAAAAGTGCATACCCATCACAAAACTTTATTTTTTTTTGCTGCATTTGACCTAGTCAACAAGATCTAATTTTTTTGATATGATATTGACCACAAAAATAGAAATTCAGAATAGAGACCCCTACTAAAAAATAGAGAGCTTTCCAAAAATTCAAAAATTTTAGAAAAATCTCTTCATTTGTGCCCTAGAGACCTATTTTATCAAAATAGACCAGTTTTTGTAAATTGACTATTTGAGCTATGATATCATGTCCAAATTTAAAACACAAAGAATGGACCCCCTGTAAAATTTAAAGAGCTTTCCGAAAATATAAAATTTTTTGAAAATATGCTGATTTGCGTCAGATATTAATTTTTTCTAAAATTTCAAGAAAAAATTATGAAAAATTCAAAACATCTCAAAAAATTCTAAATTTTTTACAGTAGCTTCCATAATATGTCACCAACTTGCAAAAAAAATTTCAGACCAAAATTCTAAGCCGTTTGGGAGATAAAATTAAATCTTTGAAACTTTGGGGTTTTAGCTCCCAAAAAAATCAAAACCAGCATGCAAAGGTGGGTTGCCCCACGGTGGGCGCCAAAAATGTGTGTGTGAAAATTGTACCTGATCTGTAGACACAACACTCAGTAAAACATTAGAGGTTAGTGATAATCAAAATCGTGCAAAATTGAAAGCTATCTAACCAAGCGATTTACTGCCTTCTAATAGGTGCGAGATTAATGTTCTCAGATTATTATCGAGATCAGTGACCTAGACGACACCTAAATGAAGGATTTGAATGCAATTCTAGATATGGAATAAATGCAATTAATCTATATTTTTGATATTTTCTATGCAATAAGAATGATAAAAACTGATATGATATGAATGCTATTGAAAACTGATATGCTATGCTAATCTAGAAATGATATGAAATATGAATCTAAATGAATGCAAAAAAAAATAAGATTGATCTCACAAAGATGTCGATTCGCAAGAGCTTTGATTCTTCAATTCTAATTCTCCAGCGTGATTGTGCAAAATATGAGATGATTTGTGAAGAGCTAAAGCCTTAATTTATAGAAATCCAGGGCTTTGGAGGTGCATGGGAAAAAAAGCCATAAATCACTCAAATAACTCAAGTTGATTTTTGAGTTATTTTTAAATAAAGAATAATTAAGTCACAAAAACATGCAAAAGCTAAGCTTTAACTCAAAATAGAGTTTAGCTTTAATTGATAATTGATAGTTGTTTACTTTTATGATTGTGCATGTTTTATTTATGAATTAATTTAATAATAAAGTGATTTATTCTCAACTTAACTGCTTTTAAAAATAAAATAATTAATTTATGGGTTAATTAACTATTTTACCAAACTTTTATTAAAAATTATATTATTAAATAATGACAACATGCTTTAATTAATTAAATAAGAATTTAATCAATTAAAGATAGGAATTTTGATTTATTGTCAAAATTAAATAATATAATTAATAATAGATAGAATTAAATTTAATTACATAATTAAGTGGCAAATATTAAATCTAATTAATTAAATATGAAAATATTCAATTAATCAAACTTAGGTTAAATGTGATTTATCGCCAAATAATCATTAAATTAAAGATAATTAAGATAATTAAGAATATTACTAGGAATATTTCCCGATGCAGAATTTAAGATAATCAATTATGATTCGATGATGTTTAGATGTGCCTTAGGTTAGGACTTTGATGTCGATTTCGTTTGAATTGAATATGTAGGAGATTAATGAACTTATAGCCCATTTTTGGGGTATTACACCTCTCATCTCTACACATTTGGAGGGGAAATGCAACCTCTTCTTGGGTCTCCATTCTCTTACCCTCTCTGATTCTCTTTCTTAATTGGTGATGGTAAGGCCTATCACCAGGAACCAATTCAGCCACTCTATCCATTTTATTTTTAGGACCCCTCTTCCTAGAGGACTCTCCCTCATCTATATTTTTTTTCTTTTGCGGAGGCTCACTAGTTACCTTTGTGTCAGGGACATTTGGTCCTTGATCTAAAATAGGTGGCTCAGTCACTTGGACATGTCTATTATTCTTGTAGGATCCCTCACTATCCTCCTCATATTTAGAGGATGAGTACTCTCTTGGTACTTCTTTTCTTCTAACTGGGCATCAATTTGATTGTATAATTTGTCATACATGCCAATCGTTTTGTTGATCCTAGACATGTAAGGGAGGCCAGGGAAGAAACCTCCAAATTCAATCCTTCCTTTTTCAGTTGTGACTCATAATTTATTAAGACCCATAACTTCCCAATTCTATGTTCACTTTATTGCTCATCGAGTATTTTTATAATGATATCCTCTTCATCACATCCATCATGCTCACGGATGGTGCCAATAATGGGAATAAACAATTTCTTGGAATTCTTAATAAAGTCCTTTGGGTCCATATATCTGTACTCAGTAGTACCCATCTTGTATTGATTTAACCACTTGTTAATCTCCGGAAGAGCCCTTTTCCCAATAATAAAATCATTGATTTTGAATTGTCTGGGTGTAAATGTCCCTTTTATTTGGGGAGCCAGATGCTCCTTATCTACCCATACCAACTGTCAAATGAATTCCATGAGAGAAACCCTTGGGGGAACAAAATTTGGTAGCACATGTGGAGGCTGAGGACATCCATGTACTCTAATTAAAGTGAATATCTACCTCAAATAAAATTCACCCCAATTATGGTCTTGAGTCCACTTATCTACATACTCACAAGGCCTTAAAAGCCTTAGCACCTTGATAAGCAATCTAATAATATTAAATCCAAGCAAATTAAGAATAGGGTTAACAATCCAATTCCAAAAACCATAGAATTCATGCTCATTTCAGGTGTAACTCGAGACCCTAATCCACAACTACACAGGATTTGGTTGTCCATTCATGATTGTTCTGGGTCTCAATATTTGTACATCAAAACTATCAAAATTATAGAACAAGATCAAATGCATCAACATGGAATAATGCATAAAATGGGGCTTCTTCTTCTCTTTTATACTCATTAAAACCTCATGCATCTAGTCAAGTACACACTGAATGTAGTCATAATCAATATTGACATGGGAGGTTTGGATATCAAAGATAATCATTAGTAGGTCAACATGAATTCTCTCAACATCTCCATCTATTCCTAATACCCTACACAACCCATATGCCAAATATCTCATGTAGAAATGTAGGTCCTTAAACTCATAAGGTGCATTCATGTGCCTAGGTAGAGGGGCTATATATTTCCCCATTTTTGGCATGAAATTGGGGATTAGGGTTTTCACCAAATTCACCTATTTCTTATATTTTTCCTTCTCCTTACCCAAGTCAATCTATGTAGATGAGGAAAAGTAAGCGTCAAAGGCCTTCATAAGGGAACCTCTATCTAGGGTCACTAAGGCAGACTGATCACTCTTTCTTATAGTCTTAGATATTGGGTCATATTTCCTAGCCAATTCTATCAGTAAATTAACATCCAAGAATACATCTGGGATAATTAACTTTCCCAAACCTAACTTCCAAGCATTGCAGACTAAGATTTTCTTAACTTTGTTGCTATAAAAGTAATTGAAGAGATGATATCTCGAACAAGTAGGAGTAACTCGATCTCTACAATTTCTTAAGTAGTCAGAAAAAACCTCATCACTAACCTTTTTATTCTGAGTTGACCCAAGGAGAAATGTGATGAATTCTTCTGAGAAATTGCATTTTGCCTTAATTTCTTCCTCTTAATATTTGATCCCTCCACTAGACAAGGCCTTCTTAGACTCTGGTTGACTCTTTTTTCTACTTCTTCTTATCCTCTTCTTTGAATTATGTTCTTATCCGCTCTTTACAAATGCTCTATTTCTTATCACAACTCACTAAAATTCTGATAAGCAGAAAGATAGCAATATCGTGTCTTTACAACATTCAATAATGAATGCATCTAGCCTGTCAAGATCACATAAAATCTTTCTTCAATCACTTCAGAATTCACTCTGCATGTATTCAATTTCAAATCTGAGCTAGTTGTGGTGTGTGAATTTGACATGCACATTCAATTTCTGAAAAGAAAGTGGAAAACGCCATCATTACATCTTTTTTTCTTTAAAACCCTCAAAGTCTGTCAAAAAAACCCTAGCTTTAAACTAATTGGCTACTACTCATTCACTTTTTTCCACCTCAACAAAGTACTTTAACATGTTAGGATCTCCTATTTTCTTTGTTGACATGATACTTTAACCACTCATCTTCTAGAGATCACATGATAACCAATCTTTTTAGAATCTCCAAATGTTTGGCTTGACTATGGTTTCATCTCGACATTGAATGACCCAAACATATCTCATAATATATGAATGTTAGCTCTAATCATAGTTTCATCTTGAGATTGAGAGATAATGGCCACCTTAGGGTTGCTGGATGTTTTAATTAACTCAAACAAGTTCTTGAGATTCAATGATAGCCTTTGATCTTTACCATCATCTATGGTTGTTGCTTAATCTCCAAATCCTTAAAGACTTAATTGTGACTTCACAAAATTGTGAGATAACGGCTTGTCTATTTCTTAATCCTCATTTCTTGATCTCTAAATGTTAGACACTTAACAACAAACATTACAAGATCCAAAGATAGCTACAAATGTTAAATCTTTCACTTTATCACTTGACCTCTAAATCTTTTATGACTTAACCGCTATTTCATGAGATTGGGAGATAACCTTTTCTCCAGGTCACTAAACATTTAGACTTGACTGTCGAACATCAAGAGACTTAGAGAAAGCCTTTTCGCTACATCGCTTAATAAAAAGAACTAACTGTTGACCTTTATAAGATTAAGAGATAGAACATCAACTGTCAAGTCTTCATTTTGTCACCCAATCTCTAGATTTCTTGTATTTAACAACCAACTTTATGAGACTTGGAGATACAAAGGAAAATAAAAATCACGTGCACAAAAAGGGGAACTAAGTGACATGAAAAGGTAACATGAAAACATAAGAATCAAGGGAAGACTTGAAAAATTTTAAAGATAAAAACCCTACCAAAGACAAACAAGACCTAGTGTTTAGGGTTTTAGACATTTTCCAATTAGAATTGCTCTGAGACACAAACATTCTTAGAAATTATGAAGGAACATTGAAACTATTAGATGCAGAGGCACAATTTATTTGACACTAAGAAAAATCCTTGACACTTCTCAGAAAACCTAAAATATGACCCAACAGTGGCTCTATCTGAGGATGTTTGAATGCAAATTCATAGCAAGGATCTAAGATCTTTGGGAGGTAGACTAAAACCACACTAACCTACTGTAGAAAACAAACACACAACAAGAAGAAAACACACCTATACATACATTACAAAACTAATGTGCATGGAACAATTGGGTTCAATTGAAGAAATACTTCGAAAATTGTCCATGCACTAAAAATTCATGACCTTCATCATCAAGATCTTTTAGAAAATAGGAATCATTTCCATGGATCTGATGAATAACATAAGGGCCCAACCATAAGCATTTAAATTTCGTATGCTTTCCCTTATCTTTGGCCCTAACATTCCATTGAAGAACCAAGTCACCAGGTTGGAGCTTTTTGAGGCTTGCTCTTTTGTCAAAGTGATACTTCATTTTCTGCCACAATTTGACATTCTCCTTTTGACTTTCTCTTCTTACTTCTTCCAATTCTACCAATTGGACTATTTTGTCCTGCATAGGTTCAAAGACTTCTAAACCTTCTTCCTGGATGAAATTATAGACTGACATCAAATTATTCACATGTATCCTAGTCTGGATATCATACACTAGCTCAAATGGGAACTTTCTTGTAGCCCTTTTCACGGTAATTTTGTCTTCCCATAATGCAAGCTTCAACTTTGCATGCCAAGCCCTCTTGTTATTTTCTAGGGTTTTCTTTAGAATTTTCAAAATGATTTTATTGCTGGATTATGCTTGTCCATTTGCCTGTGGGTGATATGGGGATAATTATGACACAACAATACCCATTTCAGAGAAGAAATTAATGAACTCCTTTGATCTGAAGCACATGGCATTGTCCATTACTAGTTTGATAGGAACACCAAACCTAGTAACTACATTGTTCATCAAAAAGTCAATTACCAGGTGCTTCTGGATTTTTTTGTTGGAATAGCCTCGATCCATTTGGTAAAGTAGTTTGTAGTAACCAATATCCAACTATGTCCCCCACTGGATTTTTCTACAAATTCCCCAAAGAAGTCTATCCCCCACATAGAAAAAGGTGCTTCTGCAACTACATGGTTCAGTAATAGTGTACCTGAAAACTTTAACTTACTGGAGAATCTTTGGCATGGTTCACATCTTCTAAGAAAAGAGTGGGTGTCCTTAAAAACTTGGTTATATCCAGACAACCCATCCATCATTGATAATAAATCACATCTAGTCACCTTATGTAGCATAGCTTCCATGTTAGGCATCCCATAATTCTCCTTTAGTGGGGCTACATTCAAATTCCTGAAATAAATGTACATAGTCTTATGTCTGCATTTTTATCCCTGACTAGGACCACATTTGAAACATAGGAAGAATGTCTTATGGGATCAATTATGTCTACATCCCTCAATTTTATCAATTACATTTGCATCTTGGTAGCCAATATTGGATTGATAGGCCTCTATTTCTGCCTAAATAGGTTTGTATCTTCCTTCAATGAGATCTCATGTTGGAATAAGTCCTCCCTATAGGCTTTGAGATCACCATAGGATCAAACAAAGACATGCTTATATTTTTTCAGCAATTTTATGAGATTCATCCTCACATATTTCTGTATTTATCTTCTTTCCAATATAAACCAACTGAGGGGATGTCTCTGATCCTAAATTTATTTCTTCCATGTCTTCTAACTTAGCATTTGACTTATGTGACATGTAATTATCATTGATATTGAGTGTGCCCTCTAGCTTAACTAATCCTTAGGAATATGGTTAAAAGCTAACTAAACAATTTCATTTCAAAAAATGCACTCCTTACCATCAACTACTTCTATTGAAGACTTCCAATCAATCTGTTGGCCATCATACTAATCTAGGCCTTGGATATATCTGAAGATGTCATCATCATCCTCAAAAAGTTTCCAATTGTGAATATTATCGGGCACTACAGGCCTGCTCTTGACTTCCAACATAGATATACCAGTAAGGGTAATATCATTATTTTTTAATGCAACATTTGCAAGTAAATCTTCCATGATGTTGTTTGATATTTCTACCCACTAAATATTGAAGGCATCAAATAGCTCAATTATACCCCAAACAACATACGTATACAATTTTAATTTATCATCTTTGGTAGCATATTTGGATCTAATCCAAGATATGATTAATTGAGAATCACCATGAACTTTTTAGCATTTAATACCATGTTTGATGTCAACATCCATTCCCAATATCAATGCTTCATACTCAACAGTATTGTTGGTGCATTGAAAAGTTAATAAAAAAGAGTACTTAAAGGTAATACCTAATGGGAATATAAAGAAGACATCGGATCTTGATCCTACCTTAGAGAATCCTCCATCAAAATACATCTTCCATAACCCATCTTGCTGCAACAACTCATCAATTATTGAGTTAGTGTTTCTTAGTTGTGGCTTGACTTCTTAAAAAAAAAAGTTCTCCATGTCAACATCTACACAACAATTTAGGTCCTCAAGTGATACCATTTCAACCATGACACAAGATCGAGGTTCTCTATATAGCTTAACCTTAGTACCATTCACAGGTATTGTAGCATATGACAAATCCAATTGTAATTTTCCACCCACTGCTGCTGGCCACTTTCTTGATAATAACGTACCATAATAAGGCTTGGTATCAACAACAACCAAATCCAATTTATATGTGGCTTCGGAAAAGGAAATAATATTTACTTCAATGACTATTAAGGTTCCCACCACAGGAACTACCCTATTATCCATTGCATAGAATTTTCCATTAAAAGTGTCAACTTGAAGTCCCAACTCTTTCATAACATGATATGGCATCACGACAACTGCAACACCCAAATCTATCATGCAATTTTTTAACAAGAAGTTATTTACTATCAGAGTAACATAAGATGGATCAATTAATGATGGTTCTTGAGTAACCATATTCCCAACACAGATTGTAGAAGCTTCCTTGGTTGTCTCTGGGTCTTTCACTAATTTCTCCTTTTCAAGCATAAAGAGAGCATCTCCTTTCTCATTTATTAAGGTCAAGGCTGCTTCCTTATGTTCCTTTATTTTTAGTATTTCTATCAATGGGATTGAGACCTTCATTTGAGATAAATCATGTCTCATATCAAAGGTTGGGGGTTCATAAAGAAGATCAGACAAGTCCTTACCCTTATTGGCTATTTTTTTCTTATCTGTTGTAACTTCTTCATTCCTTTTGATTTCTTGAACAAGAATTAGCTCTTCTTTTTTATCATAACCACCCTTACCTTTGGTTTCATTCACCTTTGGAGAACTTTACTTTGGGGATCTTCTTTCACAAAGATTGATCTCGGTACTTCTTGATTAGGGTCCACTCTTATGTTTATCAAGTTATATGAATATTTGGCTTGATTAATGGTAGCAACAATGAGACTTCTAATTTCTTCCTCACTTGGCTTCCTCCAATTAGCATCACCCTTATTTGACTTGACCACCTTTACTGACTTGTGAATATTTCTTTCAGATTCTTCCTCTTGATTAGAATGAGTGAAAACTTGTTGTTCAAACCTTAGAAAAAATTTTCTTCTATAATCTACATCAATAAATGTTTGTTCATCTTCTGAAGATGAAGGTTCTTTTTCTCTCACAGTTGTGAACATATTAATTGTAGGCTTGTCAGAGGCCTCACCATCTTCTGCACTTACATCATACACGTCTTCTTCCAAAGCTTGGTCCACAATACATTGATAGGGTGAATGGGGCATATTGTAAGCCACACACCATGGATTATTTTATACATTGTGTGTTGTATTCTTCTTCAAAGGGTCTGGTGTATCTTTTACCCTTTGATCTTCATGAGCATCAAAAACAAGCTTCCCATCCTTCTAATTTTTCTTGTAAGGTTGATCATGTAACCTAGAGAATCTCTCTTGCCTCTAATACTGTGGTCTATTTTCTTTAAATCATCTCTCACCATTTTCAATCCTATCTAAGAGATCCTTGACAATATTTACCAAATTATCAACCCTATCTTCCTCTCTAGCTGGCTTACTAGCCTGTTGTTTGGTTTCTTTCCACAACCTTCCTTCTTCTCTATTATACATTTGAACAAATGCTTTCCTATTAATTTCAATGTTAATTGCTAATTTGAAAGCATCTCTTAAAGTACGTGGGCTTTTATCTCTCAAGGGATAAGACATTTTTCTATCCACAACATTAAAATATGTAGTCAGACATACTTCATCATCTAATCTTAAGACTTGGAATATTTTATACATTGCCTTTTTAAACCTATTATTAAATTTAGACATACTCTCATTGGGAATTTTTTGATATCATTAAACTCATTGATCATATAGCTAGAATTGACATGCTCTCCATATTGCTCCTTGAAACTTTTCACAAATTCCTCCCATGATACAATACTATTTTCAGGCAATCCCCTATACCAATCCCTTGCATCTTCCACCAAAGATTGAACAAACAATTTTATAGCAACATCTTCATTCTCAATCTCATAATCATTTATTTTATCTATGAAATATTTAAGGTGCTCTTCTCAAGTAACAACATTATTTCCTATAAATTTAGGGATTCGGTCTCTTACCTCATTTGGGATGGCATTTGGCTAGCCAGGAATACCACCAAAGAACAATGAATGATATCTATCTAGATGAACAGGTCTTCTCTGAAAATTATTTGAGTTTTGAGCTCCACTGCCTCCGGCCAAAGTACTTTGATTCAACATATTTCCCATGGTACCACCAAATAGTGGAGCTCTAGAATTCTGATTTTGGGTGGGTTAAGGGACACCTTTCTTAGAACTAGAAGCTTGAAAAATTGGCTTTGAACCACCTGGTGAGTTTTGCAGCACTGTCCTAGTGGTAACTGGGATTTAGCTACTGGTAGTAGTATTTATAGTAGCATGTAGGAAAACAATTTTCCTTTTCATGTCAACTACGACAGCTTCTAACTCTATTTTTTATAATTGAATAGCCAAATCTTCCTTGTCCTTTCTAGCCTTCTCTAGTTCTACGTTATTTTGAGACATACCATTAGAGGTAATTTTATCCTTCTTGGGCTCATTTATACTCACTCCACCCACTTTTTTCTTACCCTTGTCAGATGCACCCATGTTATTATTCTTAAGCTCATCATTTCTCTTAATATTTTAGGGATGCAACTACCTCAGAATAGGGACTTCTCCTTCAAACTCATTTTTCTTAGAATTTGATTCATTATTGTTAATTTTCTTACTTACAGCTCCAATATCACTAAACAGGTCCCTATCCAAACCCTTGAACTCTTCATAGAAACTTTTAGCCTTAAGCTCATTATTATTCATTTTCCTCAAGAGTTCTTGTGTTTCCATTAACAACTCACAAATCTCCCGCTTATGCTTCTTTCTTCTATTGTATATCTCCAAAAACTACTCACGGTCTTTTTTCCTTAAAGCTATCACTTCATGCAGTTTATCAGAACCATAAGATGTAGTTTCAAAAAAAAAAATTTCTCCTCGTTGGTCTAGACTTTCTTGTGCAAGGAAGTACCCCACATCAATAAATTCTTCATCTTGGATGGGATCAAAAGACGTGTTAGCTACATTAGGATCAGATGAACTAAGAGGCTCGGGACTCTTAGAGGAGGAGGAGGCTTTCTTAGGGATAGGGGTTAAAACTCTTCCTCTGGAGGTTTTGGGGGGATTTGGGTCATTCCTAGACCATTATCTTCTACCAGGTGTATGAAGCTCATCTAGTGTATTAATTTCAGGATGATCCCTACAATAAGACCTAGTATTTCTTTGTCGACTCATTGTAAATCTAACAAAATACTTGCACAATTTCAATATGCTACACTAGCAACTGGAATACATAGAACTTAGAGTTGCCACCCACAAAATGTATGGGAAAAATTTCACAAACTGGTCTAAAATGAAATAATAGACAATTAAATGTGAATTTTAACAAGCATATTGCTAAACATTCTCATTCTCCAGTAGAGTCGCCAATTTGTTAGTGTATTTAATTGCAGATGTCTATAACAAATCTCACAGATATTGATTACAAGTATAATGCATAACTCTATGAACCCAATGATACATCTGACAATAATAAACACTAATGTAATAAGGATATTTATCCTTCTTCACTTTGAGCTTTAGGCTCAGGCGAGTGTACCTTATGGACTCACTTCTTTAAGGAATCAACAACAGTTATTTATATTCTTGAGCACAAATAATAAATATCTATGCTCTTCAAATATAAACTAAAAAATTATTTATCATTTAAGGATTGATGATGATAACTACCTATCAAGTATACATCAGTGCCTAATTCTAGGGCAAAGAGTCAAATAAACATACATTCACGAAAATCTATTAACTTAAACACACCCAGAATCCAAATGAAATGCCTTATAGATCATTCTTCTCATTTTCACACCCAGAAATCAAATTCTCATGTAAATCTTGAATCCCCTAAAACCACCCGTAAGAATTACCCTTCCCTTGAAAGAAACTTAAGAATAATCTCATAATTTACCTTGTAAACAATTTATTAAAAATGCCTTACAAATTCAATACATAAGAACTTAGAATTAACAAACAAAGATATCATAAATGTGTAAAGAAATTTTAATGTATTCTCATTAAAATATCTCTATTTCAATACATTTAAAATGACAAAAATTCAAAAAATAAGACTTTAAATCTAGAAAACCCTCTTTGCAGTTGTAAATTCACCATGCCTATACATTACAAAAGCCTTGCTATTTATAATATTCACTAGCCATCTTGGAATCCTTGGAGAAATAGGATGAAACAAGCTTCGAATGGCGAGGAAAAAAAGATGCTAGAAGACAAAAATAGTTACAATCATTTCCCTTGGTGGAAAATAAAACTTGAGTAGCTTTTTGCAATCATTCTGAATCTTTGACAGTTGACACCTTTTCCTGCAGATGTTCAAGGTAACTTCTGAAAGTTTTTATGAGAATAGTGACCGCCTACTTGGCTAACATACACTATTATTTTAAGATAATTACCCTCCCTTTGCTCATTGATCAGGTGCCAAGTGTCATTTCAATCCTCCTCCATTGCCTCCAATTCTCTTGTTGTCTTCTTCTTTTTGGGCTTTGTGAAATTTTCCCATTGTGCAACTTCCTCCTTTGATGGCCACTCAAAACTCTTTATACTCTGTAACTTCTTTACTTTCCTATCCCACCCGAAATCAGTCATGGCCCTTGTATTTGTAAAAAACTTAGTACAGTCTATTTAAACCTTAAACATATCATCTAGGGTATTATTAATCTTGTCCATATTCAAGGTATTATCCTCATTTAGGAATTATTCCCACTCTATCAGTAATGCACCCAACTCATTTTTTCACTCCATAATAAATTTTACTTCATTATTTGCATCATGTATGGGAGGCATGCACTTCCTAAAGTCGGGGCCAAATGTATCCAAATTTGATTTTACCTGATTTTCATTTCCCTTAAAGAAAGACAAGGATGCACCAATTTGTTCAATCATTTCCCCAACTTGACTAACTAACTCAAGGATGTTTGACCTGTGGGCTTGTAGTATTTCTAATTTTTCAAATAAGGGGCCTCTACATGACCAAATGTTGAACAAGGAATCTAGAGTTTCTATTGTATCCTTTACATCACTGTCATTCTTGTGCAACATATTATATGACTCATAGATTGTATCCAACTTGCCTTTTATTACCTCAATTTTGTATTGCACAATATTTATCAAGGCAATGAGATTAACCTCATTTTTATCTTTATCAAACTTCTAAATTGACTCAATAGGATCCTTTATGACAAGAGGCACAACAACTTTGGATGTCTCTTCCAATTTGATCCTTAAGTCTTCCAACTCATCCTCTAATACTTTAATTTTTATTAGGCCCTTTTCCCTATCCTTGGCCAAAGTAATTGTTTCATCGAAATCCTTCCATATCTAGTTGACAATTGTGTTGTCTTGGCCTCATTTAAATGGGAAAAATGTGTAATAGCCTTAGAAACTTCAAATTCTATTTTATTCCGCACTATCTAGATTATTTTATCCCCTTACATCTTCTCTACCATACTTACTTAGGAAGGATTTTGTGTCCTTGGAACTAATTACCACATGGAAATATTTTGAGATCTTGGTTCATAGCCACAACCTCTTATAATATCCCCTATTTGAGTCTTAGAAGATAATTGAGCCTCAGGTTTCCTCCTTATTTGATCTATGATAAATTTTGAGGCTAGATCCCACCCTAGGACAAGAAACATCCCACTAGACTTTACCAAATGTCTGGCCTCTTCCACTATTATAGTTTTTGAGCTAGGATCATAAGTTACAAGGGCTTGCTAATCCTCATTTCCTAGATTAGTGTCATCATTGACTTGCAATTGACTACCTATTTCTTTATTCTTTCTCCAAATGAGGAAATTCTTGAACTCATCTCTTTTGATGAAGTCCTCATCACTTAAGAGCTCCTCTTGATAAAGCTTCCTCTCATCTTTGCACATTTGGAGGGGCAATTCAACCTCTTCTTAGGTCTCCATCATCTTACCCTCTCTGATGCTTTTTCTTAGTAGGTGATGGTAAGGCCTATCACCAGGAACCAATGCAACCACTCTATCCATTTTCTTTTTAGGTCCTTTCTACCTAGAGGACTCTCCCTTATCTATCATTTTTTCTTTTGTGGAGGCTCACTATTTACCTTTGTGTCATAGAAATTTAGTCCTTGCTAAAAAATAAGTGGCTCAGTCACTTGGGGAGGGCTATTTTGTTTTTAGGATCCCTCACTATCCTCCTCATATTCAAAGGATGAGTACTCTCTTTGTAATTCTTATTTTTCTTTTGATGTAGGGGCATTCTTGGTATTTAGCAAATCTACATGGGGGTGTGTTATTTTGGTTCTATGTTACTTGGTTATAGCTTTGACTGACGGTCTTGGTTAAAGAAAGGAAGCTCGGTCTCTGAAGAAACTTGGTAATCATTGTTGCTTGATGAAAGTGGTGCTTGGTAATGCCTATGGTTCTTGATCGACATGGTGCTCAGTGATACTTGGCTTGCTCGGTTAATTCACTGGTGCTTAGTTAATTTACTATTGCTCGGTAGTTGAGGCTCACTAACAAGAGTTCTTGAAGAATTTCTTGGCTGACTTGGTGTATTTATTGTTGGTAGCTTTTGTTGGATTCTCCTATGGAGAAGTTGAGGCCGACATAGAGAATTAAATGTTTGTAAGGCTATTGAGAGCTGACCATTTGTTGCATTTAATATTTTTTTGTAGTAGAAGTTGACCTACCTTAGGGATTAATTATTTATCCTAGCTGACCTGTGGTTGGAAATTAGTATTTATAGGGATGTTTGGGTAGTTTTTTAGGACATCAATTAGGACAAATTGGTCTCAGATCTGAGGATTTAGATAAAGTGAAGTTGTGGAAAAGATCCTATGTGATCTCGCAGATCAGATTCTTATCTGATAACATTGGTAGAACTAGTGGTTTGCAGACTTGGAGACAAGGAGATTAATTGGTGGATTGTGAGAACAAGTTCAAATTTTCCTTAGGGTTCCCATCAGTTTTTGATATGTTTCAAAGCTGAACTAGCTAGGGTTGATGTTGTTTTGGATCTTGGTTGATCTTGCAGAATTACCTTTGTTTGTAATTGGCCCTAACCCAGAATGCCTTACAGTCGGGCATGTTAATTAAAATTGAATTGAAGATTCAAATCTTGTTGTGTTATTCTACATTATGTTCATTTCTTCTTGTAGGGATAGTTGTTAATTAGATCCTCCTTGCATGGCACTACCTCAAGTGGTCCGAGAGTGAGTTGATCTTGAGTGTGTGAATTGATCTCTGAGTTGCAATAGTTTTGTTGGAGATTTACCAGCAAGCCAGTGCTGACTGTATGTTTGTCATTGATGACAACATATGGTAAGTAGCATGTGTGGAAGACTTATGCAATGAGCTTATAGTATATTTATCATGGACATGTTATTAGCATGATATCATGGATGTAGAGGTTAAGTGGTCTTATAGCAGCTTGTGTAAGTGGTGTTCCTGATAGAGTTACATACAATGTTCTATGTGTAGTTGCCATATAGTTGTCATGGATCCATGTGCTCTTGGATATGTGATGTAGACATATTAGTGTTGTTACATTCATGAGCACATAGTCAGATGTGCAATAGAAGAGAAGTTATGCAGATGCCATTCAACAGTTATAGTTTCATGTGTTTATTTAGTGGAACCGACAGAGATTATATTGGTTTTGGAGTTGCGCCTTTCAGTTTGGTATGTGCCCTTGGATTTATGCTTCAAGAAGAGTTAAGGACATTTGGTTATGAGCACATGAAGTAATTCAGCATACAAAGAAAGTTGTAGTTAATTTGGTAGAGCCAACAGTGTGTAGCATGCGTCTACAATTATCTTATTGGATAGGTCCCAAAATGTGTTGCATGCTTAGTAGAGCCAACTAAATTATTATTGGAGTGTGTTATGGTTTCTCTAATATGATTTCAAGGTGGTTCTAATAGGCCGACTTGATTATATCATTTAGAGGAAAGATATTTATATGCAATCATTTGTGATTGCAAGAGAGTGGCATAGAGATGAAGCATTAGTAGAGCAGAGAGTGTGAAGTGTAGTGCCATCAAAAGAAGGTCCATGTGACCAAGTGAAGTACTTGTGCTATACATTGGAACTAATCCAAGAAATAGGTCAAAGCACAGTTCACCAAGATCCAAATATAGTGTGTATCTATTAAAAAAAAGGTTGTAGCCTTCACCCCTTTGAGCAGTGTGCTCTCCGACAATGCATCCTCACCCCTAACAAGGTCTGACCCTTGACAAGGTCTACTGTACTAAACATATTGTAAAGAAACTTCTAACAGGGTTAAGGATCTTCTAGCAAGGATCATAATACACTAGTACATAATATTAGTGGGTTTCAATTCCCATAGGGGTTTTTACCTATTTGGGTTTCCCCATAACCAAAATATTGGTGATGTGTTCATGTGTTCTTTCATTGTGTTTATGCTTTATGTTTAAGTATACTTAATTGGATAAAGAATTGAAACTTGTAGATAACTGATTCACCCCCCTCTCAGTTATCTCTTGGGACTATTCCTAACAATTGGTATCAGAGCCAAGTACCTTAGAGAGAAAGTTTAACAACTTGAGGTTGATCAGATGGCGTTCTTTAGAAAAGATAGTCCTAAGTTTGATGGAGAGAATTATCTTGATTGGAAGAATAAGATGATGACACATCTGTAGTGTATTTCTTTTGAAGTTTTTGAAGTAGCTATCAAAGAATTTTAGATCCCCTCTCTAGCAGATCTAGAAAAGGATGATGCTACTAGTAAGCAGAAGGATTTATTCCATTAGAATGCAATTGCAAAGGAAGCCCTTATCAGTGCACTATCAGACAATGATTTTTTAGAGATAAAGAAAATTCACACAACTCGCAAGATATGGAAGCACCTAGAAGACATGTTTCAAGAAGACACACAAGCTAAGAATGCATGTAGAAGGACATGGAAGAAAAGATATAATAAATTGGAGATGCTACCTAATGAAGACATCAGAGCTTACAATCAAAGGATTAATGAAGCAGTTGTTGGAATCAGGAACAATGGTGGAGAGATCTTGGAGGAAGACATTATGGATAAGTTAACTACTACTCTTACAATAGAGTATGCACTGAAGATCAACATCCTTGAGGAGACCATGAAGCTTTCAATAAATTTCAAGAGAGAGACTTTGATCATCAAAATTGTAGATTTTGAGATTTAAAATCTGAAGACAGAGCCTAAAAGTGAGATGGCCTTCATAGTATCAGTCCATGGTAAGAAATCTTCAAACACCTCTAGTAATTTTGATGATGAAGATGAAGAAAAAGAGACAGATGACATCATTGTTATGATTGCTAAGAAAGAAATAAAAGGAAAGGGAAAGTATGAAGGTCATTTACCTTTCAAATGTTTCTCATGCAATAAGATTGGTCATTTTGCATTGGGATGTCCTACAAGAGTTAAGAAGTTTAGTACTAATTACAAACCTAAGTATAGGAAATAATGTTACTATGCTAGTGAAGGAGTTTCTGATGATGATTCAGCTAAAGAAGAAATTAGTTTCATTTCTATCAAGGAGGAAATGTTTAATGAGTTGGATTTTGATGAAGAGGAGAAGGCACAGGAGCTAGCATTGATTTCATAAGCATACATAAGGACAAACTAGATCATTAACAATGGTTGTTCTCATCACATGATAGGTGATAAAGATAGATTTGTTCATCTAGATAGATAAAAAGGAGGAATGGTTAGCTTTGGAGATAACACTCCTAAGCCTATCATTGGTGGAGGAGCTATTACTTTGGATGGAAAGAATGATATAGATGATGTTCTATATGTGGATGGTTTTCAGCATAACCTTCTTAGTGTTGGGCAGTTGCTTGACAAAGGTTACAAGTTGGAGTCCAAAGACAACATGTGCATCATTAACAACAAGGATGGTGTTATGATTGCATCAGGTTCAAAGATTAAAGGTAATTTTTTCACCTTAATTCAGAAGCAAGTTGTTTTGTTTCTAAAGTAGATGACAGTTGGTTATGGCATAAGAGACTATGTCATATCAATTTTGATAACATAGTTAAGATAAGAAATGTTAAGGCAGTAAGAGATCTACCTAGCATAACAAAGCTAGTTGATACTATATGCAGGGAATGTGTAATGGGAAAACATGTGAGGAATTCATTTAGGAACAAGTAGAATTCAGTAGAAAACAAGTTGGATCTGGTTCATATAGACCTATGTGGACCAACTCAAACAAGATCATACTATGGTGAAAGGTATTTCATTTTGTTTGTAGATGATTATTCTAGAATGATGTGGGTTGCATTCTTAAAAGATAAATCAGAAGCACTTGAGAAGTTCAAAATATTCAAAGCTAAGGTTGAGAATGAATCTAGACTAAAGATTAAGTGTCTAAGATCGAATAGAGGAGGAGAGTTCACCTCTGACAAGTTCTATGAGTACTGTGAAGAACATGGCATTAAGAGATAGTTGAGTGCACCTAGAACCCCTCAGTAGAATGGGATTGCAGAAAGAATAAATAGGATCATCCTTGATACAATGTGCACCATCATGATTGAAGGAAAAGTGGCACACACCTACTGGAGAGATGTGGTCACTACAACAGTCTATACAATCAATAGAATTTAGTTAAGGCCTGGCACAGACAAGATACCTTATGAGTTATGGTTTGGTAATGTTCCCATAGTAAAATACTTCAAAATCTTTGGAAGCAAGTGCTACATCAAGAGGGATGAAACAATTGGCAAGTTTGATGCAAGAAGCGATGAAGGTATTTTCCTTCGTTACTCTACTAAAAGAAAAGCTTATAGATGTTTCAATTTAAGATTGAAGAAAATCATTAAAAGAGATCATGTTAAGATTGATGAAAATTTTATGATTCAAGAAAGATATCATGATTATGCACCTATGATTGAAGAGGAACCCGGTCCTTCCACTAGTGAGATAGTAGTTTAAGAGATGTTTGATAGTATTAATATATTATTCAATGACCCTGAATCAAGTGAAGAATAATCTCAGAAGGTAGATGAGATAGCATCACCTAAAGCTCCAAAATTCACATCTAGATATCATTGAAAGGAAGACATCATTGGAAATAAGAGCAGTCTAGTCTTGACAAGGTCAAAGGCAAAGAGTTCAAAAGGCAATGAGCCTGTATGTTTATTATCTCAGATTGAACCCTTAAGTGTTGAAGATGCATGTAATGATTCTGATTGGCACAATTCTATGAAAGAAGAACTAGATCAAATCATTAAGAATGATACTTGGGAACTGGTCCCAAGACCTAAAGATAAGAATGTGATTGGAACTAAGTGGATATTCAGAAACAAGATGAATGAAGATGGTACAATAGTAAGGAATAAGGCATTATTAGTGTGTAAAGGATATGCACAAAGAGAAGGCATAGACTATTCAGACACATTTGCACCTATGAGAATTCTTGAAGCTATTAAGCTGTTTCTAGCTTATGCGACATTCAAAAAATTCAAGGTCTATTAGATGGATGTCAAGCCAACATTCTTGAATGGAGAACTAAAAGAAGTGTACATTGAGAAGCCAGAAGGATTCACCTCATTAGGCAAGCCTAATATGGTATGAAGACTACCTTGTATGGACTTAAGCAAGCCCCTAGATCATGGTATGAGAGACTAGATGGTTACTTGACTAAAATTGGATTCAAGAAAGGAGCAACAGATTGTAATCTATTCATAAGAGAGACATCTAAAGGTTTGTTACTTGTAGCTATATTTGTTGATGACATTATCTTTGGAGGTAATGACAAGCTTAGTGAAGAATTTTCCATAGAAATACAAAGTGAATTTGAGATGAGCATTATAGGTCCTATCAAATACTTTTTTGGATTGAATGTATAGCAGACAAAGAAAGGTATTTTCATTAATCAGTTTAAGTATGTGAAAGAAATATTGAAAAAGTTCAGTATGGATGATTGCAAACTAGTGTGTACACCTATGATAACAGGATGCAAGCTTACAAAGGAAGATTATTCTCTAGTAGTAGATGTTGCATTGTACAAGTCTATGATTGGTAAACTCATTTACCTTATTAAATCTAGACCTGATATTTCTAATGCAGTTGGCATAGTTGGAAGATTTGTAGTAGAGCCTAAGCAAAGTCACCTCATGGAAGTGAAGAGGATATTCAAATATTTGAAGGGCACTATAGATTATAGTCTATGGTATCCTAATTTAGAGTATGTAGAGCTTCATGTGTACACTAATGCTAATTGGGAAGGATGTGTGGATGATGGAAAGAGTACATCAAGAGGAGCAGTGTTTCTTGGTGATAGACTTGTCACTTGGAAAAGCAAGAAGCAAAATTGTATATCTCAATCAACAGCAGAAGCAGAGTATGTTGCAGGGGCATTGAATTGTTCTACAATTTTTTGGATCAAGAAGATGATTAAGGACTTTGGTATTTAGATTGATTATCCTATTGTTATTCATTGTGATAACACTAGCACTATCAATATGTCAAAGAACCCTGTGATGCATACAAAGACAAAACATATTGAGATCAAGTATCACTTCCTAAGAGAGAGTGGCATAGAAAGAAGTCAAGTTGGACTATGTGAGTACAAAGGAGAAGCTAGTAGATATATTCACAAAGATTTTACCGAAGGATACTTTTGAGTATCTCAGGGAGAAGTTGGGAGTAATTCCCTTCCTTGACTCTGATTAGAGAAAGAAAAAAAGTGCATCAGTCCTTAGTGACAGATGGAGGGTTGACTACTCCACCTCAGGAGTAGTACCGAAGCTTAAATGTTTGGTGCCCTTTGCCATTGATGTAAAAAGGGGAGTAGAATACAGTAATTAAAAACAAGTAGAAAGGGGGAGTAATACTCAGCAGTAAAAAAGGAGCAAGCTATAGTAGAAAGGGGGAGTAGTATTCAGTCATGGAAGCAGTTCAGTTGAGGCAATGGAGAATGTTAGAAGATATTGCAGTAGATGGAGGATTCATCCTTGGGGGAGTTTTGATGAGGAAATGGAGAATGTTATAATAGAATTGTACTTTTTGATTAGTGGTGTTTTTCATTCCATATGTTTCCATTAATGCCAAAGGGGGAGATTGTTGGAGATTTGCCAGCAAGCTAGTGCTGATTGTATATTTGTCATTGATGACAACATATGGTAAGTAGCATGTGTGGAAGACTTATGCATTGAGATTATAGTATATGTAGCATAGACATGTTGTTAGCATGATATCATGGACATAGAGGTTAAGTGTGAGTACAGATAGTTATATAGCAGCGTGTGTCAGCAGTGTTCCTAACAGAGTTACAGGGAGTGTTCTATGTGTAGTTTTCCATATAGTTTTCATGGAGCCATGCACCTTTGGATATGTGATGGAGACATATTAGTGTTGTTACATTCATGAGCATATAGTTAGATATGTAGTAGAAGAGAAGTTATGTAGTCGCCATTCAACAGTTACAATTTCTTGTGTTTATTCAGTGGAGACGACATAAATTATATTGGTTCTAGAGTTGTGCCTATCAGTTCGGTATGCACCCTTGGATTTATGCTTGGAGAAGATTTAAGGATGTTTGGTGAAGAGCACATGAATTAATTCAACATAAGGATAAAGTTGTAGTTAATTTGGTAGAGCTGACAGTGTGTAGCATGTGTCTATAATTATCTTATTGGACAGGTCCCAGAATGTGTTGTGTGCTTAGTAGAGCCGACTGAATTATTATTGGAGTGTGTTATAGTTTCTCTAATATTATTTCAAGCTGGTTCTAATAGGCCAACTTGATTATATCATTTAGAGGAAAGATATTTATATGCAGTCATTTGTGATTGCAAGAGAGTGGCATAGAGATGAAGCATTAGCAGAGCAGAGAGTGCGAAGTGAAGTGCCATCATAAGAAATTATATGTGACCAAGTGAAGTACTTGTGCTATACATTGGAACTAATCCAGAAAAAAGGTCAAAGCACAATTCACAAAGATCTAGATATAGTGTGTATCTATTAAATAGAAGGTTGTAGTCTTCACCCCTGTTAAGGTTTTAAGATCATTGCAAATGTAATAGCACTATCTGATTGTATGTGTTTTCCAAATGCAACAATCTCTTGCATTTATATTGAGAATGAGCCAAGAGACATGTCCCTTCATAAGACATGTCTATTCATTAATATGTAATTAATATAATGACAATTATGATTATATATATATATATATATATATATATATATATATATATATATATATATATATATATATATATATATATACATACATACATATCTTTACTAGTATTGACTCAGTGTTTATTCAACTGAAGCTACAAAACATCAACACTCCCTCTTAGCTAGGGAGGATAAATCAATCCAATGTCAACACTTAAGACACTTGACAACATCAATAATATGATGTAAGAAATAAAGGCATCATCCTCAAGATGTAGTTAATAGAAACATAGTTTGAATATGTGGATTGCCTCCATCAACAATTCTATCCACAAGTTCTCAGGTGGATTTCCTCCATCGATGATTCTATCCACAATCTCTTGAGTATTGGCCTATCATAATGTCAACACATGACATTCACCAAATACTTTGAGTATTGGCCTATTAGAACATCAACATACGATATTCACCAAGTACTCAATAAGCTACTGGCCTGTAGAATATCAACACATGATATTCACCAAATACCTATCATATATCTATATAAACAACTCATAGACTGTCAATGACATCTAACACTTAGTTGTTGCATTAATTCATCATGATTTGTTTCAACATCATAAATAATGTATATCATGATTTAAGTTATTGTAAGATCATCACCTTTGAATAACTTTTACAAATACAAGTGATAATCATATGGAAGTCATCACTTCCTCATGATTTACACAGGGGGCAGGCCCATTAAAAACATTCATGATTAATTAGTATAATAATAAATTATATCAAGTTTACCTCAGAAGTGTTTCACCTTAAATAGTGAACTCCCTCAAAAACAACATGATCAAGATTGTCACAAGTTGACTGAACCATCTACTCCCTCTGAAGCTAAAGTTTATCAACTTCTTGACCTCTTTTGAAATGTTAGACTCTCTTTGCATCTAGTCTCAATCATCAATTCATTTGAAAGCATCAAGTTCTTTCACCCTTGAATGCAATTATCTTTTGCTTCTGTCCTTCAATCTTATTAGATCTCTCTTCAAGCAATTAGACTTTTAAAGAAGGAACCTCACTCTTTTACAAATTTTTTTTGCATAGACCTATACACATTTGGTCATAACTTTTGAACTAGACACTTTCTTTCCAATCACTTTAGTGAGATTCTTCTAAATTTGGTTCTCACAAACATATCTTAAATTTAACAAAATCCAACGGTGCATTTGTGAGATATGGTCCTCATACTGAGACTATATTTTCTGAGACAAACACACATTCACCATCAATAAACTACTCTCTTACATTTGCAACTTGGCTCTAATACCATGTTAAGGTTTTAGGATCATTGCAAATGTAATAGCACTATCTGATTGTATGTGTTTTCCAAATGCAACAATCTCTTGCATTTATATTGAGAATAAGACAAGAAGAGACATGTCCCTTCATGAGACATGTCTATTCATTAATATGTAATTTATATAATGACAATTATGATTATATATATATATATATATATATATATATATATATATATATATATACACACACACACACACACACACATATCTTTACTAGTATTGACTTAGTGCTTATTCAACTAAAGCTAAAAAACATCAACAACCCCTTTAAGCAGTGTGCTCTCAGACAGTGTGTCCTCACCCCTAACAAGGTTATTTGTAAAAGACTCCTAATAGGGTTTGACCCTTAACAAGGTGTACTATACTAAACATATTGTAAAGCAACTGCTAATAGGGTTAATGATCTTCTAGCAAGGATCATAATACACTAGTATAGAATATTAGTGGGTGTCAATTCCCACTGGGGTTTTTACCTATTTATGTTTCCCCATAACCAAAATATTGGTGTTGTGTTCAAGTTTTCTTTTATTGTGTTTATGCTTTATGTTTAAGTATATTTAATTGGATAAAGAATTGAAACTTGTAGATAACTGATTCACCCCCCCCCCCCTCAAAGTTATCTCTTGGGAATATTCCTAACAAGTTTGCACCAGGACCCTATTGGTGATTTGTTGCTTTGGGATTTTTGAAGATCTTGAAAAATGCCTCCAAGAAGATTGGACCCTAGAGAAATTGCAGATCTTTGTGATGTTGTGGAATCAAAGATTTCAGATAAAGTCAGATCTGATGTTAGATCTGAGATAGAGTTGATGAAGATAGACATTATTGTTGAGATCATGAGAGCTATTGTTGGTATGCCGAGGAATCTTGGTATTGAAGATGGCTATGAAGAAGCTACTGAAGACTTTGAACCTATTGGATCTAGTGATGATGACTGGAGAGATAGATTTGGTGAAGATAGAACTGGCTAGCTTCCTAGATCTAAATCTCAGTTGAGTAATAGTTACCGAATAGAAGTTTCTAATTTATCTAGTACTTTGAAGCTCGAGGACTTGATTGCTAGATTGGTGAATTGGAAGACTTCTTTGAGCTTGAATAAATTGAAGATCCTCTTAGAGTAAGATTGACACAGACAAAGTTGAAAGGCCATGCTACTCTTTGGTGGAAAGAACTACAAAGAGAGAGGGAGGATGTAGGAGAAATGAAGATCAATCAGTGGAGGTTGATGGTGACTAAGTTCATACCAGCTGACTATGAACTTGAATTGTTCAAGAAGTTGTAGAATTAGAAGAAAAAGGATTTGAATGTTGAAGACTATACTGAGGAGTTCTACAAACTTACTATTCAGTCTAGACATAGAGAACTTGGTAAGGAAAAGGTAGCTTGGTATGTGACTGGTTTGAAATTCAATATCTAGGATGAGCTTGGAATGCTGAGGATTGAATCAGTTGAAGATGCTTATCATTATGCACTGAAGGCAGAAGATAATTTGAAGAGGAAACAAAATAGTAACTCCTAAGAGAAGGAGAAGGTTGATCACTCAGTGAAAGACCAACTGACTAAAAAAGATGGACCAAAACCTGTGGAACCAAAGAAGAAGACATGGAAGGTTATCTTGAAAGGTACATGTTACAATTGTGGAGGTGAAGGCCATTTTTATTTTGAGTGTACTCAATAGAAGAAGCTTGGTGACCGATGGACTATTGTGGTGAATGAGGAAGTACAGAATGAACCTGAATTTGAGAACTTGCTGGTTCAGTGAAAATTGCTTGGTACAATGGTGGAACCTTGTTAGAGGAGTAACTTGTTCAGGAATCAGTGAAAATCAAAAGGTAAAATTTGTAATGTCATTGTTGATAGTGGTAGTATTGATAACCTTGTTGTTGAGGAGGTAGTTCAAAAGCTTGGTTTGAAGAGAGTTAGACATCCTTATCCTTATAGGATTGGCTGGTTACAAGATGTTCATGCTTTTCAAGTCAGGGAATAGTGCCTTGTTGATTTTCATATTGGCTAGTATAAGGATCAATTGTTGTGTGACATAGTTGAGATGAATAGTTGTGATATATTGCTTGATAGACCTTGGCAATATGATTACAAAGTTATGTATGACTTTGTCAGAAATATATTTACTGTTGAGAAGGATGACAAGAAGTTTTCCCTGATGCCTTTGCTGGATAAAATACTTGGTAGGAGAAACCTGAGTTTTGGTAACCGAGTTGAGTTATCAGATCCTAAGAGGTTAGATGATTAGTGTTGAGAACAGGCTTGTGCATTGTCAAGAAAAGACTTGAAGAGATAGAGGAAGTAGAAGTAGAAGAGCATGCAAAGTGAAAAGATGGAGGACATGTATGTGAAGAACTAGTTCAACATTTATGTGTTGAATCCTGGAAGATGTTCTTCTCACATATGAACATCTTTTCAAACCTAGGGTGTCTAATGTAGGGGCATTCTTGTTATTCAACAAATCTACATGGGGGTGTGTTATTTTGGTTCTATGTTACTTAGTTGTAGCTTTGACCAATAGTCTTAGTTAAAGAAAGGAAGCTCAGTCTCTAAAGGAACTCAGTAATCACTATTTATCGATGAAAGTGGTGCTCGGTAATGCCTATGGTGCTCGATCGACATGGTGCTTGGTAATGCTTGGCTTGCTCGGTTAATTCATTAGTGCTTGGTTAATTTACTGTTGCTCAATAGCTGAGGCTCACCAACTGGATTTCTTAAAGAATTGCTTGTCTGACTTGGTGTATTTATTATTGGTAGCTTTTGTTGGATTCTCCTATGTAGAGGTTGAGGCCAACATAGAGAATTAAATTTTTGTAAGGCTATTGAGAGCCAACCATTTGTTGCATTTAATATTTGTTTGTAGTAGAAGCTGACCTGGCTTAGGGATTAATTATTTCTCCTAGCTAACCTATGGTTGGAGATTAGTATTTATAGGGATGTTTGGGTAGTTGTTTAGGACATCAATTAGGGGAGATTGGTTGTAGATCTAGGGATTTAGATAAATTGAAGTTGTGGAAAAGATCTTATGTGAACTAGTAGATTAGATTCTTATATGATAGCCTTTATAGAGCTAGTGGTTTTCAGACTTGGAGACAAGGATATTGCTTGGTGGCTTGCAAGCACAAGTTTAGATCTACCTTAGGGTTCCCATCAGTTGTTGATCTGTTTCAAAGATGAACTAGCTAGTGTTGATGTTGTGTTGGATCTTGGTTGATCTTGTAGAATTACCTTTGTTTGTAATTGGCCCTAACCCAGAAGACCTTACAGCTGAGCATGTTAATGAAAATTAAATTGAAGATTCAAATCTTGTTGTGTTATTCCACATTATGTTCATTACTGCTTGTAGGGACAATCCTTAATTGGATCCTCCTTGCATGGCACTACATCATCTTCTAACTGGGCTTCAAGTTAATTTTATAATCTTTCATACATGCCAATCATTCTACTGATCCTAGACATGTAAGGGAGGCAATGGAAGAAACCTTCAAATGCAATCCCTGCCTTTTTTAGTTATAACTTCAAATTAATTAAGTCCAAGAACTTCCCAATTCTCTATTCAATTTCCTTCTCATCCAATATATCTCTAATTTTATCCTCTTCATCACATCCATCATGCTCACAGATGGTGCCAATAATGGGAATCAAAAAATTCTTGTCATTCTTAATAAATTCCTATGGGTCTACATATCTATACTCAGCAGTAACCATCATGTACTTATTTAACCACTTGTAAATATCATGAAGAGCCCTTTTCCCAATGACAAAATCATTAATTTTTAATTTCCTGGGTGTAAATGTCCATTTTCTATGGGGACCCAAATGCTCCTTATCTGTCCATACCAACTGCCAAATTAATTCCATGAGAGAAACCCTTGGGGGAACAAACTTTGGTAGCACATGCAGAGGTTGAGGGCATCTGTATACACTAATTAAAGTGAATGTCTACCCCAAATAAAAGTCACCCCAATTGTGGTCTTGAAGCCACTTATCTACATACTCACAAGGCCTTAAAAGCCTTAGCACCTTGACAGACAATCTAGTAATATTAACCCTAAGAAAATTAAGAATAGGGTTAACAATCTAATTTTGAAAAACCACATAATTCATGCTCATTTGAGGTGTAATTCTAGACTCTAATCCACAACTGCACAAGATTTGGTCGGCCATTCATGATTGTTCTAGGTCTCAAAATTTGTACATCAAAACTATTGACATTATAGAACAAGATCAAATGCATCAATAGGGAATAATGCATAAAATAGGGCTGCTTGTTCTCCTTTATACTCATTAGACCCTCATGCATCCAGTCAATCACATACTGAATGTAGTCATATGTTGGAAATATTCAAGACTATCTAGGTTACTGAGAGGGGAGGGGTGAATCAGTAACTTCAAAACTTTTAACAGATTCAGATCTTAATAATATTAGATTGATAATCTGACTGCATGCATGAGTAATAGAAAGAATAAAACATTCATAACACTTTGAACACAGAGATTTGGTGACCCAGAAACCTTCCAAGTAGAAAGTAAAACTGGGGTGGGGATGATACCCACAAAACTTCAATACTGCAGTATAAAGTTTGCTGGTTAAGGCTTACAATGATCACTTCTGATGATCTGCCCTGTTAGGAACAATAAGGACTGCTAGGTCCACCTTGTTAGAGGATTTACAAACATACAATGAAGTATGCACTCAGTTAAGAGATTTTACAAAGATTGTTAAGTCTACCCGGTTAAAGGATTTCAAGCTGATTCACCTGTTAGGATGAAATAGTAGATCTCTTACTTGCAACTGTACTTGTTGATTGAGATTCTCTGATGTACTGATCACCTTCTGTGATGGATAGATCTTTGCTACTTCTTATACTGCTATAGCCCTTTGTAATTCTCTTATCTTTGCCTTTCTCTCTTTTTCATACTTCACTATTTTTCCTTCTTTTGGATATGATATAAAACATTGTTTATATATCAATCTAAAATAATTACAACATAATTACAAAGTCAGCTCTTAAACAAGCTAACACAAATATTACTGAGTCGGCCCAAGTATAGTGACTCAATTACTGCAAACTAACTTGGTGACTTTCTGATACTCGGCATCCACTCCGTTACTCAGCATCATCATGCACTCGGTAGAAGTAGAGGCACGGTCCATACTAACCACTCGGTTGTAGTTTCAAACATGGTATATACTGGAGACTCGGTAGATATAGTGTCACTTGGTAAACACTGTCTTGCTTAGTAAGCACTGTTCTGCTTGGTAAGCACTATTCTGCTCGATAAGCACTGTTCTGCTCGGTAAGCACTGTTCTACTCGGTAAGCACTATTCTAATTGGTAAGCACTGTTCTTCTTGATAAGCACTATTCTTCTCAGTAAGCACTATTCTGCTTGGTAAGCACGCAGAGTCTGAATAAGTGTTGTCACTGATGACAATCATACTTAATGCCAACAATCTCCATCTTTGGCATTAGTGACAAAACACTTATTGACCAAAACTTATATACATAATCATGCTAACACTAGTTTTGTATATACATTTTATGTTTCCCTTATACAGTATATATACAAATATCTTATTTCACCTCATACTCATATTTTCTATTTATACTTTCTCCCCTTTTCATATCTCATATACTTTCTCCCCCTTTTTGACAATAATGCCAAAGATGTATATACAAATATTTTACACGGAGATACCAAAATGTGAGAGAAAATCAGAATGCACCTTTCCAATTAGTGCTAGAGTTCTATCCCAATTGTCTTGCAGAATCTTGCATGTATGGAGTGCAACTTGGACTTCTACAGAGAGTTCAATCATGTGATCTGCAATTGAAAATTGATTGTCATGGATCAATGTTTTTAAGTATGCAATATGCTTCTGCATGGTATCCATGATGGGAAGGATCATGTTCTAAATATCTATTAATGTTGATCTGATCCTTGCATCTTCTTTCAATAACTCTGACTGCTTATCAGATAGGAATCTGACTGTCATCTGATGTGTAGAACTTGAACTAGGTTCAAGTTGCAACTTTTGTGCACTGATCTTTAGATCCTCGTCAATCTTATTTATTTTGTCTTTAATCTCCTTTGAGAACTCGGCAACATTATAGATTTTGACAAAAAGAGATGTTACCTTGGAATAGGAGGACTCAATGCTGGTCAAAACTGAAGATAACCCTACCTGATTGATAGCTATTTATTGAGCAATGTGCTCAAGCACTTCATTTTCAAACTTCTTCTCAGCCTTTTCAAGCAACTTGTCTATTCCAGAGGAATCATCATTAAACCTGTTAATTGCTTCTGCCAACTACAATAAAATGTGTTGAGAGGAATCAACTTTAACACCTATAGCTTCTGTCAAAATTTTCTTGGCATCCTCAATGATCTTATATTCCTTATCTCTTTCTTCTTTTATTTTCTTCTGCTTTGCTTTCCTCTGGAGGAGTTCACCAACTGTTTGCATTTGATCTGCAGTGAGGTTTGCAAAATCTAGCTGGGGAATTTGTATCTCCTCATCTAGATCTATACCTTCTACTACACTCTTACTCATAAATTTTGTACTCGGTTGAGTCTTTATACTTAATGCCTTTGTAGTAGAAATTATTGTAGACACAGTAGGACTAGTAGTGAAAATTGATAAACTTTTGACTGATGGGATGCTAACTAGAATACTTGATAAATAAAAAAATGAAGTATTTACAAATGTAGAATCTAAAGTACTTACTACTAAAAAACTCAAATTTGAAGAAGGTACAAAAGAATGCAACTCGGTGGAAGAAGGAGGTTGAAGCTCGGTAGATGAAGTGGTAGCCACTTCTGTCATTGATACATTGAGCTGTGCTAGTGATGATTGGACATTTGATGTATCTAAGGGAGTTGTTACAATCACACTTGAATTTTTCTCTGGGCTAGATGTAGCAATTTTTGCTGGAGAGTGGGGAAGTGAGGCAATTACCTTTGCAGCTATCCGAACTGGATCATCTTCCTCAACATTCTTCTCAACTTCCTCAGTAGCTTCTGTCCCTGCTTCCTCTATCACAACATTGTCAATCTGAACTATTTCTTCTTCTTCTTCTTCATCACTGTCATCTTCAATATCTTTGATTATCACAGTTTCAGTACTCAGTTTGTGAAGATGATACATGTTTTTCCAAGTAAAATTTGCACTCTTCACAACCGACTCTATATCTTTGATCAAAACTAAACAATTGTTGAATTTTAGTGTCATATTGCACTCATTTTCTATCAATGCCTTATTGATTTCATCATCTTTCAAACTTGGCATTAACTATCTTAAGGTTTGAGCATATATGTCCTTGACAGTTTGTCTTGCATTGGACCATCTCATCTTTACTTTATCCAATAGAACACCTGGAATTTGAGAAGCCATATCATCAAGTGAGTACTTCCATTTTCCCATTTTCTCAATGACAGCATCTTCTATTTCCTACTGCTCTGCCTTTGATTTAATTTCATATTTGAGAGATTTGAAATTTGCAATTCCAGATCCTTCTCTTAAATCCTTAATCTTTTGTTCAAATGAGGGAGGAGACCTTTTGAGTACTATATCATCATTGATTTTACCTACCTTGCCACTTGATCTTTTCCTTGTGAATACTGCAGTGGGTTCCTTGGTGATAGTTACCTTTCCTTTCTTCTTTACAGGCACTTGTTCTTCTTTATTCTCATCCTTTTCTTCTTCTTCTACAATATCTTCTCCTATGCCCTCGGTTAACATTAGAGGTGTGCTAGATTGCATCTTGGCCATCCTTTTTCTACCTTTGTTAACTGCCTATGGAAGTTTTATGCTTAGCTCAATTCTTATCTTAGCTTCATCATATGTTCCAAAGTATGGAGCCTTTGGATCAACAGGTTGATTTACTAGGGCTTCGATTATATCCTTTGTTTCATCAATGTTTACCTCATAAGGAAGAGGTTTCACCCATACAATCCTGGGCCTTACTGCCTAAATGTATACTCTATCACAATCAGCCATGAAACAAATATCATCTTTATAATCTTCCACCAGTTTTAGTGGAATTCAGAATTTGTTATTCATCTTCTCCTTAAAAGATTTGAAATAGTTATCCATTATGCTTGTAAAATTCTCACCCATTTCTGCAATATACTCATTTATCTGATAAAGAATAGGTACATCCTTTCTCCATTTTACTGTGCCTTTTGATTGGAAAAACTTTTGAGCATAGAAAAATAAACAAACCAACAGTGAGCCAAACTTACATGGATTTTTCTTTGAGGTTTGGATGCTCTCCATGTTCTTGTTGAACTATTTCAACAAAAGATCTACTAGGTCAAATGATAGATTGTTCTTCACAATTTTATAGGCTAGGTCAACTGCTTCACATGGAACACTATTCTGCCAATTTGAACTGTATATCTTGTGTGCTATTACATATGTGCCAAATTTTAGTTCTACATCGGTAATACTGTTAATTTTCATACCTCTACCATCCCATTTGGCTAGGGTTTTCTTTTCCAGCTCTACCCGACCTAGGGTTTTTGTAGATTTATCCTTGGCAAGCATGGGAAGACCAGTGATTTGGTGAATCATCTTCTTTGTTATTTCCATTGGTTGCTCAAGCCAAATTTTACCTTCATATACTCAGCTCAGAATATATCTTATCCATTTTATCTAGAAACCTCGAGGCAAGTGGGTGATATGTGTTAAACCCTTTTCTTCCAAATGTTTATGTCCCAGTTTGAGAACACCATCAACACACAGTTCATCACGAACAACATCTATCTCTAGGGTTCCAAGTTCTTGAATTGTACCTTTAAAATGACTGTGAATGTCATTTACAAGAAGTACCTTTGGAGGAATTTGAGACTGAGCTCCACTCGGATCTAGGGTTTCTACAACCATAGGCACGAGTTTGAAATCTGGTGATTTCCATTCTCCATGAACTAACATTTCCGAACCTTTCTTTACTTTGGTTCTGGATGAAGCCATGGTATCACGGTAGAAAAATTTTTGCTTTAAAATTTTTCTTCGAATCGCTTGATCGCACTAGAAATTTCTCTGCCCAAAATGCTGATATTCGCGGTGAAGAATGAACTTGATTTCATGATTTTTGTTAAAAAATTTTCATTAATGCTCCATAGGAATTAGGGTATTGAATTCGACAGACTGTCATCCACTATGCATTAAATGCTCGGTGAAGATTCTGCAACTCAGAGAACATACGAATTCATACTTCTCTGACCTTACTTGGTAACCAAATGAAGTTAGGTTACTCCCGACCTTGCTCGGTGGTAACTGATACCAACCTTCTTATGATCCTACTGTATCTCACATACTAATTTGGATCTATCTTCCTTTCAGTTTAGGAACTATTTTTGAATATGTCTATGAAGATACAGTTCCAGTGCTTTCTTGGAGACTAGTTAGAGTTCATAGAGCCACTCCCTTCATGAGTGACTACATTACTTGGATTGGTTTTCTCGGTAGGTTTAGGAATCCAATGTTGTCTCATCTGCTTCCTAATGCTATTTTCTTTTTCTTTCTTTTCATCTTCAACTTTGCCTAAATTCATGTAGTTTTTAGCTATGTGACCAAGCTTAGTGCAATTATAACATCTTATGGTAGAATCCCTTTTTCTCAAGTGGTGCCTTACACAATTCATGCCAACGTGTCCATATTCTCCATAGTAATGACATCTACACCAAGTGTTGTAATCCCAACCAAACATTTCTTTAATAATTTGTTCCGCTAGATTGGGTGTTTTAGTTCTACATTCTGATGCCTTATGACCTTGTTTTCTACATTTGTGACATTTGCCTTCAAATCTTGGTTTCTCCTTGCATTCATTTGCTTTATGACCAAGCTGATTGCAATTGTAGCATTTTCCATTGAATTTTTCTTTTCCATTGCTCCAACATTTGTTTGAAGTATGACCAATTTTGCCACAGTGATTACAGGTAGGTTTCTGATTCTTTTGAGTACCTTGTTTGTAGGATTCACCTTCCTCTTTGTATCCAAGTCCTACTTTTCCTTTTTGCCTATGAAGGTTTCGTTCATACACCTGATTCATATCTTCTTGAGATTTCAACATTCTCTCATTGATTTTCCTTTCAGCATCTAGGTCACTCATCACTCTTAAATTGATTTGCTTTTCAGATCTCAGCTCCTCTCTTATATTTTCATTTTCTGATCTCAGAGTCAAGATTTCTTCATTTGCATTGGAGATTTGATCAATAAGGTTTTCTAGCTGAAGGGTTTGATTCTGGATTTCATTTTTCTTTCCATCTATTTCATCTTTCATCTTGTTTCTTTGTTCCAAGATTTCATAGAATCTTGTTGACTGAATTTCCTGTTCTCTTTTCAATTTTCTCACTTCTTCTTGCAGAGATCCACTCTTTTCTAGAAGTTCTTTGATTGCATTGTTTGCCTCATCTAAGTTTCTTGAAGGGAAAAAGTCTTCAATCTTTTCTTCAACATATTGGTGGTCATTGATCTGATTTGCAAGTTCCTTCCTTCTTTTTAGGGAAAGGGAAAGATGCTCTCTTGCTTCTTTGAGTTGAGTTATGGCCATTTCCAGATCTAGCTTTTCATTCTCAATTACTTTGTTAAGTCTAAATATCTCCATTGTCCTGAATCTTTTCTCAAGATGTCAAACTTTATTCTGAGAACCACGGAGCTCTGATACCAATTGTTGGAAATATTCAAGACTATCTAGGTTACTGAGAGGGGAGGGGTGAATCAGTAACTTCAAAACTTTTAATAGATTTAGATCTTAATAATATTAGATTGATAATTTGACTACATGCATGAGTAATAGAAAGAATAAAACATTCATAACACTTTGAACACAGAGATTTGGTGACCCAAAAACCTTCCAAGTAGAAAGTAAAACTGGGGTGGGGATGATACCCACAAAAATTCAATACTGCAGTATAAAGTTTGTCGGTTAAGGCTTACAATGATCACTTCTAATGATCTACCCTGTTAGGAGCAATAAGGACTGCTAGGTCCACCTTGTTAGAGGATTTACAAACATACAATGAAGTATGCACTCGGTTAAGAGATTTTACAAAGACTGTTAAGTCTACCCGGTTAAAGGATTTCAAGCTGATTCACCTGTTACGATGAAATAGTAGATCTCTTACTTGCAACTGTACTTGCTGATTGAGATTCTCTAATGTACTGATCACCTTCTGTGATGGATAGATCTTTGCTACTTCTTATACTGCTATAGCCCTTTGTAATTCGCTTATCTTTGCCTTTCTCTCTTTTTCATACTTCACTATTTTTCCTTCTTTTGGATATGATATAAAACATTGTTTATATATCAATCTAAAACAATTACAACATAATTACAAAGTTAGCTCTTAAACAAGCTAACACAAATATTATTAAGTCAGCCCAAGTATAGTGACTTGGTTACTGCAAACTAACTCGGTGACTTTCTGATACTTAGCATCCACTACATTACTCGGCATCATCATGCACTCAGTAGAAGTGGAGGTACGGTCCATACTAAACACTTGGTTGTAGTTTCAAACACGGTATATACTGGAGACTCGGTAGATATAGTGTCACTCAGTAAACACTGTCTTTCTCGGTAAGCACTGTTCTACTCAGTAAGCACTGTTATGCTCGGTAAGCATGCAGAGTCTGAATAAGTGTTGTCACTGATGACAATCATACTTAATGCCAATAGTCATAATCAGTATTGACATGGGAGTTTTGGATATCAAGGATAATCATTAGTAGGTCAACATGAATCCTCTCAACATCTCCATCTATTCCTAATACCCTGTACAATCCATATGCCAAAAATCTCATGTATAAATATAGGTCCTTAAACTCATAAGGTGCATTCATGTAGCTGGGTAAAGGGGCTATATATTTCCCCATTTTTGGAATGAAATTTGGGATTAGGGTTTTTACCAAATTCACTTGTTTCTTTTATTTTTCCTTCCCCTTTCCCAAGTCTATCTATGTAGATGAGGAAAAGTAAGTCCCAAAGGCCTTCATAAGGGAACTTCTATCTAGGGTCACTAAGACATACTGATCACTCTTTCTGATAGTCTTAGATACTGGGTCATATTTCCTAGCAAATTATATTATTAAATCAACATCTAAGAATACATCTGGAACAATTAACTTTCCTAAACCTAACTTCCAAGCATTTTAGATGGGGATTTTCTTAACTCTATTTATATAAAAGTAATTGAAAAGATGATATCCCAAACAAGTGGGAGTAACTGGGTCTCTACAATTTTCTAAGTAGTTAGAAAAAACCTCATCACTAACCTTTTTATTTTGAGTTGACCCAGGGAGAAATGTGATGAATTATTCTGAGAAATTGCATTTTTCCTTAAGTTCTTCCCCTGAATATTTGATGCCTCTACTGGGTGAGGCCTTGTTGGACTCTGGTTGACTCATTTGCTACTTCTTCTTATCCTCTTCTTTGAATCATGTTCTTCTTATATGCTCTTTGTAAATTCTCTATTCTTATCACAACTCACTGAAATGCTAATAAGCAGAAAGATAGCAGCGTCATGTCTTTATAACATACAAAAATGAATGCATCTAGCTTGTCGAGATTACATAAAATCTTTCTTGAGTCACTTAATCATTCACTTTACATGTATTCAATTTCAAATCTGAGCTAGACATGGTGTGTGAAGTTGACAAGCACATTCAATTTTTGAAAAGAAAGCAGAAAAGGCCATCATTACATATTTTTTCTTTAAAACCATCTAAGTCTATCAAAAAAAATCCCAGCTGTAAACTAATTGGATACTACTCAGTCACTTTTTTCCACCTCAGTAGTGTACTTTAACATGTCAGGATCTCCTATTTTCCTTATCACCATGAGACTTTAACCACTCATCTTTTGGAGATCATGCGATAACCAATCTTTTTAGAATCTCTGAATGTTTGGCTTGACTATGGTTTCATCTCAAGATTAAGTGACCAAGATATATCTCATAATCTCTAAATGCTAGCTCTAACCATAGTTTCATCTCAAGATTGGGAGATAACAACCACCTTAGGGTCGCTGGATGTTTTACTTAATTCAAAGAAGTTGTTGAGATTCAGTGATAGCCTTTGATCTTTACCATCATCTATGGTTGTTTCTTAATCTCCAAATATTTTAAGACTTATCTGTAACTTCATGAGATTGGGAGATAATAGATTTTCTATTTCTTAACCCTCTTCGCTTGATCTCTAGATGTTAGATACTTAACAAAAAACATTATGAGATCTAGAGATAGCTACAATTATTAAATATTTCACTTTATCACTTGATCTTAAAATATTTTATGACTTAACCACTATTTAATGAGACTGGGAGATAACCTTTTCACTAGGTCCCTAAAAATTTAGACTTCACCGCCAAAAATTAGGAGACTTAGAGAAATATTTTTTGCTAGGTCACTGAATACAAAGAAATAACCATTGACCTTTATGAGATTAAGAGATAACATATGTTGGGAACACTGAGAGGAGGGGGGGGGGGGGGGGTGAATTAGTGTTCACTGAATTATAACTTGTAACTTAATCTAAAACTTATCTTAAGTGCTTTAAGTACTGAAACATAAAAAAGATAAACATGCATAACACATAACACCAATATGGTTATTGGGAAACCCAAATAGGTAAAAACCCCGGTGGGAATTGATACCCACTAATATTATACACTAGTGTATTATGATCCTTGTTAGGAGATCCTTAACCCTATTAGGAGTTTCTTTACAATATGTTTAGTACAGTGGACCTAGTCAAGGGTTGGACCCTATTAGGATTCTTTTACAATAACCCTATTAGGAGTGGTGGACCCACTATCCTAGAGCTCACTGCTCAAAGGGGTGAAGGCTACAACCTTCTGATATCAGATACACACTATATCTACTGAATGAACTATGGCTTGACACTACTTGTCTGATCAGTTCCTTTGATGCGTTGATGCTTTGACCTCTTGCAAAGCTCTAATACATCTTATACACTCTTCACACACTTTTGTTCTCCTTATCTTAACTCCACATCAACTTCCATCCTATTACAATGGGTGCATCTCATATTTATATGTGCATACAAAAAAAACAACTAGGATGGCCTTATAACCAATTACATACAATACTTCCAAGTGAATTGGCTCAAGTGTGCTTACAAATATATATATATATATATATATATATATATATATATATATATATATATATATATATATATATATATATATATATATATATATATATATATGTTAGAAACTTAAATAAAATAGGTGCATAGCCTTTACAACATAATATTATAACCGCAAAATAAAATGCTAACTGTCGGCTTCATACTTTGTTCTTCTCTGGCACACACTAGTTGTATATCTTCAACTATCTATAACTTTTTCATACATGCATATCTAATCATGCTCTCATAGAATAAGCATGAATATAGTCTAACCAACTTAACTTCTACGGCATATACCAAAACTCAATCATACACATGTACGCTAATGCTCTGAGTCTCAGGTACTCTGTACACTATCCAGTCTTCAACTCTTAGCTGATTCTGATCTTCTCATCAAGTGCTCTGACTCCAAACTACTATATGAATTTGTTGCCATAATGAAAACACTATATTAAGTCATATACACCAGTATAGCCAAATTTCCAAAAATCTCCCCCTTTGTCATTTATGGCAACAAAGGAATATGGACAAGTTGCTAACTGTTCCTTAATACAAAAACTTTTTGTCTTCTATACATTTCTATACATAAACTTATATCTCCCTATACATATTACGATCCATATTCTATACACAACTCCCCCTTTGACATTAATGAAAAAGGTGTTTCAAAAACTATATCAATACACACTCACTGAGGGAAAACATTAGGATATGCTATCTTCAAGTTTTGGATCTCCTTCTTCCAAAATGTGATAAAAGAATTGACTATCTAGAGATGGGCACATAGTGCATATTGTAGCTTCTCCATCTCCTCCAAATCAGTGCTGGGACCATGATCATATGTTACCATTATGGAGTTTATGTCCTTGATGCTCTGATTGAGTATATCTAATGAGGGCACAAGAGCATTCCTGAGTTGTGTTTTCCTTGCCCTGATCTTTGACATTTCTTTTTATGCCTTCACAATCTTATATATTTGCCCTTGGTATACATTATTACACATGTTTACATCTATGGATGTGCCTTTCACTAAACTCTTGACGTTCTCTATCATAGATTCTTTCTCTTTTATTTTCTTGAAATGGGCATCAGTAAGCATATTTTGATCCATGTAGTTGGCAATGACTTTTCTTCCTTGATCAAAAAATTCTTTTAAAGATGCTTGACTAGTCTTGAGTGAGCTCAGATTAAGTGCAAATTTTCTCATCAATTCACTTAACCTCTTCTTCAAGTACTTCTCTTCTACAATTAGGGATGCATATTCTTCTAGGCTTGAGAAATTGCTCTTGAAATGTGAAATGACTATACTCACATCATCAACAAAGTGTATCTTTGGCACTTTCTTGTCTTCTAGAAACAAATTGTTTAGAATGTTTATTGATTCTACCAAGAGGGGATTCCTCATGAGTTGTTTATTTTTGGCCTTCTCCATGACTAGGATGCTAAATTTTATCAGATCTTCTTCTCCCCAAGAGTCCAAATTGGTTGTGTCAGGTGTCAAACTTGACAACAATGCAGAGGGTGATGGATTGATGGGAGTGCTGTCCATTATTTCTTGCTTAACTCTTACTTCATTTTCTTTCTTTTCTATTTCTTTTTCTGTCTTTTCTTCTTCTTTCTTTTCTTCTTTTCACTTTTCTTTTTCTTTTTCTATTTCTTTTTCTATCTTTTCTTCTTCATTCTTTTATGTTATGTTCTCATTCAAAATCTCTTGTGGATTGGGAGAATAACTACCATAAAGAATTTCAGTTTCTTGGGTGCTAACAAAGGCTTCCTCAAACTTGTCCAGATCCTTATCTGTGGCTCCCATGGCTATTTCCACATTATCAATGATAATTGTGTTGTCTTTTTGTGATTTTGTAGTGGGCGTAGACTTATCTACCTCTAATTGTGCTTCAATTATGGGTGTTGAGTCCTATGGACCTATTACTGGTATATTAGTGGGCTCTGCCACCTTGTCTTCCTTATTGGGCACTTGTGTTGTAGGAATAGTAGGAGGGTACATGTGCCTATTCATGAATACTTTTTCTTTCTCTTTATAAACCAATTCATAGTTCTTGTCCATAATATAAAGTGTTCTAAACTTTGTCCTCAAATGAGGCTTCACCAAATCTAACAACAAATATTTTTCTTGTAGAGAACAGACTGGAAAACTTTCATCTAAAATCTTTTCTCTAATTCTCAGATCCTCTTCATTAGCTTGTCTTTTTAGGAAATCTAAGATGTCCCATACACTATCTAGAATCAAAGTCTTTAATTCCAAGACTATCCTTTTGAACTTGATCATGTGTTTGACAATCATACCATGTATCTCTGATTTGTCAATCTCATTATACTTTGTTGGCAAGTTTGCTATACTAATGTATATGACTTAATATAGTGTTTTCATTATGTCAAAAAAGTCATATAGAAATTTGGAGTAAGCACACCTAAAGAAGAGATCAGAAATCAGCTAAGTATTGAAGACTGGATAGTATACAGAGTACCAGAGACTCAGAGCATCAGTGCAAGTGTGAAAGATTGAATTATGGTATTCACCCTAGAAGTTAAGGTTTTTGGACTATATTCTTGCTTAGTCTATGAGTGCATGATTAGATATGCAAACATGAAAAATTTACAAAGAGTTCAAGTTCATTAGCCAGTGTGCGCCAGTACAGAACAAATTATGAAGCCGACCATTGGTATTTTGATTAGCGATTATAATTTAATGTTGTAAAGGATATGTGCGTATTGTATTTAGGTTTTTGACTTGTATAGATGTTTTTATATAAGCATGCTTGAGCCAATTCATTTGGTAACATTATTTGTAATAGGTCTTAAGGCCGAACTAATTGTTTGTTTTGTATGTTAGATGTGCCTATGTACTTAAGTATGTGAAGTGAATGGAAATCGATGTAAAGATAAGATAAGAAGAGTATAAGTGGGTGAAGAGTATATGAAGATTATTGAAGCTTTGCAAGAGGTCAAGGCATCAATGCATCAAAGGAACTAATCAAACATTCAGTGTCATCCATAGTTCATCTTGTAGATATAGTGTATATCTGATATCAAAAGGTTGTAGCCTTCACCATTTGAGTAGTGCACTGTAGGATAGTGAGTCCACACCCCTAACTAGGTTATTGTAAAAGACTCCTAATAGGGTCTGACCTCTGAAAAGGTCTCTGTACTAAAAGCATTATAAATAAAAACTCCTAACAAGGTTGCAGATATTCTAACAAGGATCATAAGACACTAGTATAGTTCTTAGTGGGTGTCAATTCCCACTAGGGTTTTTACCTATTTGGGTTTCCCCATAACCATATTTGTGTTATGTGTTGTGTATGCTTATCTTGATTTTGTTTCAATTGTTAATACACTTAAGATTAGATTCAGATTAAAGATAAAAGATATAATTTTTTGAACACTAATTCACCCACCCCCTCTCAGTGTTCCCATTCCTAACAATTGGTATCAGAGCTCTAGTCCTCTAAAGAGAAGTTTAACCACTTGAGGAGATCAATGGGTTTAGAAGTGGAAATGAATCTAAAGGAGAATCTTAAGGAAACTCTTGCAGACCTGGATAAATTTGAAAAGATAGTTGAGGAACTAAAGATGAAATCAGTAGTTATTAGAACATCCTCAAGAAATTAAGGCAAGACCTAAAAGATTATACTGGCAATGATCTAGGAAAGATGGTCAAGAAGTTGAAAGAAGAAAATTCATCTCTTGAAGATTAGATTGAAGAATTGGATGAAAAGCTGACAAACAATCAAGAAGTATATGATGAATAGGTTAAGGAGAATGAAAAATTGAATGAAGAACTGATGCAAGCTAACATGGAAATTTTGGGGCTAAAGAACAACAAAGGACAGTTGGAATCTGAACTAAAAAAGGCTAAGAATCATGTTGACAAATTACATACAAGTAATGACTTGATAGAGTCTTAGTTATATGCAAGAAAGCTTAAAGGAGACACTAGCGGCATTGGGTACAATGAAGCAAAAAATCAGATTGATGACATGCGAGCAAAGAAAAAATCACCAGAAGACTCTACAGAGACTAAGGAGACTAGAAAGGAGACTATGAAAAATGTTGATCCATCCAAGTGTAAGAATTTGCAAATAGAAAATATTGAACCAAGGATCTAGAGATTTAAGAAAAGCACAAGAGAGAAAATATAAATGCAAGGATGGATTGAATAGATCCAATGAATTGCTCAATGTTCAATGAAATGATTACATAATAGGCCTCCTTCTATAGGAAAGGGGATATGAGAGAATGATAAGGAGCTGATAAGCTATCACCTATGCTAGGTGTAATCACATGTCCACCAAATGTGGATCATCCTCCAATATGCAATAAAGTATGTGCATTGGATTAGGATGATAATGTGATAAGAGAACGAAAGGTGGATCTCACACACAATGAGGTATGTGAAGACAACTATCACACCAAAATTGGAATTTCTCCTACACCATGTGCTTAATAGATGTGCACACTCCTAGGTGTCTCAATCACAAATTACTATGCAATGCATTAACCTAAGTAAGATTAAGTAAAGTGTAATTAGGAATAATTAATTACACCAACATCCCCCCTTAAGTGCAACTTTAGGGGAATGCACTTAAAATCACAGTGCAAGATGGGTCCTGACAACCAGGCCATGTTAGGTACCCATGTACAAAATGCAATACATGAAATGCATAACTCTCATAAAGTGGATAAAGAGGGAAAACCTCATGGGAAAAACCCTCCCCCAAAAAGAGAGAGGAAAACAAGATGCATGGAAGGATGGAGTGCTCAAGACCCCCCAAGAACTACATACATCATGTATATACAAAGAAGTATCCCCCCATAAGAAGGATAGTTGGAGACATGATATCCCCCCCATAATGTAGAAGCTCCCATGTTGATGAAAAGTACCTACAAACAATAGATAAGCCAATGCTTACAAGAAACATGTCTCCCCTTAGGAAGAAATAGATACATCAAATGATGGAGAAGCCAATCCTTGTGCAAATGGAATGAGGAAGAAGATGTAGGTCTCCATGAATGAATCTCTGAAGAATGAGTAGGAATCTCCAAGCTCAAGGAATCTATCACTTCATGTGACAAATCAAGTGAAGAAGGAGAAGAATCAAGTACACCAATCTCCAAAGAAGGTGAAGAAGTGTTCCCATATATGATGAAACTATCATCAAGGGAAAGAGAAACCCCCTCATGTATGTCTTCCAAATCTACATCATGAGAATCAACAAATGCTAAAGATGCATCCAAGTAGTCATCACACTCTGCAAGATCTGAAACACTATGATCATCCTCTTGAATAGTAGAGCCCATGTCTGAAGAAGTAGGAGGTTGAGGAGTAGGAACATCAACACTTGTCTCAACAACAAAATGATTCAAGTGCCCAAAGTTCTCCTCATAATTATCCCTTGGCAAAGGGATTGGTACATCATGAATATCATCATCATTATCAACAAAAGTAGAAAAAGAATACAAGCGGGATGTATGATCAACAACTCCCATAGCTATGACATCTCTAGTCTCCATGTCCCTAATGTAGACATAATCAGGAGTGAACTCAACAATTTTACCTTGTGCCCCATGTATTATTTGGTAAATAGAAAGAAGATTAGTGGTCAAGGATGGTACACAAAGAACATCATTAAATGTCCCCTCTCCCATAGGAATAGAACCTTTTCCACAAACTCTCATGAATGTGTTGTTACCCATCAAAATATTAGGAGAATTACAAGGCTCAATAGAAGAAAACATATCTATAGAAGATGCCATATGATGTGATGCACCTAAATCAAGAAGCCATTTACCTTGCTCAGGATGTGTGGAAGCCATGAGTGCTTGTCCTTTACCTTTATCTTTGGATGATGATGGAGATGTAGAAGTTGCCAAATGTGTAGAAGAAGGAGCAGACACTGATGAGGGAAACTTAATGTTGTGTTTCTGAATAATGTGAGTTATCTCATCAATCTTCTTTTGAAAACACTTATGCTCATCATGTCCTAACTTTTGACAATATGCACATTTATCTCTCTTTCTTCTAGATGATTCTTCTCTTGAAGAGGACTTGGATTGAGTACTTTTTGGTGAAGAAGATTCATTACCTTTGTCATGAGGCTTAGGATCCTTATTGTGTTTCTTTCCTTTGCCATTAGAAGCCTTTGAAGTAGACTCACTTGCAATCAATGCTTGATGTGTGGAAGGCTTCAACTGACCCATGTGTGCCAACTTTGCTTGTTCCCTTGTGAGTTGCACTGCAAATTCATCAAGAGAGGGAAATTTGTATGCACTACCAAGAGCATCCATAGTAGCATAGAATGTAGAAACAAAGATAGAATAATTAGGACCAAGCTTGGAAAGAATAGAAAAGATCAATTGTTCATCCCCTTTAACAATGCCACATGAAGAAAGCTCCAATCTAATAGTATTGAACTTAGAGAAGAAATCTTGAATATTGTCAAAATCCTTAGGATTGAGACCTATGAGATCATTCTCTAATCTGAATTTTCTCATTCTATCAGGTTTACCAAAGAGTCCTTCCAATGTGATCCAAGCATCATGAGGATTTGCGCAAGATTCAATATGAAAGAGCATGTCACAAGAGATGGATGATCTAAGAGAGCCAAGTGCTTTATACCTTCGATCAAACCATTTTCTCCTTTCTAAAACACCTATTTGAGGTTCTTGATCCTGCCTAAGAGTCATTCTAAGAAATCCAAGACTCAACAAATGATCACTTAAAGATACTTTACATTCATGGTAGTTATATGGAGTGAGGATTTTAACCTTTGAATTATCCATATTGCAACCAAATAATGACTGATAACTACTGATAACTCTTTTAAATGATTGATGCAAATTAGAAAATTGAAATCCAAGGATTAACCAAGTGCAATTATAGCCCCAAAATAGCCTAGTTCTGAAAGTGATATGTCTACCCAAAATCACTCAAATCTGATTGTAGATCTAGAAAGTAGACAAAAAATCATGCACTTTCAAAAAAAAATTCACCTCAAAATGTTACCCTATGTGCCCAAACGAAGCCCTGGAAGTTGCAGAAATCAGGAACAGACAGGAACAGTCAAAAAGATCTGCAATTTCTAAAAAATCAGGCCATCAAAATGAAAAATCAACACCACCATTAGAAATTTCAGGAAATTCTACCCAATTTCAAAAAAAATTGCACTTGATTTGGAGCCTGGATGACCAAGTTATGGCCTCTCAAAGTTGGATTGTCAAAATGAAAACTCCAATGGTGAAGCCTGAGAAATTTGGAGCCCTACTGACGTCATAAATTTGCTGGGTTAAATTTGACAATCATACGGCTGTTAAAAAAACTCAATTTTTCCCTACTGTGATAGCTAGACGGCCGTCAAATTTAGAATAGTAAAAAGGTGACGCAGGCAAAAAATTCACCCCCACAGGTTGACGTGTCTGCCAAGTTGGCTGGCCATATAGATTCGTATGGTGATGACATCAACACAGTGACTATGTAGGCTACTGAGGTGGTAGGAGTCCATGTGGTGTCTTCTAGTTGGAGGGCACAGTGCTGAGGTGGCAACTGCGTGGCTACTGACATGGTGCCATGGGGTGCTCCACTGGAGGGTCCTACTAGCACTGACTGCACCCGTGTGGTGGTCTCCAATCACTGAGGTGGCCTGGTGACTAGGCTTAGCTGGTGCAAGAGGTGGGTGACTGGACGGGGTCTTCTCAGCGCAGAGAGCGGTGGTGAGATGCCACAGAGCTTCCGCAGTGGCTTGTTGAGGTGTTCGAGGCCGGTGATGCGTGGTAGAGGAGGCCAGAAGAGGTCTGTAGTCTGTCAATGGTGGTGTAGTAGAGGAGAGATTTGGCCGCACTATGAAGAAGGCACTAAGAAGCTGCAAATGGAGTCACTGGGCACTAGGCAGAGATCTGGTGGTGCAGCAGTGGCAGGAATCGATGGAGGAGAGCTTGCACCACTCAGGATTAATCCCACATTGAGTTGGTGTGGGGTTTTTTTAACCCTTTATAAAGAATAGTGCCCAACTTTTAAACAACAAAGCAAGTGGGCTTAGGCCTTGGCTGGTCTGTGGGGTGTATTTGTTGTATGATGCTCTGATTGAGCAATGATGTCAGCGAGTCTGAAGCCCATACCAACATAGAATATTCTCTGATAAATTAAGGGCATGTACCAGACCTGTAAATGCAAATTTTTGCAGAGATAATAATTAAAAAAAAATTGAGAAAATGACAGAATAAATTTTAAAAAAAAAATTTAATTTTTAAAATTTGTACCGCAGAGATAGATCAGGCCGTACGGTCCGATTTGCAAAAAAATTTTGCCTTGATTTTGACTTTCACCAAATATGGGTGAATTTATAGTCAATTTTAACCAAAATAGCCTCCTGGATGCAATGGTGAGGTCAGATCTACACTCCAAGATGCCTCTATCGCACGCTGGTTGCCAAATCTAAGATTTGGACCTTCAATGCTTGCATCAAGCTCTCTTCAAATCGGCTGATCTAAATGCTCTTATGGCTCTGATACCATGTAAGAATTTGCAAATAAAAAATATTGAACCAAGGATCTAGAGATTTAAGAAAAGCACAACAGAGAAAATATAAATGCAAGGATGGATTGAATAGATCAAATGAATTGCTCAATGTTCAATGAAATGATTACATAATAGGCCTCCTTCTATAGGAAAGGTGATATGAGAGAATGATAAGGAGCTGATAAGCTATCACCTATGCTAGGTGTAATCAAATGTCCACCAAATGTGGATCATCCTCCAATATGCAATAAAGTATGTGCATTGGATTAGGATGATAATGTGATAAGAGCACAAAAGGTGGATCTCACACACAACGAGGTATGTGAAGACAACTATCACACCAAAAGTGAAATTTCTCCTACACCATGTGCTTAATAGATGTGCACACTCCTAGGTGTCTCAATCACAAATTACTATGCAATGCATTAACCTAAGTAAGATTAAGTAAAGTGTACTTAGGAATAATTAATTACACCAACACCAAGAATGAGCGCAAGCTAGTAATTGAACTTGCTATGCTTGTAACAAGTAAGGACACATTGCAAAAGATTGTAAAGAGGTAAGACCTTTCAATGGCTATTGTTATTCATGTAATAAATTTGGTCATAGAGCTATGAATTGTAGAACAAGTAAGAAGAACTTAACTCAGCATAATCAAAGAAGTCATAACCAATCAAATGTAAGAAGCACTCAAGATGTTACATGTCAGATTTGTAACTATAGAGAACACTCAACAAAATAATGTAAGATGATAGCTCAGATGAATGGACCGAGGAATCTAAGGCCTCTAGTTATTTTTCACTCTTGTAACAAGGTTGGACATATCTCAATTTTTTGTAGATCAAGGACACAAGGTCAAGAAAGTCCTAAAAAGACAAAAATCTCAATTCTGGACAGCGAAGGAGAAGTCAAGTTTGTTAAAGCAACAAAAGATGTGAGCATGATTTGGCCTGAAGAAAAGAAGGATAAGGAAGATGAGATGGTATTAGATGCATCCCTAGTGGATGTACCCTCTGCATCTGCATGAATGGCCCTCAGGGTCATAGGGGTAGCTAATTTAGCTCTAGACCCCTGCGTGGCTGGTATACTCATCCTCTGAGTATGTGCCTTTGGAATTAACCTTTTGAAGACATTTTGTGGCTACATGCATAAGCACATCACCTAATTGAAAGTAGAATGATAGTTTAGAAAATTCAAGTGAAAGCCTGGTTTACACGGCAATCATTAATGGCAGAATTGTTACTTTAAGTACACAGAAAACCTTTTTGATTATTCATTGCATTTAGACTAAAAGTGATTAGAGAGCAGAGGAGCCCTCGTAGTAGACTGAAGAAATTTGTAGAGTGAATTATCAGTATTTTGTTGAGGATTTGATCAATTGTAGAAACCCTAGCTCATTGCACTGATTCAAAATTCTTGTAGAACAATTGGAAATCAATTAAAATAGTAAGTTATGGCTACTCCTATAGTTTTTGATGTTGCAGAAAAGAAAATATATGTTTTCAAGAAACATCCTTTTAAATCTACCCTAGATGATTTAGAGGGAGCATTCTCCTGCATGCCAATGGGTGTTATGCACGTTGAGGACATTAGGGCATACATCTATTGTAAGAAGGAACCTATAGGTTTGGATAGATTGAGGGTGCACATGGATACCATGTTGAAACTAGACAAAACCTTTCAAGATGCATATGTGAAATGGAATGATCATCCTATCATTGAGTATGCAATGGCATATGAATTTTATGAGACATAATGGATTAAAATACTATTGAGCAAAATCTATGATGACCTATTTTAGATAGGTGATGTACCAGTTAGAATCACTAGCAACCTCATACATGAGATGACATGTCTTTCTAGAATAGGTGCCATCCTTCCAGTAGGCAAGGACATCAGAAAGATTTTTGAGTAGACTTGTAAGTCTAGGAGTGATAAGTGTGGCATGACAATTGAGCCAATTGAGTAGGCTAACATCAAATTGATGTCAATGATTCTAGGATATAGATTTCAGCACACCAGCATTGTGAATAGTGTGTTTGTGGCCACTATTTTAGTAGCTATCAAGATAGTGAAGGAATATGGTGAGTTTAATCTTTGTGAGATCTTGCGCACACAACTGATTGACAACATTAAGGCTATCAAGCATGACAGGACTAAAATATTTAGGTTTGGGTCCCTTATCATTTATATGTATCTTCACATAGTTGGTAAAATATCAGATGTATACTTGGACAAGATTGTTCCTACCATGCCACAGATATCAAACAAGGCATCCACAGAGAGCACCCTAAGAGACTATTTAACATTGGAATTGAAGAACTTTAGGGCTAAGATGCAAATGAGATATAGAATTCCTGAAAGCATAGTGGAAAAGTACGAAGACACTATTTGTTTTATGGTGGAGACATATATAACATGCATGGAGGTTGTTGAGCCTAGAACTAAGTGGATTTATCCACTTGGTTATGAAGTAGAGGAGCAAGTACCTGAGGCATATGCACAGGTGTTACTATCAGCTCCCAAAGATCCCAATGAACCTAGGTGGGGTACATATGAGGAGAAAAACAAAGAAATTGATGCAATCTTCAACAGTGCTACGTCAAAGAGGAAAGTTGCCAAAGTAACTTCAAAGATCCTAAGAATCCATGGTGTGTCCCAAGCTGACCTAGATAAGGAAAGGGAAGAAAAGATTGCACTAGAATTGGAGAGTGCAGCAGTAGCAAAGGATGAATATGAGGATCCTAAGAAGAAGAAGATAAAAGTCGAGAAGGATGAAAGTCAGAAGAAAAAACAAGATGATACTCCTTTTGCACCTGTAGTCACTATTGACCTTATTGCTCCTCTGGAGTATAAGCCAATAGCAAAGAGGAAGAAAGAGGCTGGCACTAGCTATCCATCCTCACGAGCAAAAAGGAGCAAGAAAAACATTCAAGAACCTCCCAAGGTAGGATTCAGATGTAGCCTCAAAGTGTTAAGCTCAAGAATCATAGATGAGGGAAGAATTGATCAAGTTGGCAAGTTTTATGATACATACAATGAGATTGACAAATCAGAAATCCATAATATGATTGTCAAACATATGATCAAGTTTAAAAAGATAGTTTTGGAGTTGAAGACCATAATTCTAGACAAAGTATGGGATATTTTAGATTTCCAAAAGAGATAGGCTAATGAAGAAGATCTTAGGATTAGAGAAATGTTATTGGATGAAAGTCAGCCTATTTTTTCTCTAGAAGAAAAATCTATGCTGCTAGACTTGGTGAAGCCACATTTGAGAATAAAGATAAGGACACTTCTTATCATGGATAAGAACTTTGATTTGGTTAGAAAGTAAATAGAGAAGGCATTTGAGAAGGTGTTTATGAATAGACACATGTATCCCCCAACTATTCCCATAGTAAAAGTAACAAATAAGGAAGAAAAAGTGGTAGAGCCCACTAATGTACCAATTATAGGTCCACAGGACTCAGCACCCATAGCAGAGACTCAAATAGAGGTAGATAAGTCTGCGCCCATCACTAAACCACATAAAGATAGTACCATTATCATTGATAATGTGGAGATAGCCATGGTGGCTACAAATAAAGAATTGGACAAGTTTGAGGAAACATTTGTCAGCACCCAACAGGCTGAAATCCTATGTGGAAGCAATTCACCCAATGCACAAGAAATTTTGATAGAAGAAATAACAAAAGAAGATGAGGAAAAAGAAAATATAGAAAAATAAAAAATGGAAAAATAAAAAGAAAAAATAGAAAAAGAAAAAGAAAAAGAGAAAATGGAAAAAGAAACAAAAGAAAAAGAAGAGTCAAAAGTAGATGATATAAAAGTAAAGCAAGAACCTATGGACTACACTCCCATAACTCCATCACCCTCTACATTGTTGTCAAGTTTAACACTTGACACAACCAGCTTGGACTCATGGGGAGAAGAAGAGTTGATAAAATTCAGTGTCTTAGCCATGAAGAAGGCCAAGGAGGAATAGGTGATGAGAAATCCTTTCCTAGTAGAGTCAGTGAACATACTGAATAATCTTTTTCCAATAGACAAACAAGTGTCTAAGATACATTTGGTGGATGATGTGAGTAAGGTCATCTCACAATTCAAAAGCAATTTTTCTAGCCTTGAAGCATTTGCATCCCAAGTTGCAAAAGAAAAGTACCTTAAGAAAAGGTTGAGTGAACTAATGAGAAATTTCGCATTAGACTTGAGCTCACTCAAAATAGGCCAAGCATCATTAAAGGAATTTTCTGATGAAGGAAGGAAGATCATTTCAGAATGCATGGATCAAGACAAGCTCACAAACTCTCACTTCAAGAAGATCAAAGAGGAAAAAACCATGATTGAGCAGACAAAGAACTCGGTAAAGGATCCATCAATAGATGTAAACATGTGCAATAATGTTTACCAGGGGTAGATTGATAAGATTGAGAAGGCAGACAAGGAGATGTCAAAGATTAGGGCAAGGCAAACTCAGCTAAGGAATGCTCTTGTGCCCTCTCTAGACATACTTAATCAGAATATCAAAGATATAGATGCCAAAATGGTAACATATGATAGTGGTCCCAACTTAGATTTGGAGAACATGGAGAAGCTTCAGTGTGCTCTTTGTGCCCATCTCTAGATAGTTAACTCCCTGATCACATTTTGGAAGAAGGAAATCCAGAACCTTAAGATTACATATCTGGATGTCCTTCCTTAGTGATTATGAGTAGTAAAGTTTTTTGAACCTTTTTCATTAATGTCAAAGGGGGAGTTGTATAGAATATGGACAAAGATATATATTGTGTATATAGAATATGTATAGGGAGATATAAGAATATGTATATAGATGTATAGAAGACAAAAAATCTTTGTATTAAGGACAATTAGAAACTTAGCTATATTCCTTTGTTGCCATCAATGAAAAAGGGGGAAATTGTTGGAAAGTTGGCTATACTGATGTATATGACTCAATATAGTGTTTTCATTATGGCAACAAATTCATATAGTAGTTTGGAGTAAGCACACATAAAGAAGAGATCAGAAATCTGCTAAGTGTTGAAGACTGGATAGTATACATAGTACCAGAGACTTAGAGCATTAGTGCATGTGTGAAAGATCAAATTATGGTATGCACACTAGAAGTTAAGGTTGTTAGACTATATTCTTGCTTAGTCTATGAGCACATGATCAAATATGCAAGCATGCAAAAGTTAGAGATAGTTCAAGTTCATCAGCCAGTGTGTGCCAGTACAGAATAGAGTATGAAGCCGATAGTTGGTATTTTGATTAGCGATTATAATTTAATGTTGTAAAGGCTATGCACCTATTGTATTTAGGTTGGTGACTCATATAGATGTTTGTCTATAAGCATGCTTGAGCCAATTCATTTGGTAGCGTTATTTGTAATAGGTCTTAATGCTGAACTAATTGTTTGTTTTGTATATTAGATGCACCTATGTAATTAAGTATGTGAAGTGAATGGAAGTCGATGTAAAGATAAGATAAGAAGATTATAAGTGTGCAAAGAGTATATGAAGATTATTGAAGCTTTGTAAGAGGTTAAGGCATCAATGCATCAAAGGGACTAATCAGACATTCAGTGTCATCCATAGTTCATCTTGCAGATATAGTTTGTATCTGATATTAAAATTTTGTAGCCTTTACCATTTGAGTAGTGTGCTCTAGGAAAGTGAGTCCACACCCCTGACATGGTTATTGTAAAAGACTCCTAATAGGGTCCAACCTTTGACAAGGTCTCTATACTAAAAGCATTGTAAAGAACAACTCCTAACAGGGTTGCAGATCTTCTAACAAGGATCACAAGACACTAGTGCAGTTCTTAGTGGGTGTCAATTCCCATCAGGGTTTTTACCTATTTAGGTTTTCCCATAACCATATTGGTGTTATGTGTTGTGTATGCCTATCTTGTTTTTGTTTCAATTTTTAATACACTTAAGATTAGATTCAGATTAAAGACAAAAGATATAATTTGCTGAACACTAATTCACCCCCCCTCTTAGTGTTCCCATTCCTAAAATAATTTTCATAAAACTTTCCTACTTGATCAATTCTGCCTTCATCTACAATTCTTATCCTTAATACTTTTAGGCTTGGTTTGAAACCTACCTTAGGAGGTGCTTGAGTGTTTTTCCTTCTTCTTGTTGCTTGCGAGGATGGATGACTAGTGCCAACCTCTTTCTTCCTCTTGACTATTGGCTTATACTCCGGAGGAGTGGTAAGGTCAATAGTATCATTGGGCACAAAAGGAGTAACATCATCTTTACCCTTCTCACTATCATCTTTTTCAATTTTTATTTTCTTCATCTTAGGATCCTCTAATTTTGTCTTTGTTGTTGTTGCACTCTCCAATTCTAAAGCAATGTTTTCTTCCCTTACCTTGTCTAGATCTACTTGAGACACTCCATGAATTCTCAAGATCTATGAAGTAACCTTGGAAACTTTTCTCTTTGATGCAACACTATTTAGGATTGCATCAACTTCTCTAGTTTTCTCCTCATATGTTCCCCATCTAGGTTCATTAGGGTCTTTGGGGGCTGATAGTAATACTTGCACATATGCTTCTAGGACTTATTCATCTACCTCATATCCAAGTGGATGAATCCACTTAGTCCTTGGTTCAATAGCTTCCATACAAGTTACATCTATTTCAACCATAAATCAAATGCTATCCTTATATTTTTCTACAATTTTTTACCTCATTTGCATCTTAGCCCTGAAGGTCTTCAACTCCAATGTTATGTAATCTCTCAAAGTACTCATAGTGGATGCCTTGTAGGATATCTGTGACATGGTTGGAATGGAATTTTCCAAATATGAATCTAATACTTTTCCAACTATATGGAAGTACATGTAAATGATCAAAGACCCAAACCTAAATATCTTGGTCTTATCATGCTTGATTGCCTTGATGTTATCAATCAACTATGTGCACAAGATATCACATAGATTGAACTCTCCATCTTCCTTCACATGTCTAATAGCTACTAGAATTGTGGCCGTAGACACACTATTCACCTTGCTGGTGTGTTGAAATCTGTATCCAAGTATCATGGACATCAATTTGATGTCAGCTTGCTCAATAGGCTCAATAGTCATCCTGCGCCTATCACTCCTTGACTTGCATGTTTGCTCAACAAGTTTCCTGACATCCTTTCTCATTGGAAGGATGACACTTGTCTTAGAGAGGCTTGTCATCTCCTCTATTAGGTCACTAGTAATTCTGACTGGCACATCACCTATCCAAAATAGGTCATCATGAATTCTGCTCAGAAGTAACTTAATCCATTTTGTCTCATATATTTCATATGCCATAGCATACTCCACTATAGGGTGATCATTCCACTTTGCATACTCATCGAAGAAGGTTTTGTCTAGTTTTAGCATGGTTTCCATGTGCACCCTTAATCTTTCCAATCCTACTAGTTCCTTCTTATAGTAAATGTATGCCCTAATGTCTTCAACATGCATAATGCCCATAGGCATGTGGGAGAATGCTCCTTCTAAATCATCCAGGGTAGACTTATATGGATTCCTCTTAAACACATATCTTTTCTCTTTTGCAACATCAAATACTATAGGAGTGGCCATCACTTACTTGTTTTATCACTTTTCAAATGCTCTCCAAGATAATCTGAAGACTTCTGAATCAGCGCGACGAACTAGGGTTTCTATAACCAATCAAATTCATTGCTAATCTATAATAAATCAATCTATAAATATTCTCAATCATTGCTAGGGCTCTTCTTCTCTTCAATCACTCTGAATTCAAATACAATGAGTAATCAAAAAGCTTTATGTGTACTTAAAGTGAAAATTCTACCATTAATGCTTGCTGCGTAAACTAGGCTGTCACTTGAAATTATCCATCTTCCATTCTTCTATTAATCAGGTGATGCACTCTTAAACACATCCACCAAATGTCTCCAAAAGGTTAGGTCTAAAGGTGCATACTCAGAGGGTGAGTATACCAACCGCACAAGGGTCTAGAGCTAAATTAGCTCCCCTTATGACCCTGAGGGCCATTCATGCAAATGTAGAGGGTGCGTCCACTAGGGATGCATCCAATACCATCTCATCTACCTTATCTTTCTTTACTTCTATCTAGATCAAGGTCACACCTTCTATACCTTCCACAAACTTGACTTCTCCTTCAATATCCAATATAGAGATTCCTGGCTTTTTATGGCTTTCCTGACCTTGCGTCCTTGATCTAAAAAACTTTGAGATATGTCTAGCCTTGTTACAAGAGTGAAAAATAACTAGAGGCCTTAAATTCTTTAGTGCATTCATCTAAGCTATCATCTTACATTATTTTTTTGAGTGTCCTCTATAGTTACAAATCTAACATGTGACATTCTGAGGGCTTCTTATGTTTGATTGGTTCTGACTTCTCTAATTATGTTGAATCTTATTTTTATGACTTGTTCTACAATTTATTGCTCTATGACCAAATTTTTTTGCATGAATAACAATATCCATTGAAAGGTCTTACCTCTTTACAATCTCTTACAATGTGTCCTTGCTTGTTACAAGCATAACAAGTTTGGTCTACTGGCTTGCGCTCATTTTTGGATGGTTCAATATTGTTCATAGTCTCCTTTCCAGTCTCCTTAGCATATGTAGAGTCTTCTAGTGCTTTCTTCTTTTCTTGCATATCATTAATCTAATTTCATGATGCATTGTATCCAATACCGCTAGTATCTCCTTTAAGCTTTCTTGCATATAATTGAGATTCTACCAAATCATTACTTGTGTGTAATTTGTCAATATGATCCTTAGCATTTTTCAATTCAAATTCCAACTATCCTTTGATATTCTTTAGCTCCAAAATCTCCATGTTAGCTTGCCTCAATTCTTCATTTAGTTGAAGGTTCTCCTTGATCTATTCATCATATACTTCTTGATTGTTTGTTAGCTTTTCATCCAACTCTTCAATCTAATCTTCAAGAGATGAGTTCTCTTCTTTCAAATTCTTGACCATCTTTCCCAAATCATTTCTTGTACAATCCCTTAGGTCTTGTTTCAATTTCTTGATGAGGATATGATAACTACTAACTTTCTGCTTTAGTTCCTCAACTACTTTTTCAAATTTTTCCAGGTCTTCAAGAGCTGCATTAAGATTCTCCTTCAAGTTCATTATTTCTTCTAACCCCATTGATCTCCTCAAGTGGTTAAACTTTTCTTCAGAGGACCAGAGCTTGGATACCAATTGTTGAGAACATTGAGAGGGTGGGTGAATCAGTGTTCACTGAATTATAACTTTTAACTTAATCTAAAACTTATCTTAAGTTCTTTAAGTACTGAAACATAAACAAGATAAACATGCATAACACATAACACCAATATGGTTACGAGGAAACCCAAATAGGTAAAAACCTTGGTGGGAATTGACACCCACTAATATTCTATAGTAGTGTATTATGATCCCTATTAGGAGATCCTTAACCCTGTTAGGAGTTGCTTTACAATATGTTTAGTACAGTAGACCTAGTCAAGGGTCAGACCTTGTTAGGATTCTTTTACAATAACCCTATTAGGGGTGGTGGAATCACTGTCCTAGAGCTCATTGCTCAAAGGGGTGAAGGTTACAACCTTCTAATATCATATACACACTATATCTGCTAAATGAACTATGGCCTGACACTGCTTGTCTGATTAGTTCCTTTGATGCGCTGATGATTTGACCTCTTGTAAGTCTCTAATAAATCTTATACACTCTTTTCACACTTCTTCTTTGCTTATCTTAACTCTACATCAACTTCCATCCTATTACAATGGGTGCATCTCATATTTATATGCGCATTCAAAAAAAACAAGTAGGTCATCCTTATAACTGATTACATACAATGCTTCCAAGTGAATTGGCTCAAGCGTGCTTACAAAAAAACATATATATATATATGTTGGAAACCTAAATACAATAGGAACATAGCCTTTACAACATAATATTATAACCGCAAAACAAAATGCTAACTGTCGGCATCATACTCTGTTCTTCTCTGGCACACACTAGATGTGTATCTTCAATTGTCTGTAATTTTGTCATACTTGCATATCTAATCATGTGGTCATAGACTAAGCATGAATATAGTCTAACCAACTTAACTTCTAGGGTGCATACCAAAACTTGATCATACACATGTGCGTCGATGCTCTAAGTCTCAGGTACTCTATACACTATCCAGTCTTCAACTCTTAGCTAATTTTGATCTTCTCATCAAGTGCGCTAACTCCAAACTACTATAGGACTTTGTTGCAATAATGAAAATACTATATTAAGTCATATACACCAGTATAGCCAACTTGCCAAAAACATCAATCATCAAGTCTTCATTTTGTTGCCCAATCTCTAGATTTCTTAGATTTAACGGCCAACATTAGGAGACTAGGAGATACGAAAGAAAATAACAACCACATGCAGAAAAATGGGAACTAAGTAACATGAAAAGGTAACATGAAAAAATAAGAATCAAGGCACAACTTAAAAAATTTCAAAAATAAAAAACCTACCAAAGATAAACAAGACCTAGGGTTTAGGGTTTCAAACATTTTTGAAGCGCCATTTTTCTGAGACAAATACATTCTTAGAAATTATTCATGAACATTGAAACTATTAGATGCAGAGGCATAATTAATTTGACACCAAGAAAAATCCTCTGACACTTCTCAGAAAACCTAAAATATGACCCAAAAGGTTGAAATATAACTACTACTAATGATTCACTAGACACTTTTTAGACAAGAAAAAACACAAGTGGAGGAGAATTATTTCTTGGAAAGAGACTAGTTTCTTGGTTAAGCAAGAAATGAGATTGTATATCACAATCTACTATTGAATCAGAGTATGTTGTGGCTCCTATTAATTGCACTCAGATTATTTGGAAGAAATAGATGCTAAAGGATATTTGGGTTAGCATTGAATATCCTATTATTATTCATTGTGACAACACAAGTACAATTAACACATCAAAAAAGCTATTATTGCACTTAAAGAAAAAGAACATATCAATTAAGTATCATTTCTTGAGAGATAAAGTTGTTGCAAAGGAATTCAAATTGGATTACATAAGTATAAAGAAGAAAATAGAAGACATTTTTACACTGCCTTTTCTAAAAGAGATCTTTGATTATCTTAGAGGTATGCTTGGGGTGATGACCCCACATTGTGACAACTGAACGATGTAGGAATGCATTAGTCAAGTAGATATCAGAGCATTGTTATTCACCTAAACTGGATTCTAGGTGCTCTTGAGGGGAGTAGTTGCAATGGTCAGAGCTAAGTTTAAGATCTTCATAGATTTTTCATCTGAGTATTTGGAGAGTAGAGAATCTAGTATGTTATAGATTTGAAGATCTGAAAAAGGTACATTATAAGGAGGGATAATTTCTTGGGGAAAGAGTTATGTGAGATTTTAATAGAGTTTGGAATTTTTGGCACCCTTTTCCATTGATGTCAAAGTGGGAGAGATTCATGTGAAAAACCTCCTACTGTCTTAGAGGGAATGTTGCTAAGGATATTGAGAAGATTGTATTTAGATGTATACTTTTGGATTGATGGTTTTTCACACATATGCCACCATTAATGCCAAAGGGGGATATTTTGGATATTGGTTGGAATTGTTGTTCTTTAGGTTTTTGATATTTTTATCTATCATTGATGTCAATGTATGTTTCAATTCTATGTTGATATGTTTCAGTTCTATGTTGGTTGTATCAGACAAACTGTGTTTAAGGTTTCTTCAAGCAGTTGGAAAGATTTATACGGATGATGTATGATAGCTCATAGTATGAGAGAATGGATTTGTTATGTTTAATTTATGTATACCTTATCCCTAGGGTTTCATTGATTCATGTTATGATTTTTTTAAGTTACAACTATTTTGGTGAAGACTGGTCCCATGATAGAGACAAGGAATTATGATAGAGATGGTTGTTGAATTTTGAGTATAAATTCATTGCAAGATGGAATTGTGATATGAGAGTTTAAGGTATGGAAGAAGAGTCATATTTGAGTACATTGTGTGATTTATGGCATAATTGGTTCATGCTTTTGTCGAAGCTCGCATATGGAATTCACATTTTTATATTTGGGAGCCAACTAGGTGATGTAATGTGTGTAATGGATTAGTGAGTGTTGATAGTGGATCTTGGCATGCAATTTGATATTTTTAAATATTCTATATTTGTATTAGGTACTTTTTGTACCTTAGCATTGTTTTATGTAATGGTTAATGTATTGGAGAAGATCTAACAGGCCAACCTAATTGGTTTTGTAACTTGTATAAAAGAAATTAATTTCCTTGATTTAGTATGAGGAATGTAAGGGATAAGTGGATGCAAGAATTATTTCTAGTTGTTAGAGAAGAGATGGAAATTAGGTCATATTCTTTGATAGAGGTATGAGTGGAATCTATGATCATTCCTTGTGCACTAAAATAGAACTTTAAAGGAAAGAGCGTTGTCATCAGTTAGTTCATTGGAGACTAAGACCTATTTTTTGTATTAAGATAGTGAGTCCTTCTAAAGGTGGACTTAACCTTCTATTTGACTAGTGTTCTCCTGACAATGTGTCTTTTGTTCTCACCAACTCCTAAGAGGTTTGAAGGACATTTTAATAGGGGTTCTATCCTTTAACAAGGACATGTTCTCTAACATGGAATGATGTGCTAGATGCATTTTATCAACTCCTAACAAGGTTAGGTCTCCTAAAAGGGACATTATTATGCTAGTACATAATCTTGTTGTTGATCCCTAATATTTGTTATCTATTAGTGTCTTACACTTACTCATTTTCTAGGAAATGTTGGTTGGTCATCACTGTGACCGAATCATCATGTATAGGTTGAGTTAACTATATACTTTTATATTGTACATTTACTGAGAAGTAGTTACTGCCAAGAAAGTTAGAGCTCAACGAATACTTCAATAATAGTTGAGCAAGCTTATGCCAAGTTATGTAGATATGAAGAAAAGAGAATGCTGACTGCCAGAGATATCATATGCTGAGTAAGACAGATTTGATATATGTGTTTGTAATGGCACAAACACTTAGGTAAACTATTTTGGCCAACATCTATATTATATGTATTTTTTGTTGAGGAAATCACAGAGGTGATTATGCTTTAGAATTGTAATCATTCATCCCTATGTAATAAATGGAACCAATCAGAATTAGGGAATGGTTAAGAAATATAAGAAGACAATCTAGATCGTTGATCTTGATCTATGGAGTTAATCTGTTGTCATTATAAGATGAGATCTGAACCCTAAAACATATTAAGGAGATTACTATAAGAGTATGAGTATGAAGGGGATCTCATACATGTAGAATAAAGAAGAGTATTGATTATCAGAAATAGAGTTCAGTGACTGAGTAGAGAAACGAAGGATAGAAAAGAGATATATTTGATAGAGGAGATCAAATCTATACTGGAAGGAGAAGATCTATTGTCAGCAACATAGTGCAAACTATAGGATCAGGTCCTGAGACATTCTAATAGGTGAATCAGGGTCAATCTCTTAACAAAGTGGTCCTAATAGACCTAAGTAAATCTCTTAACCAAGTGCTTACTTTGTTTTAAGTTTAAATCCTTTTGCAAGGTATATTGTATAAGTCTTGAATCTCTTAACAGGGAAGACCCCTCACAGGGTAGATCATTTTATGGTCAAACTTTGTAGCCCTAACAGGAAAACTTTAATACTGTAGTAGTGAAGATTTGTGGGTGTCATCCCCACCCCATTTTTATCTTTCAAGGGTTTCTAAGTAACCAAAATCATTGTGTTATGTTTTTTTTTCATGGATGATGATTAGGATGTTATATCTATCACAGTATTGAATTTGATGTTTATTTCATGCAAGTTAGTTTATGTCAAAATAGAATAATTGGTTGATATTTGATTTACCCCCCCCCCTCCCCCCCCTCTTAGTATCTGACTTTCCCATAATAGATTTCCAAAAATTGGTATCAAAGCTAAGTCTCTTAAAGAAGTCTAACCACTTGTGATTCAAAGATCTTGAGATGGAGGTTTATAAGTTGGGAAAGATTATAGAGAATCAGAAGATTGACATTCAACTTGTACTACATCAACTTGAAGCAGTTAGAGGTGAACTAAAGAAATCCTTAAGTAGAAGAAGAGAATTGGAAATACAAAAAAATGAAACTCATTACCAAGAAGAGGATACTAAGGGACTATTTAATAGTGAAAACTCTACTGAAAGTGATAAAGATATAAAAGATCTGCTAGAGAAAAATAACATACTAAATGAGGACATCATAAATCTGAAGAGAGAACAAGAAATACAATCAGTAATATTCTGTGAAGTTGTTGAACATAAAAGAAATCTAAAGAAGACAAGACAATGGCTGAAGAAGATAAAAGACAATTATCTATAAGACTGGATGAAAGGACATGTGACATGCAAAGGTTGAAAAACATTCAATTCGACATGGTAAATCAGCCGCTACTTTCTAATCAAGAACTAAGAAGGAAAGATGTGGAGATCAAAAATCTAAGATCATAAAATATCCAACTAAAGAATGAACTAATATCTGAAAAAGAACTCAATGAAAGGATGAACAAGCCTAATGAAGCTATGAGATACTTTAAATAATTTTTAAGGTCACCTAGAAGATCTAGTGATACTTCTAGACTTGGACATGATGAGAACCTATCATCCACTAAGGAAGGAGGATCATCAAAGAGTGGAGAACAAAGAAATACAAAACCAAAGAACAACAAACCTACATTCCATAATTGTGGAAAGCTAGGACACATAGCTAACATTTGCAAAAGCAAATTTGGTAAGTCTAATCCTAAGCCAAACTTCAATGGATATTTCTTTAATTGTAAAAAGAATGGACATAAGGAACATGAATGTAGGACAAAGGTCAGTAGACATTCAATCAATAGACAAAAGTACCTAGGAAAGGTAACACATACAATTGGCACTACAATACATGGTATAGTTGTCATTATTGTGGAAAATATGGTCATATTGGAGAAAATTTCTTGAAGAAACATTTCAAAGGTAAATCCAAGAGCTGGATGAGTGGAAGTCTAGTTTGTTACAAATGCAATAAGATTGGTCACTTAAAGAGAGATTGAAAAGCACATATACCAAGAAATGATCAAGTCAAGAATGAAGAAACTGTTGATCGGATGAGAAATTAGATGAATAAGAAATGGAAGAAGAAAGAGGAAGAAAATGATAGTGGAGCTAGTGAATTTGAGGTCACCTAATCTAAAGGATCAGGTGATCACACTACTTTGAACTAAGAAAAGAAGTTATGTGTGGAACTAAATCTTATAATGCTTTATTTTACATCAATTCCTAATATTTGTTATGTTAAATTCCATATATGGATAGATTAAGATGCATAAGGATAGATTTGAGAAAGAAGAAATATTGTATATTTGATGTCAAGCATTAGTATTTTAGCCCATAGTGACTGAGTCACTAGTGTTTGTTGAGCTCTTGTGGTAGCCGAGATGTGATGAACACTGAGTCATAACTGAATGGTAGTATTCATCGAGCTTATGTTTACCGAGTAGACATGAGATTTTTGGGACAAGTGTATCTTACCTAGAAAGTGTATAGATCATTAATGAAGCCCTAATCTGACCATTTGAAGACTATAAAGTGGGAAGTTACCATTTATTTTCATTTTACTAGTGATTTGAGAATCTTCAAGAGTGATTCAAGAGCGATTATCAAGATCTTTTATGCTAAGTGTGAATTTCAGAGATCATTCATAGTGTGTTGTCGACAAACATTTGAAAACTATTGAGCAAGGTTTTTTACTGAGTTATCTATTGTAGTAATTGAACCCTATAATTTAAAGAAATGACATCTTCATCATCTATTGCAGTTAAGAAACAAGGGAAGGAAGTATTCAATTTACAACTTGTGAGGAATCATGCATGTAAGCCACTAAAATTCCAAGCCATTCCTGAGAGCACAATTATGGGAGATCTCATGGGTACCCTATCATCAATCCCTCCTAATATTTTAATGATAAATGATGTACATGCATGTTATATGTGCAAGATTGGAGAGATTGGGGACTACAAGCTGAGAGAAGCACATGATAAATTGTGTAGCAACAGGGTGTTGATTCCTGAACACTAGAAGGTTGTCAAGTGAGGATTGGTGCATGCCCTTGACTTCCCACAAAATTTTAAGGTTGAGTGGATCAAGATTGTATTGAGCCAAGTACATGATATAAAAATTTGGCTGGAAGATGAACTAGTAAAGATCACTAATGAGATGATACATCGAGTGACTAGTTACCCTAGTCTCATAGGAAAGAAGACGATGAGATGTCAAAGTAAAGAGGTTATTCAAGCCAACACATAGGAGATGTGGAAGAAAAGAGGAATGACCATTTCAACTATCATGGACCCAGAGATTGATTTTGTAGTAAGGGTGATAGCACATAAGTTTTATCAGTCCAGTAGGTTGGACAGTGTTCCATGTATAGAAGTAGACCAAGCATGGAAGATGGTAAATAAGGATCATACATATGAACTTGTCGAGCTTCAACTGACATAGCTTGCTAAGAACCTCACATCCATCAGGAAAGTGAAGAATTCAATGTGTAATTTTGGTTCTCTGCTTGTCTGTCTATTTTTATATATACACAATAGCTTTCCTACTGTTGGGGATGTTGCATGGGATAAGAAAAAACCTATCACATTACAAATTAGTGAGTTTATTGATCAGATGGGTAAGAATTTTGAGAGTGTAATGGATAGTTACTTTGTGTAATTTAAGAATAAAATAAGAAAAAGAAGTAGGATCCTAGTATCACCAGTGGAGAAATAATACAATGATATATGTTTCCTACTTGATACTAACTTCACATATGCACAAGTTATAGAACCAATGGTATCATGGCTAAGGCCATTACCAATTTAAGTTAACATAGATGAAACAACAACAACAATAATAGCCCTATTAGCTGAGGAAATTGACAAAAAGGCTAAGTCTTTTAGGACATATGAGGAAGAAAAATCTAAGGTAACCATGGAATTAAAATCTGCAACCATGGAGAGGACAAGAAAGAAGATATTGAAAAACCTAGAAAAGATGCTAGAAAAAGAGTAAACGGGAAGAATTGAGAAGGGAACATCATCAAAAGTAGGTATTACATGAGATAAAAGGTATATTCATTGATGCTTTTGAGATGGATAATATAAATGAATCTGCACCTATCTTGGAACAACTTATACATATAGTCAAGAAGGTGAATGATAATGACAATGAGACTAATGATAAGTTGTTAAAATGGTCTGAAAGGAATTTTGAGACAAAGGTTCTCAATAAGGTCTCAACAGACATTGCAGTCAAACAGGTAGAACTCTCTACCTTAGTAACAAATTTGGAGGAAGTTGTGTAGAATGCCAATTCTCTATACAAAAATTTATGCAATGTTCAAGAATTTACAAAGGATAATCAGGATCTAATAGACAAACTACAACTAGATATAAAGTCTATAGGTCACTCATTGAGCATGGATGCAAGTTCCACTTCCATCCATTTTATGAGGTTATTACATGCCCAAGGTTGATTAGCCAAGTTGGTGGCTAATGATGGTAAAATAAGAGCTAGAATAATCTTTATACAACCTATGTTGACACCTCATCTTGAGGTTATACATAAGGAGTTAGTCACAGAAAAAGAGTTAGTTTAGAAAGATACTCATCTTTCTATTGCTGAGAGCCTAGTTGAGCTAGCTGTCAAGCTAGAAATAAAGTCCAAGGTTTTGAAGTGTGTAAGGTTCCATTGGGAAAAGCATTAGGAATGGTAATGTAGCTTCACAAACCATTCTTGGATAATTATTTTAAAAACCCTACACCCTAGGAACTACAAGTGACAAAAACAAGGGAAAAATAACATGACATGACATAATATTGAAGGGGAAATGATATAAAGGGGGAAATGGAAATAATATGAAATATCAAAATTTAGAGCAAAAGAAGAAAGAAGAAATAGACACAGTGGAACCAATGGTATGACATACCATTTTTTCAAATTGGTATTAGTTTTGAAAAAGGAGCCTTAAGTATATATGTGTAAAATATTTTTGAAGAGAAAGTCAAGTCTTAGGGGGAGTATTCTACAAAAAAATTTCTTATTACTAAGTACTCATGTAATGTAATTTAAATGTCATGAAAAAGTGTTTTTTCCACTAATGTCAAAGGGGGAGACTGTTGATCCCTTAGTTTTGTTGTCTATTAGTGTCTTACACTTATTCATTTTCTAGGCAATGTTAGTCGGTCATCACTATGATCGAATCATCATGTATAGGCTGAGTTAATTATAGACTTGTATATTGTACATTTACCAAGTAGTAGTTATTGTTGAGAAAGTTAGAGGTCACTGAATACTTTAGTAATAGCTAAGAAAGCTTATGTCAAGTTATGTAGATATGATAGTGTCGAGCACCAGGATATGAAGAACCATGAATGTCAAGTGCCAGAGATATCATATACTGAGTAAGCTAGATTTGATATATGTATTTGTAATGGAACAAACACTTAGGTAAACCATTTTGGATGACATCTATATTATATTTATTGTTTGTTGAGGAAATCACGGAAGTGATTATGCTTTATAATTGTAATCATTAATCCTTATGTAATCAGTGGAACCAATCAGAATTAGGAAATGGTTAAGCGACATAAGAAGACAATCTAGATCATTGATCTTGACCTATGGAGTTAATCTATTGTCTTTATAAGATGATATCTAGATCCTAAAATGTATTAAGGGGATTGGCAGAAGAGTATGAGTATGAAGGGGATCTCATACATGCAAAATAGAGAAGAGTATTAATTATCAAAAATAGAGTTCAGTGACTGAGTAGAGTAGTAAAGGAAAAAACAAAGATATATTTGATAGAGGATATAAAATATATATTGGAAGGAGAAGATCTATTATCAACAACATAGTGCAAACTAAAGGTTCAGGTACTGAGACATTCTAACAGGTGAATCAGGGTGAATCTCTTAACAGAGTGGTCCTAATAGGCCTAAGTAAATCTCTTAACTAATTGCTTACTTTTTTGTAATTTTAAATCCTTTTTCAAGGTTGATTGTATAAATCTTAAAGCACTCAGTAGGGAAGACCCCTTACAGGGTAGATCATTTTATGGTCAAACTTTGTAGCCCTAATAGATAAACTTTAATACTGGACTAGTGAAGATTTATGGGTGTCATCCTCATCCTAGTTTTACCTTTCAAGGGTTTCTGGGTAACCAATATCATTGTGTTATGTTTTATTTTCATGGATGATGATTAGGATGTTAAATCTATTAAAATATTGAATTTGATGTTTATGTTATGCAAGTTAGTTTATGTCAAAATGGAATAATTGGTTGATATCTGATTCATCCCACCATTTTAGTATTTCACTTACCCATAATAGATTTCCAACACTTGTGGGTATCATCCCCACTAAGGTTTTTCCCTTAACAAGGTTTTCCTCGAGAACAAAAATATTGTGTGTTATGGTGTTGGAATTTATCTCGTTGATCTTGTTTTAAACTGTTATATTCTTTATTGGTAATTTGGTTGAAAAGCATAAATTTTATAATTATAAAACACAAATGTTTCACTCCCTCTCAATTGTGTTGTGTGGATTATTATTCCTAACATATTTCCTTGAAAAAACAACTGTGTGCCCAATTTTGCTCATCCAACACAATTGTGACCTGATAATAAGGTTCTTAGGAGTAAGGGGAACTCTTGTCCCCCACCACTCTTTCAAGAGGAGTTGATTAGTTTGTCAAATTCACTAGGTGTAATCTTAAAAAATATTGGAAAACCTACACAAGAGTTGCATTAAAAATTCCTTGAATCCTTCAGTGCCATACCCCCTCTTTTCTTTCTTGTGGTACACCATTTATAGTTACTACATGCATTTTATTATTTCCTTTCCCAGAAGACCACAAAAAATCCTTGATCCTTATCTAAATGAATTTGAGATGATAGTAATTGAAAAACTAGGAAGAGTAGTAATAGATGGGGTAAGCTAACAAAATATTTTTGATAAACTTAAAACTTGCTAGCCAAGGAGAGGTACCACTGATTCCATTTACCAATTCTCTTCTCCACCTTAGTCTTAACCCAATCCCACATATCCTTTAGGTTGGGATTAATGGAAAATAGAATCCCATGATACCTTACTTGATTTCTAGACCCTCCCCAATATAGAGAGAACTTATTGATCCATGGAGGGGGGTTGTCCTCCCATCCTATCATAATGGACTTAGGAATATAAAATATAGTCCTAGATGCTTCATATAAAAGATATAATTTACCCATTAAAAAATAAACTTTTTCCTCTTCCAATTCAAGGAGGATAGTAGTATCATCTTCAAATTCAATATTGGAAATTTTAGAACCATTCAATAGGGACACACCTCTCACATTTGGTGAAAGAGTTGCATCCCAAAAATATATAATAAATCATCTAAAATAATCACAAATAGTGTAGGGAAAATAGGGCACCCATTCCTAATAGACTTGGTCAAATCAAAAGATTCAAATATACTCCCATTAACCTATACCTATGCCCTAGCATCACTCGTCAGATTTTGTACCATCATACAAAATAAGTTAGGAAATCCTAAGCTCTCAAGAATTGTTATTTAGAAACTCCATTCAATTCTATCATAGGATTTTTCATAGTCTATTAGCACACATTCCTATCTTTTGATTGGACTCTTTGGCCTAGTTCATGGCCTCCCAACATGTGATGAGATTCTATAAAATTTACCTTCCTTTAACAAATCCTATTTGGGAAGGATTGATTACATTTGGAAGGATATTTTCCATCCTTTTGGAAAGGATATTTTCTAATATCTTATATGAGACATTGAGAAATGTGATTGGTCTCCAATATTTAATCAAAGACCCATCCCCATATTTTGGAATGATCTTGATTAACCCAAAGTTAATTTCCTTACCCAAAGACCTATGTTAAATAGCTTCCTTAAATACTTACATTAGTTCATCACCTATCTAGCTGATATTCTTCTTGTGTAACTCTATAGGAATAACATCTAGCGTAGGGGCCTTATCATTATATAGGGAAAGAATAGAACTATTAATATCACTCAAAATTATTTTCTTATCTAGGACCTCTACATATTCCTTACTAACTTTTGTAGGAACTATGTTGTGAATAAGTTTTCTAGCTTGCTCCTTGCCAAATCTGTCATCCTCCAAGGAGAAAATATTTTTGTAGAATATCTCAAATTCCCCAAGAATATCTAAATGACCAATTAAGTTTTTACCCTCTTTCCAAATGCAATCAATTCTATTCTTATCTTCCTTACTCATAAGAATCTAAAAAAATAACTTAGAACCTTTGTCCCTATGACATAACCAATTCATTTTAGATCGTTGGATTTTGATATTCTAGATCTTTCTCAAGGATTCTTTGGCTCTTTCTCAAAGAATATTTGGCTTGGGTCAAACCCTCTCTAGCACCCACACTAAATGGGTTTCTTTGAAGGGATTCCTCAACCACCACTAGCTGATTGTCCAAATCAATAAATTATTTCCTAATCTCCTTGGCCTTCTTCATCCCTAATATTTGGAATAGAGACTTCCATCCAAACATTTTGTTTCCATCTTTCAATAGGACCATACCAATTTTCCACCTCTATATTGAAATATTTAATGATCTTGACTACATTTATAATATCCTCATCCTCCAATAGTCTCAAATTAGAGTGAAAATGACCCTCTCTCTCCATTGGACTCTACAACGTAGAGAACTCCCCCACCTATCCACAAATTTAGACCATTTAGGCCCAACTAAAATGGATGATCCTCATTTTCCTTTGGCTGAGTTTTATTGTAATAAAAAACATCTCTCTAGATGCATTCCATATTCACATCCAAGTTAAGGTAGACAAATTTATTTTCATGGAGCATGAGGATTTCTATCTTATCATCTATTTTCAAGAATCTCTTAACAATATATTTTATGTCTAGGGATTCAAGACCCCTCACATTTGAAGAAGCAATTTTAATATCCATACATAATTAGTAGGAGGTATGGATCCCATGAAATTTCTAAAGCACTTAGGAAACTTTCTCTTGGCCATATTAGATTATTTTACTAGGAGAGGACCCACTATGTCTCCCCCTCTTTCTCTTGATTTTAATTAAGTCACGAGGTAACTCACCACTAGTTTGGGGGTTGAGGCTCCTTTTTGGCTTGGTTGCCTTTTTATTTTTGGTCCTTTTAGATATAGAGTTATCTTTATCCTCCATAGAGGGCTCTTTATAGTTACTTTATCATTCCTTGATTTCTCCTTCCTCACAATCCTCCAATGGTATGGAATCCCCATTAATCTTGCACAAGCTCTCTACTCTAGTGTTAGAGATGAGGCTAGCACTCTTAGTACTAGTGTTTAGGCTATCATCCACAACAAGCTTAACCCTAGGAGGGGATATAGTAGAGGGGATTATTTACAAAGAAAAGTTTGATAATTTGTCATTAGATTCATAGGAATATTTAAGAAAGGAAAGATCCTCCTTGCTTAAATTTTTTGTAGAGGGAGAAGAGTCCCTTTGATTCCCTAAGGACTTCCCCACCCCCATGGGTCATGATGTATCTGTTAATAGTTTATCTTCTAGCATTAATAGCCTCATCCCCATCCTTGTAAGGAGGAGGGTATTTTTCCAATGATGTTTCCATATTATTACATTCCTTTGTAGTTTCCTCCCTATTTATTTCCTCACTTCTTTGTCTAGTACATGTGTCCTTTTAGACATTTTTTTAATCTTTTGAATGGCCAATTGATGGACATTTAAAAATCTATTCTTAGGTCTACCTTCACCCCCAACTCCACCTAAAGTAGGAGTGGAATCCGGGGGAAGCATTATTGGCTTCAATTCGGGGAAAGGTTTCAACCCCTTCCCCTTTACAATGGAAATTATGGTTATGAATAGTTGTATCCTTTAGAGAGTCCATATCTTCAATGAGGGTATCAATATCAAACCATTTATGGTAGGTTGAGATACTAGGGTTTTATTTAAGATTATGAGCCACTTTATCAGAACTAGGGAAATCATTTTTGTTCAAGGATTGACTTTGGTTCTTGAAGTTAGGGTTCTAATTATTGGACCTTTTAAATAAAAGAGGGAAATTGTTCCTTAAGTTGCCATGTCTTATAAACATCAAGAACACATTTATTCCATCATGCTAGGCCATAGGGAATGAAAAGGCTTAATTTTACAAGTCAATTTAATCAATTCACTAGGGATAACTGAACCCAAATTGATGGTTATTAACACCCTGGCATCTAGATGAAAAAACAAGGAAGATCTTTCATTCATTTTAATAACTCTACCCAAGGGATTGACAGCCCACAAGATTCCATAAAAATAGAGGAATATTGTGCATAGAGACCCATCTAGGGCTTAACTTAGCCAATACTTCTTCCTAGTTGACTTTAGGCAATCAACCAATGACTCTAAAATAGCTTGATCCAAGATTCCAAAATTGCTTTATAATGATCTCTTTTTTGAGAACTAGTGATTTTAAAGAAAACCAAAATAAACCTTTCTGTATCATACGAAAAAAACACTAATGAAAACCCAATTTTTTTGTTGAAACCAAATGCATCCAATCATTCAAGTGTTAGAATTAAGGAATATTGAGAGGGGGGGAGGGTGAATCAATGTTCTGCAAATTTTAACCTTATTAAGATGATTCTCAAATCATTAAAAAAATGCAATGAAAATGAAGATGCTAAATAAAAATACAATCATCCACAACACCATAGCACTAGGATCTTTATCATGGAAACCCTGTTAGGGAAAAAAACCACAGTGGGGATGGAACCCACAAATAAAATAATGTGTAGAAGTATTATGCCTTATTAAAGGTTTACAAAATGGAATGCACATGCATTCAGGCTTACAACCTAGAGATCACTAATTAAATATAAAAGGGCTTATTGCCTATATGATAAGTACAATATCATAGAGCTGATTGAACTGGTACACAACATCCACAAATGCCAAAATAGTTCTAATTAGGTAAACTATTATGATTTCATTCACTTCATGATATATTTTTTCTCTTCTCTGAATTGGACCTCAAATCCTTATATTCCTTTACCTTTTTCATACCCATCATGTTCCAAAATTATTGAATATATCAATTATATATATCTGCTACAATAATTTCATTATCCACAAGTCGGCCTCAAGAACACTTCTTAAAATAATGAAACTTGTTATAAATATCAACTAGATCTGCATGTAAAACATAATGTGGACTAAAAATTATTGTACATACATTATCTCACATGTTGGATCAACATTATTGACCTCAAAAAATTACCACCAAAGTTGATCTGATAGATCTTCTTAAGGATCTATTACACCTTGTTATTGTTCTTCACTTTTTACCCAAAAATTGCTATACAAATCTTTATATCTTGAATAGAACATAAAATTAGACCTTTTAAATATGAAATGATAGAATACACCTTCATAAATATTCCTCAAGGTTCTCACATCAAAATACCGAACTGGGAGTCCATATTAGACCATATACCAAAAATTGTCAAGTACTCTATTCATTGCTAGACTTAGCCTAATCTTCATTCTAACTTCCATTTAGATAAATTAAATTAATGACAATGGGTGCAATGATGCTAAATTCTATCAATGAAAAAACATAAAGAATATCAGTAGTGTATCTTTCCAACAATATCCCCCTTTGGAATTCATGGAAACACTTATTGAAAAACAACAAAGTGTCAAAATCAGTGCCAAACAATAACTCAAAATTCAAAATTTTGTGCTCCATCTGAGCTAGATATACATTTTATATTAATTTTTCACTATAATACTCTTTCCCATTCACATCAATGGAAAATTTAGGGATCCATACACCAAAATCCTATACAAAATTCATATATGTGGTGCTTATGTACAAAGAATTACTTTAGTTACATTAACTTGAAGATATCAACAAAAATGTTTTTCAATGAATTGAAATCTTTGTCCCAGCCCTATTTTAGATTCTCCAAAGTTTGAATCTGGCCACAAAATAGATAGATTGACATCTTAGCTTTTTGAAGATCAAATGAATCATTTTTATTCATTATTGCTTCTTCCTCCTTTAATTCATTGAACAAGGTTCTGAACTTAGGAGTAATTAGGATTCTAAGTTCACCTATCCTATTGACAAATCTATCCTTCTCATTCTCTAATCTCTTAATCTTGTCAATTAAAGATATGGATTTTCCTTCATGAACAAATAGAGAATTTGTTAAAGGATCAAATGATGTAGATGAATCTAAAAATTTCTTTTCATTTTCCTTAACCAACTTCTCAATATCCTTAACACATTTTGGAAATCATAGTCATTCTTTATAAATATCACCTCCTTCAGATAAAGCATCTTGAATTATTTTCATACTGAATCCCAACCACATTATATATTTTTTAATCATAGAATTCAACCAATTAAAGCTATTATCATTAAATTCATCCTTTACCTTTGTTGGTCCAATTTCCTTCCATGCCCAAAAGTCTAAAGAAAATTGCCTTAGTTTTGCATAATCCTTTGAAAATGTCTAAGTATGAAGGAATTAGGTCTCCATTGTTCCTAGGGTTTCAAAAAATCTTTCTTTAGTTTATGAGCCCTATGTTTTTTCTTTTCCTTTGTTAATTTTTCATTCACTTAAGTTATCCTTTATGCACCTGCATTAAGTCATCAGTGGGCCTAGTTCAATATTTCCTAAGTTCCTAGGTCCTTGACATATTTTCCTAAGTCTCATGGTTTAATTTCCTTGTTTCACCATAACCTTTCCTAATCACCTCATCAGTGATCGGTGGTCTTCATTTTAGGGTCACACAATGATCATTCCTCCATCACCATATGTGTCACTGATGTGTTTTGAACATGGTCAATCGGTATAAGGTTCACTAATATTTCTATCAGGTGAAAAAGGGCTTCGACGAGGACAATTTTCAAATACTCTGATACCTAAATATTTCATCGGGGTATCCTATAATGATAAATTCTATCGGGAAAAAGGTGGAGATCGGTAAAAAAAATTGTTTCATCCTGATCAACAATGATGTTTCGGAGTATCTCTTGGCAATAGGCCTATTAGAGGTAAAGGGGTGATCAGAAAACAAAAATTTCATGCATCCTAAACATCGATGAGGTCATTAGGGTGTCTATTACCGATAAAGTTATCGAAAGAAATAAGAAGATTGCTAAGAAATATTTATTGGTTTCTCAATTGCCAATGAGGTTATCATGAGAGCTTGATGTGATGTTTCATCAAAGTGGTGGGACCTTTGTCAATAGCTTTGGGAAGAGGTGTTGGTGTCCAAAATGATGCTTATGCTGATGAGGCTACCAACAAGATGGTGACTCTACTGGGGATATGTTATTCATGTTCATCCAAACTAGTAGGTCATCATTGGAAAAAATAGGGTCATTCTTGTCCCTTATCTCTTTAACTCATTTGAGCATTTTTGAAGTCAATAAATCATCTTATAATATTCCCAATACACTTGGGTGGCGACTCAAAAATCTTGGTAGCAGTACTGGTCAGTGATTTATTTTGCAGAATGAGTTATAAAGCTACTAAGTCTTGGAGAAAGTAGCATCCCGAATACATAATGGAAGAAGGTATTCCAAGTACTTCAAGGCCTAGTCAAACCAGGGGAGGAAAGAAAAGAGGAGGTGTTTCTCAGACTTGGAGAAACAAGAAGGATACTAGACAAGAAGCCCAAGCCAGGCCTAGTCAAGAAGAAAACAATTCAGAATATGAAGAGGTTGTTGACTTGGGACTGAATCAGTATGAAGATGAAACTCAAGTGGGAGATGATGAGTCTTAGACCACTCTCCCTGAATCAGAGGAGATATTTGAAGAGGTTTATGAACTAGAGAGAAAATTTCAGGAGCAGCTTGCCATTAGGCAGTGAAGAGATAAAGAAAAAGAAGAAAAGGTAAGACAAGCTATGATCAGGGTTGATCAGCTAAAGAGGCAATTGCTAGATTTGGAGGTAATTAATTTTGTCCCAGAACCTGAGAGATTAGAGGAATAGCCTATTGTGAAAAGAACACATGAGGAAACTAGGCCAAAGGACAAAGGAAAGTAGAAGGCCATTGAAGTTCAGATCAATGAACAAGTTGTTGTTGATAGAACATCAGATCCAGGAATGAGATTAGACTCAGACCTTGAGATAGCTAGAAGGAAGAAAGAGATATTGGACAAAGAACTAGAGAAAGCTGAGTTGGAGGCTTCTGCTGTAGAAATCAGGAAAAAGATTGATTTTCTCAAGCATACTTCAGGACCTTCACATGTTGCTGCTTCCTTCTTAGGGCAAGGTGGAAATCATGGTAACAATGTAGCTCAAGAAAATAGTGTACTAAGTGATGCTAGGGTTCCTAATGGTTCAAACACAAGAACATCTACATCTCAAGGAATGGATCCACCATAGGGAGCTCCTATTCATGAAAGGTACAAACAACTTACCTTCTTTGGTATTCCTAGCTATCCTAATGTAATCCCTGATGAGATTAGAAAAAAGCTTCCTAAATTTACTGGAAATAATGTCGTCACATGTGAAGAACATCTAAAAAATTTCATAGATGTAATAGATGATTAAAATATAGAGCTTGATGATGTTATAATGAATCTATTTGTACAATCCCTGATTGAGGATGCTAGGGATTGGTTTAGAGGGTTACCCCATTCTCGTATAGGGTCATGGAATGAATTCAAATTTTTTTTTAAGGAACATTATGGAGATAAAACAAATGAGGGTTTTATCTTGAATGAATTCAATAATATAAAGAAAAATCAGAATGAAGAGGTCCTTGAATTTAACATAAGGTTCCAAAAGGCCATGCATAGGCTCTTGCAGGTTATCAGATTAGATGACAGGGTATGTCTTGTGACATACTTGAATGCCTTTGATGCAAAGACAGGATATCTCTTGAGAGATAAGAACCCTAGAAATCTTGGGGAAGCTTACAAATTGGCCATCAATATAGAGAGCAATAGAAGGATATCAGGAAAGATAGGAAGAAGAGATGATTGTAGGCCTCAAATGTAGAGTAAGAGAGAAATGGGAAGGTCTGCTGATCCTAAACCCAAAGAAGATGACAATCTGAAATTTTTTTTGAATGTTTTAGAAGGTTTAAAGCCTGGTGAGAAAGGAAACAATAGAGCTATGACTATGGAGAGGTCAGCTCCAGACAATTTTAGCAGACAGCCAAGGATGCATAATTACCCTTCCAATACCCAATGGAAAGATGGCAAGCCCATTCTCCCAACCAAGCAAGAAAGGCCTAATGGAAGGATCCTTGATCTTTTGCAGAGAAATTCAGTGAATTTAGCTGATGAGGTTCCATGGTGTGTCATTTGTCAATCTCCTCATAGTTTAGAGCATTGTGTCATTTCTCTAAACTTACAAGAGAACCAAGAAAATGAAGAGCAATATGATAAGGATGGGTGTGGGATGACTTCTTCACATGCAGAGGATGAGATTGATTCTGATGAAGAGGGAGAAGAGTTTGATGATGTTGGATGTGTTGCAGTGAGGGGTGAGGAGCAAGTTTCTTTAAGAAGACCATCAGATGAAGAAATTTCTCAAATCACTGCAGACATGGTCACTCAAGCTAGAAGCAATTAAAATTTGAGAAATAGGATAGTTGGAAATGCAGCTGGTAAACCAGGCAGTATGTTCATCAAGAGGACAAAAAATAGTGTACAACAACATGAAGAAAAGGGCAAGGGTTCTTGTGTTTCTGACCAAGTGAAGGTAAACAAGAAAATTATGCCTATTACAGCACCTAGGAATAAAGCAAAGACATCAGATGTTGTTGTTCCTGCCTTTCAGGAGGGAGAGGAATCCTCTCTCAAGGACAAATCTGATTTCACAAAAGATAAAGTTGTCACTGTTTTTGATGAAGACATGAATAGCCAGAAGTATGTTCCAATAGATATGTCTAAATTGATTTCATAGATCACTGTCAAGGCTCCACTTTTGGAAATGATGAGAATAGAAGAACACAAGGTCAAGGCCTTGAATTGGGTGAATGGTGTTTCTTCTGCAGGAATCCAGGAGGTGAATAGAAATGACAAGCATGTGGCTTCCTTGGAAGACACACCTGACAGTAAGAGTGAAGAAATTTTTTCTAAGATCCCTCAAATCTTCTTGAATACAAATCTTGTAAATAGTGCATCAGGGACAGTTGATCCTTTCTTCTTGTCTCTAGTTATTAATGGTAAAGTATTGAAAAACTGCATGATTGATTCAGGAGCATCAAACACTGTTATGCCTACAGAGATCATGAAATCATTAGGACTAAAGGTTGATACACCTCATGGGAGATGCCAAGCTATGGACTCAAGAAAAGTGCCGATTATTGGTACCATTAAGGCTTTGCCTTATAAATTAGCTGCATTTCCTGATAAACAATTGACTATGAGTGTTCTTGTAGTTGACATTCCTCCTCAATATGGAATGTTGTTATCTAGAAAGTGGAGTGCCTCCATGGGAGGAAGTATTCAATGTGACCTATCTTTTTCCACTTTTGAAATTGAAGGAGAGAAGGTCAAGGTGTCAAGGGAAGCTAGAACTCCACACATGATTGAGGAGAATGAAAAGGATAGCATGAATTGTTTTGTTGACACTGACATTGGTTCATTCCAAGTTCAGAGGAAAGAGATGCAAGAAAAGGTCATGCCTATCCTTTTGGTTGATGATGAGAATAACATGGTAGAAGGTAATGTCTTATGGACATTATATTTTGATGGAGCAAGTTCTAGAGAAGGTGCTGGAGCAGGAGTATTGTTGGTAGCCCCAAGTGGTAAAAATTTTAAGTTTTCTTTCACTCTCTTGTTTCCTTGCACAAATAATATTGTAGAGTATGAAGCCCTATTGATTGGTTTGAGACAAGCATCAAAACTTGGGATCAAACATCTTAGGGTGATTGGTGATTCTGAGTTAATAGTTTCTTAGATTAGATTAAAAAATGCATCTAAGAATCAAAGGCCGAAATAGTATAGAAATGTTGTATGGGATGAGATTGAGGTTTTCAGTGCCTTTGGTATTGATTGGGTGGATAGAAGCCAAAATAGGATAGCAGACTTACTAGAAAACATAGCCTTAAGGCTAGAGGACATTACCTTTGTAGGGATATCCAAGATTGAGTGTAAGTCCAGGCCTTCTATCCCAGATAACATTGAGAATTGGTAGGTTTTTTCTGATGATCAAGACATTTTATGATTCTTGCAGTGTGAATCTCACTTTGATGGTCAAGAGATGGATTTCAGTACCTATGTTGACATCAGAAATGGAAAGGAAAGTGTCCTAGGGAAGGAAGTTCTGCAACTAAAGTCAAATAAGATCCCTAGGGGATTGGTTTCTCTTGAAAGTACATTTGATAATAAAGAGAAGGCTTGTGTTGCTAGAGTTGTAGACAAGATAAATGATTTAGAGGAAGTGAATCTAGGAACAAGCCAAGAACCAAAAAAAATTTACATAGGTAAATGTTTATCTCAAAGAACTAGAAGAAATTTGACTGATCTTCTCAGGAAATTTAGACATGTTTTTGCATGGTCTTATGAAGATTTGAAGGCCTATAGAGAAGATCTCTTTCAACATGAGATACCATTAAAGGAATGAACCAAACCCTTTAGGTAGAAGTTAAGGCCCGTGAACCCTACTTTGGCACCAAAAATGCAAGATGAACTCAAAAAGATGATGGATGTTGGTATTATAAAGCCTATCTGGAATTCTACTTGGGTGTCAAATTTGGTTCCAGTCAGAAAAAAGAATGGTGACATTAGATTATGTGTTGATTTTAGAAATTTGAATGTTAATTCTTTAAAGGACAATTATGGTTTGCCTAATATGGAAAATATGCTGCAGAGAGTCACAGGATCAGAGTTAATGTCCATGATGGATGGTTTCTCTGGATATAATCAGGTCATGGTCAAGGAGTCAGAACAATTCAAGACTTCATTAACTACCCCTTGGGGAACATATGTTTATGTTAGGATGCCATTTGGCCTGACAAATGTAGGAGCAACTTTTTAGAGGGCTATGGATGTAGCTTTTTCTGATTTCATAAACAAGTTTCTAGTGGTATACCAAGATGATCTCACAGCATATTCAGAAAAGGAGGATCAGCATTGTGATCATCTAAAAAAGATTTTCATCAGAGCTCTAGAGTATGGGATTTCTTTGAATCCAAAGAAGTGTTCTTTTGGTGTTATAAAAGGCAAGCTCTTAGGACATATTGTGTCCAAGGATGGAGTGAGAATTGATCCTGAAAGGGTTATGGCAATAGACAGGCTTTCACCACCAAGAAATGTTAAAGGAATATAGTCTTTCTTTGGGTAGGTAAATTTTCTAAGAAGATTTATTACAAATTTTGCAAAAATTTGTATTCCCATCTCTAGAATGTTGAAAAAAGATGCAAAGGTAGAATGGAGTGAAGAAGCAGATGAATCTTTCAGAAGTATCAAACAAGCCATTAAAGATGCCCCTATTTTGAGGACCCCTGATTATGGTAAGCCCGTGAGATAGAATTAATCAGACGGTCACAACTTAAAGATAATAGAGATTCAAACGATGATCGCTGATTTGCTGATGGCACCATGAGGTAACTATTAGGATTCAAATTCAAACTTTGCAGAGGGTTTAAAGCAAGGAAGTACCAGAAACTCAATTTTTGAGCGGCTAAAGTGGGTGGAATTGATAGCCAAGCATTGCATTGTGGTCCAGGTTGCCATGGTAGTTGCAGAGGAATGTCTTGTCGTAGGAGAATAAATGATTTAGTACCCTGAAGCGTGTTGCAGGGGTCATTTTGGCCTAATTTCTTAGGGTCTGATGATGATTCGGTACTTGGACCAATACAGGGCTAGTTAGCTATTAGTTTTTGACTGTTTGAGCTTGCATGTGGTGGCTTGATCCTAGTCCTGTCTGTCTTAATTTCTTGGTGGGGTTAGGTGGATTTGAATCTTGATTTCAAATGATCATTATGCTTGTATTGTAACCCTGGTATAAAGGGATTTTCATGATCATTTTGTAGCATTGGGAGTTTGGTATTCAAGCTTTTTCGGTTGTGAGTCCTCTACCCAGTCTGAATTGTAATGATCTGACTTAGTTTTTGTTGGCAATTGAATGAAAGTTGTAGGACTAAGCTATAGTTTACAAGCTTGTTATGCTTGAATTGATTGTATGCACTTAAGGATTCTTCATACTTAATGCAAATATATGATCCTTATCTCTCCTTTGTGTCATTGCAGATAGATTTTGAACTTTCTAGTTCACTTGAAAGTCCTAAAAAGTTTCAAGATCATCAATTATGTTATCCATAATTGATAACATGGAAGAGTATGCATAAAAGTCAATTAAGATTATCTTTCATCAACTTGGAAAGAGGTATTTTGGAAACATGAATAAATGGAATAATTGATTTCCTTTTGCATTTATGCAATTTTTTGTTAGGTTGAAGACAACAAATTTAATGGGTGCTTTGTATTTTTTTGAAGTAACCTAGAAAGTGATATATGTTTTTCATTTATGTACTTCATGGAAATGTTCTTGAAATTGCCTCCTTTTTTGTTTAATGTCTGCAACCTAAAGGATGTAGGAACTACAATTTTTTTTCATAAATTTAGAGTCAACAAGTCATGTATTTTAGGTACATGTGGAGGACATTATATTTCCCATGTTTGACCACTTTCTCAAGGAGCCTAAGTCTTTGAAACATAGAATAGTAAGTATTCTATCCAAAATTTGACCCCTATTGTAACTAGCTATCTTTTTAATTCCTCCTGACCTAATTCGGTCTTCTCTAGACATTAGCATAATTTCTTTCTATCTTTCATGTTGTTCTGACATTATTCATTAACCAATATAGTTAACCAATAAAGAAGAGTCGAATTAGGTCAAGAGGAATTAAAAAGATAGCTAGTTACAATAGGAAAGAATAATGTAAGACCTTTGACTATATATTACTGTTGAATCCTGGTCCTAAGAACTTGGATTATTAAGTTCTTTGAGGAGGTTCTTAGAACCAAAGAATTCCTGCACCGCTTTGACCACATCAAATTTCACCACATCCCCAAAAAGATGAAAGAAAAACATCGAGAACCCGTAAAGACATTCAATTATGTTGCAACTATTGAGAATTATGAATTATGGATTATCTCTCCTTTGTGTCATTGCAGATAGATTTTGAACTTTCCTGCATTCTTCAGTTCTAATCAAGGATTAGATTAAATTATGCTTTAGATGAGACATAGGTCTATCTCTTGTCTATGTGAGGATTTCATATAAGTAGTAAAGGAGATTATAGATGTATTTATGGCTTTGAATCTCAGATATAATTCTGGTGTGTGTATGTGATCTATTTAAGAAAACTTGCCCAATGGATGAGGCACTGGCCTAGATGAGTATTTGCTTGTTGACATAACCTGACTTAGATTGTTATGATTCAAACATATAAGATTAAGAACCATCCTTTAGATTTTTAGTATTTGGTTGTATAAGGTCCTACCCCATAGTAAAGAGGAGTCAATGAATGTGTGGTTATCATTTAGTACCCTCTTACTATCTAGTCATCTATTAAATGAACCCAGTCCTTAGTGTGTGAAGTATATTTTATGCTGGGTTAGGTGCACCCGCCTTGATTTTGCAGAGCTAGAAGAAGAAGAGGGCAGTCTTGTCCCTATAGTTAGTCCAGTTACCCTAAGACCTCATAGCAATTTTGGAGCTAACCATTCCTAAGATCCATCTGAGGGTATATTGGCAGCCTCATGAGCATAAGTGTCATTTTGGACACCAACAAGAGGATAAAGGACAATAACATTAGGTTTGATCCAATGGAGAGCGTAATGTCAAAATGGAAAGTTGTTTCATGGTTAGTGTTCAAGGAATTACACAACCCATTCGATGGATTTTTTATAGAAGGATGGGACCATTTTCCAGGTAGATCCAATGTGCTCACTTTTGATTAGCCGATTTTCTCAATACAAAAAGATAAGGTGAAAAAATAAAGGTTTAAAAGGTTGATCATTTGGCTCAATTTTTGAGAACCGTTCGATCTCCCAGGAAGGCTTTGCATCGACGACCATGTTTTAAACTTGGGTAATACTCATTATGTTTTGAAATTTTGAATCTTTGCAAGGGTTTTTAGTAGGAAACAAAGTCGGTGAGCCTAGTTTAAACCCTAGTCAAATTTGATTTAGTTTGGAATCATAAAGGACAAAGTTGTAGACTTGAAAAGGATAAAGTAGGTGGAAATTTATTAACCATACAGATCAGATTCTTTGTTTAATTTGATCTGATCTAACAAAGTATAAAGGAATAACTACAATGAAGGACTAGTTAATAAATGCAAAGTGGTCGATGTACCAATGATGATCCTGTTAGCCACCAAATATGACCTTTAAGAGATACTTGTCTGGGTGAAGGACATGCCCATGTTGTGGAGAAATGGATGAAAATGTCATGCCATTTATTATGTAGCTAAAAACAATAGAGGATCTCAATGATGAATTTCCTATCTTCATTGTGTACCAGTTAGGGTTTGGCCTTAACTAAAGAGCAAATTGGATCCATTTTCTCTGAATTTGGTGATATGTCTTTTTTGTTTTCATTGCATGTTGTTGCTAGTTGTTGAGGTAGCTGTAACACTGCCTTAATTTTTCCTAAATGACCCCAAGCTTTTACCAATCCTTGTTCTTATAAAAGGATTCCCAAGGTCATTTAGGAGTGTCTTTTCTTAGAGAAGTGCTCTTCTTTTGTTGAAAATACTCACTGAAAATCTAAGTACAACCTGTAATCACCTAAAATTGGGCTAATAGAACCTAAGGCCCTATTTGCCTTAATTCGGGATAAAAATCCTAATTGTGTTAATTTGATTCTTGATTATTAACATAATTCATTAAATTTGATAAAATCAATAAACATCATAATTCAAGCATTTATTATCAATAATTAAGAAAAATCACATTGATTGGCTCTAAGCCTAATTAATTAAATCAATCCCATTAAATGCATGGCTAGAGTAATTAATTAAAAGAAATGAATAAAACACTTCAAAATGACAAGTCACCCTTCAAGGCGACAACAAAGACACCTCAAGCCAATGAGAGCTAATCACATGGATCGCTCACATGGATCAAGCAAGGAAGCATCTCAACCACTCATCACGAATGCATCCTAACCATTCAAAATCTCAAGATTCAATAAAATAGGAATTTTCAAATCTCAAAGGTCTCCTAATTTTTGAATTTGCTAATTGTTAATTTGAATTCATACTTTCATGCATGCTCATTTTATTTCATAGTTTAATTAGAACACATTCACATTTCAATTTCTTAAAGGTTAATGAATCAATGGCTAATAATAATGAATTTGATGTTTTAGCTTCATTTTTCTTTTGAATCTCTCATTCTAACATGCACTGTCATTGTTTAGGATCTTAATGTGAGAGTTATTTTGGATCATTTTCATACTTGTGTTAGTTAGAGCGCAATAATTAGAATTCAATTATTATTTTCTTTAATTTATTTTATCATACGAATAATTAATATAATGAATTATTGAAGTGTTGTGTTGTAGGTTTGTAGGTTCACAATTCAAACACACATTTCTAGTGCCCACCGTGGGGCCAAGCCCCAGATTTATGCCTTTTGAAACTAATTTTTTCTGTGTTTCTGCCATCAGGGGATTACATCTTAGAAATTGGATCACACTTGGGAAGAAGGCTCACAATTGGTATTTCCTAGATTACATTCGGGGTTTCCTGGATCACATCCAAAAAGGTATCACATTTAGTTATTTCAGGATCGCATCTAGGATCCTTAATCGCATCTTGGAGAAGGGATCACATTTGGTAAAACATTGGGTCACATCTGGAGATATTTGATTAAAATTTGATTTTTCTAACATCTAATGGATTGATTTTGTGTTCTTTGTAGATTTTAAACAACCTAACAGTGGTTTGCAAGACAAATTGTCAGAGAAATCAACATATGAGACTACTAATGGCATTTTTGCAAGTTGCCTAAAAGAAATCAACCAAACTTCATGCTTTATTTTCTAGGAAATTAATACAATTTGAGGTCAATTTGTAAACTAATCAGAGGATTGTGCTCTTTTCCCTTTAGGGAAAATCATAAACTCAAAAATTAGCTTACAATTTGAGGTCAAATTGGGGTAATTTGCTTAAATTTGCATGATGTGTCTTGGAGAAATTATTTGAGTTAGGAGATTATGCTCTTCTCCTTCATGGAGAATCCTAAATATAGACCTTGAATTATTGATCTCCTTTAAAGGGCCTTTCGATTGAGGAAAAAAGCTCGCAGGAATGACCCAAGTTGGGACAAGTCTTAAGCCAACTCTTCCACCCCACTATAAAATTTGATGCTTCCTTGAGGTGAAAGCCTTTGAAGACATAATTCATCTTGTCATTGTAATCATGAATTGATATTTTCCAATGACATACTTGGATCTTGTGTAGAGCGGATCCTCTTCAATTTTGCTTGTGAGACTACATAGTTTTGAGTACCTATAGGGCTTATGGCCTCAATTTTTCTTGTAGGACTATGTAAGATGGTTATGAATGGATGCCCTTATTAAAATCCTAATTTAGATGCTACTTGATTCACCCCTAAATATTGGTAACACTTTGCAAGGAAAATAGTAATTACCCCAAGAGATTCACCATATCGAGCCCTCCTTGACTCTTGAACTTGGCTAATATTGGTTCCAACACCTATTACATGTTGTTGGACCACCATATTCTAAGGAGTCATTGAGTGTGTTCCTAAGCTAGTGAACAAGTGTTTCTATTCTCTTCCTAGTCTAAGGAAGGATAGGTGTGTCTTCTCTAAAAATGATTGCTTGATGTGTTTTAATTACAAACCTCAGATAAATCCTTCAAATGAACAAACACCAAGCATTTTTAGACACCTACAAGTCACTAGAATCAGATAAAAAAGACAAAGTTTTACAGAATTGACAAAATTTTGCATCAGACTATCCATTAGAGTGTTGCATCTAGTATCTTGAGTTGCACCCCACATTTTAGATCATATTTGGTCATTTTAGGATCACATCCTGTATACCCTAGATTTCCTGAGTCGCATTTGGGACCAAAGCCAAAATAGGAGTCACATCTCATATTCCTAGATTGCATGCAAGAACTTTTCACTGTCAATCACATCTAGAGTGTCACATTTGGGATTGAGGGCACTTCTGTACTTGTTAGAACTTGTATTTTTGTATTTTTGGATACCCTTTTTTGCTTTTAATCAGATTCTATTGTCAAAACAATTCTACTTGTAAGCCTGAAAGAGCTATTTTTTAGAACATCTTTTTATCCCATTTGGTCTATCTTGCATTGTTCAAACTATCAATTCTCATTATCACACTAGCTCTAATCAAGTTCCCAACTCATTATCAGGGTACTCTAACACCCTTTGAGCTCTTGCTTTAAAAAAAACTCACAAATCCACTTGGATTTGGTTCCCAACTCACTATCAAGGCATTCTAACACCCTTTGACATTGGATCCTAAGACTTTCAAACCTACTTTTACATCCTTGGACTCACAATTGGATACTTGCATACCTTTTAGACCCACTTTCACATAAGACACTCATAAATTCCTTAATCAATCTTTCATGGTTACTATGATACATAAATATTATAAATTTGAAAGGAATCCATTTTCGAACAAAGTGCCACTAATCACATTTGAAAGAGGAGAAACTTCAAGACTCAATCCTCTATTTGGAGAAACACCTAGCACTACTCACATGGTAACCTCTAATGAGACAAACATGTCTACCCAAGGTGACTTCTATTGGGATGAAAGACATGAAGAACAAGACAACCAAAATGAACATGATAATCAAGAAGAAGCACAATGCCGAGAAGGAAATTACAATTATAATGATAATGAAGACCCTATAGAACAATAATACCAAAGGGCTTTAAGAAGAAAAATAATCAATAAAATCCTTGAGAGAACTTTGGAAGAAAACAAGGAAAAATACTTCCTAGAACTCGCATCTCAAGGAGTGAAATTACCTAAGGACTATGATGTGAACCAACTCAAACAAAAGGAGGATCTTATTCCTATGTCTATCTTAACATGAAAACTACTTTCCATGCAAGAAGAAATCCAAGAGCTAAAGAAAGAAAAGGACAAACCAACAAAACAATACTCTTTGGAGCACATTTGTCCTTTCCCTTTTGATAAGGGATTGAAGATGATACCATTTCCCCAACATGTGACAATTCTGAAATATGACAAATACATTGGAAATTCTGACCCTCAAGACCATGTGAGGGAATTTTTCACATCCAGTATGGAATTCATGTACAAGAAAATATACCTTATGAGGTTATTTCCATGAAGCTTAGGTGGAAAAGCAATGGAATGGTTCTCAAAACTACCTACGGGAATCAAAACATTTGAGGAACTAGTGGAGATGTTTATTCAACAATACTCCTATAACATCTAGCACACTATGACTATGTTGGATTTATGCAATACCAAAAAAAAAATGGGAGAATCATTCTTAACCTTCCTACAATGATGGAGGAAGATATTCACACAATACGCTCAACAAATACCTGAATGCGAAAAGATGGACATATTTATTAATAACTTGGTACCTAAGATGAATTTTCCTATACAACTACAAAGACCACCAAGTTTTGATAAAATGATAGATAGTGCCATCAAGATTGAAGAGGTCTTGATCAAAAAGGGAGAAATCAAAATCAACAAAGAGAACAAAGACAATTACTATCCCACCAAAGATAAGTAGAAATATGGAAACAAGAACAAGAACATGGTTAATTATGGATTTGTTGATACTCCTAATATGAAACCAAAACTGGATGTTTTTAATATTACAATGAGTCTCCAAGTGAATAAGAATTTGAATTTGATAGTGACACCAATGGCTAACAACACTTTCAATAAACCTAATACACAAACAAAGCCTTGGGAAACAAGACCTAAGAGGACATTTACACCTTTGGGAGATACAATAGAAGTGGTCTTAAAGTCACTCTTGGACAACAAAATAATCACGATTCCTAATTCTAAACCTTGGGAATCAAAAGTAAAACCCAAGTAGTGGAATGATAATGACTACTGTGATTTTCATCACAATAAAGGACACAAGACTAATAACTACATGAAATGGAGACATGTTATTCAAGACTTAATTGAAGAAGGAAAGGTTAAGGTGGATGGACATCATACCAATAATGATCATAAAGTATTCAAAACTCCATTACCTAACTATGAAAAAGGAGAATCCTCTAAGAGTAACAAGATCAATTACACATATATTGATAATGAGAATGTAATTCATATGGTGGAACCATGCAAACCATCCATCCATGTAATTACTCTAAAAGGAGTGAAAAATCATTCTTTAAGGAAGATGAAAAATCATTAAACCATCCATATAATCAACCATTGCATCTAGAATTTCTTATTCATAAACACCATGTTAAGCATGTCTTGATAGATGGAGGCACTATTTTGAACATATGTACCTACAATTTGGTGAAATAATTGGGGTTTTCTGAACATGCAATTGATCCAAGAAGGAAGATAACAATCAAAGCTTATGATGAAGAAGAGAGATCCTCCAAAGGATTGGTTGTCTTTCCTATCAAAGTAGGATCAGTGGAAAGAGATGTGATATGTCAAGTCCTTGATTTACCACTTTCTTATAACATTCTCCTAGGAAGGCCATGGATCCATTCAATGTAAGTTGTGCCTTCTACTTACTAGCAGTGCATAATATTCCCTCATAATGGAGTTGAGGTGACTATTCTAGTTGACACAACATATCCTTGGAAAAGTCTTAAACAAATAGAAAGCATGGTTCCATATAACAAGGAAAGATCTAACAAACTAGAAACATCCAAGGAAATGGTCCTACGGAGCTTTGCCAAGAAAGTCAACATTCAAGAAACAAGCATGGGTGAGTACAAGATAGATTCTGCAATGTCCCTGACAGATCTCCCCATATCTCCTAGATCTCAAGGAATGCCTTCATCAACATTTACACCTTCTAATGGTAGTGCTCTAACAATCCATGAAGGAACAAGAATGGTCAAAGAAAAGGTGTCCCTTAAAGAAGAAAATGAAGAAAAAGTTGTCTTGCAATGGCTATATAAGGAAAGTGAACAAGATGGAAATGTCAAATATGTTGAGATAGCGATTGATAAGTATGGAAAAGACTATGAGATCATGAAACAAATGGGTTACAAAGGAAAAGGACCATTGGAAAAAAGAAAACAAGGACTTGTAGAACTGATATATATGGATTTTAGAAACTTAAAAGACAAGACTTGATTAGGCTTCAAGGAAGTGACATCTCATCTTGTAGTATAAAGTGGTCCTATATTTGAAAGATCGGGAGACTTAGATGATGAAGAAGAGGTGGAAGGACAACCTATTTCCTATGAAAGTGATGAAGGGTGCTCCCCTTAATACCACAAACACTTAACAGAAATAGAGAAACAACAACAATAATATGCAAGAACAGAAAATTGGCTTCTTATTATCTCCACAAATGTGGAATTACAAACTTTTAGAATTACAATATGCAAAGCCACATGGGCATTCCCTTACAATATTCTATAGGACAAAGCCTTGAATCAATACCTAGATCTACTACCCAGAACTGCCCTAGACAACATTATGGGCCTTCTTTATATAGGCAATTTCCACCACTCGAGAAGGTTCTAGAAATTTAGCCCTTAGGGCCGACCAAACTTAGAATTATTTTATTTTACAATTTATTACATCAAAGTTGGCTCAAAATGAGTTTTGAAACCTAAACAGAAATTTTGAAGAAAATTTATTTTTCGCCATGTCAGGTGACCCAACTTCCGAAGACCATAAGTCATCACCCGTTGACCCGATTGGCTATTATAACCCCATTCTGGAAGTGCCACAAAGTGCTCTACAGGCTTGACCCATGCAAAGCACCTGCCAACCAAATTTTCAACCTCATCCGGGGCCTCTAAAGCCTTCAAAACTGAGTTGAAGTTTCTGTACCCTGCTGCCAATACCGAAAATCTTCAATATCTTCAAAACTAGACCTGATCTAGCCATGAAACTTTGCTAGCAGGCTGATATGACTGAGATGAACCTCCACATGTAAAATTAGAACATTCCAAGATCGTAAGACCAACTTACTAAAAAAATAGCAAGTTTCCATAAATAGCAACTCTGCACAAGATAGCCCTTATTGAATACAAAAATAGAAATATTTTTGGGTGATGCAAGATTGCTCTTACACCCAGGATGCTCCTGCATCAGAAAGGTTGTTGCTCTTACAAGGGGATACATTATAAAAAATTAACACTAATATTGAACGTGAACAAGAACTAGAAGAACTTGAAGGAGAACAAGAACAAGGACTTCCTATTTTTGACACACCTCACTTTGATGAAGAACCAAACATGATAACTCCACAAACACCTTTGCAAGAAGGAGAGAAAAATTCCAATAAAGGAGCTAAGGTACCAGTGACTATTGCTCACTTCTTGGGTGTTTCAAATTATAGTCAGGTGGACTTAGATGAATATGAATGGGATATTATTTGTGATGCTACTATGGATATAGAAGTAGATGTGATACATAAATATTCTCCTAGAGTCTTGATTGAAGAGGGAGAGAGTTCTAGTGCTAGGTCGCTATTGTTAAACTTGCATAATATTAACATGAACTCTAATAATAATGACAATGACTCTAATCATCCTAACATCTATTTAGAAGAAAACTTAATGGAAAATGTCTTACAATTTAATGGCATTGGTAATAACACAGTGTTGTCTCTTGAACCCATTGAATCTTTGTCCTTACTACATCATGAATTAATAAACTGGAATGAGCCTACATCCACAAGCCTATTATCTTTTGATAATGACTATTCCCTAGTCTATTATCTAAAATCTTATGAACCTTTCCTTTCTTCCACTAGTTTAAAGAGAGAAAACATGACTGAGGAGGATATCAAGTTTCTCAATCTCAAAATGAAAAACAAAAAGAGCAAAAGCTCTAATGGTGAAAACCACCTAGTGGTAGTACCAGATTCTAAAATAGAAAAATAAAAAGACAAATCAGATGGTGAAAACCTCCTAGAGGTGCCTAAGGATGGGATTCTTGATATCGTCCTAGATCATTTTTAAGAAAATTCCTTGGTGCTAATTGAACCAACACAACCCATCAATTTAGGAACAACAGAAGCTCCTTAACTAGTTCACATTGCTCAGTTGTTGACAAAAGAAGAAAAGATTCAGTTCACCAGCTTCTTCAAAGAAAAGAAGATCAATTTTTCTTGGTCTTATCTAGATATTCCTAGATTGGATATAGATTTGATTATGCATCACTTCTCCATTTTTCCTAATGTGAAACTAGTAAAACAAAAACTAAGGATAATAAATCCACATGTGGCATTGTTAGTCAAGGTAGAACTAGAAAAACTATTGAAAGTTGGATTCATCAGAGACATTGAGTATGTAGAATGGATTTCAAACATGGTTCATGTTTCAAAGGAAGATAAATCCATAAGAGTTTACACAAACTTTAGAGATTTAAATAAGGCTTTCCCAAAGGATGACTTTCCACTTCCCAACATAGACATGATTGTAGATTTGACAATAGACTATGAGATGTATTCATTGATGGATGAATTTTTTGGATACAATCAAATTAAAATTTCTCCTGAAGATTAAGAAAATACCACATTCACATGTGCATGGGGAACATACTATTGGAACGTGATGTCATTTGGTCTAAAAAATGTAGGTGCAACCTATCAAAGAAAAATGACTACAATATTTCATGACATGATGCATAGAAACATGGAAGACTATGTATATGATACATTGGCAAAATAAAAGATAAGATCAACACATATATAAGATCTAAGGAAAATCTTTGATAGAATGGAATAGTTCCAATTAAGGCTTAATCCCAAGAAATGTGCATTTGAGGTATCATCTGGAAATTTATTAGGATTCATAGTCTCAACAAAAGTAATTGAGGTGGATCCAGCAAAGGTGAAAATTATTCTTGAAATGCAACCACCTAGAAACATTAGTCAAATGATGACACTCCAAGGAAAGCTATAATCCATAAGAAGGTTTATATCTCAGTTGGTGGATAAGGAAAAACCTTTCACAAAGTTGATGTGCAAAGGAACTACATTCACTTGGGATGAGAAATGTGAAGCAAATTTTGCACATGTCAAGAAATATCTGATGAATCCTCCAATCCTAATGGCTCCAATATATGGAAAACCTTTATTGTTATAAATATCATCTAAAAATATGTCATTGGGAGTATTGCTTGCATAAGAAGATAAGGTTAAGAAGGAGAGAGCTTTATACTATATCAATAGAACTTTGGTCACATATGAGTTGAACTATTCCATGATTGAAAAATCATGTTTAGGAGTGGTATTTGCATCCCATAAGCTCAGGAATTACATGTTGGCACATAAGGTGAAGCTAGTGGATAAGATTGATCCACTCAAATATCTATTAAGCAAGGCAATGCTGACAGGAAGGTTAGAAAAGTGGGTCCTAATTCTAAGTGAATTTGACATTGAATATGTTGATAAAAAAGCCATTAAAGGACAAGTGATTGTTGATCAACTTTACGAAAACACCATTAACAAATGACAAGCCATTACATGTGGAATTTCTAGATGAAGCTATTATGCACTTAAAAAAACACTCATGGAAAATGTATTTTAATGGCTCCTTCACACAACAAGGATCAAGAGTTGGATGCTTATTCATCACACCAAAAGGATATAAAATTACAAAGGCATATAAGATGATTTTTCCATGTACAAATAACATAGCAGAGTATGAATCTCTCATGAATAGATTGAAACTTGCAATAGAGTGGAAAATCATTGAATTACACATTTATAGAGATTTACAACTCATTATTAATTAGGTGAATGGTGACTATTAGAAAAAAGATGATAAGTTCATGCCTTACAAAATAATGGTGGATGACTTGAAGAAATACTTTGTCTTCATCACATTTGAGAAAATTCCAGGATTAGAAAATAGAGCAGCAGATGTGATGGCTACTTTAGCATCCATGTTACAACTTGATGAACATCAATTTTGCTATTACTTCCTGGTGGAAGAACTCTCATTTCCCACGTATGACTCACCTGAATCCCAAATTGTTTGTGCCCTTGAGACACAAGTTTCATCCAGATATGCCCATATCTACTCTTACCTAAAAGACCAAACAATCCCTTAATGTTATTCCAGAAATGAAAAGAGATGCCTTATAAGAGTAGCATCATGTTATATAATCATCGCTAATGACTTCTATAGATGTGGTCTAGATGGTATGCTTATTAGGTGTTTAGAAAATGAAGAGTCTAATCATGCATTAAAATAAGTTCATGAAGGTGTGTGTCGATCACACTTGAATGGTTTTTCATTAGCCTAGAAACTCTTAAGGGTTGGATATTATTTTCCCACAATGGAAAAAGATGCTATACATTTTTCAAAAACATGCAAGAAATTCTAGATTCATGGCAATGTGATACATTCTCTAGCTAGGGAGCTAATTCCTTTCATAACACACTGGTCATTCTAGAAATGGGCCTTTGACCTAGTTGGATAGATATACCCAAATTCATCAAATGGACATAAATACATCATTATTGCAACTGAGTATTTCACAAAATGGATGGAAGTTGTACCATTGTCTAATGCAAATGGAAAACAAATTTCAATGTTCATCTTGAACTATATCATTTGTTGGTATGGAATACCCTCATAGATTGTGACTGATAATGGGAGTCAATTCAGAAACAAAGACATAGATGAGTTGTGTCTTCAATTCAAAATCACTCAACACTGTTCCTTGATCTATTACCCTCAAGGTAATGGCTAGGCTGAATCATCAAACAAAACTATTTTGAAAATCTTGCATAGGACAGTGAGTAAATTAGGAAAGGATTGGCATTTGCAAATAAATCCAGCATTGTGAACTTATTGAACTAGCATCAGAACACCAACTAGCGCAACTCCTTTTGCACTAGTTTATTGATCAAAGGGAGTATTACTAGTTGAAGTAGAGATTTCATCACTGAGGGTATCATTGAAACATCTAGTCATTGATGAGGACTATAAAATCTCTAGATTGCAAGAGCTAGAATTGCTAGATGAGCCTAGATAACATGCATTTGATCATCTTAAAGTCCAACAAAAGAGAATGCCAAGAGGATACAACAAAAAAGTGAAAAAAAGAAGTTTTCAGGTAGGAGATCTAGTTCTGAGAGAGAATCCTAAAAATTAGCTGAATAAAGAACAAAAGGGAAAATTTCAACCCAACTGGATGGGTCCCTTTGTCATCACAACATTATTTGGATCAGGAGCCTATCAACTGGCTATGCCTGAAGGAGATGTTTTACCATATCCAATCAACACTCTACATCTAAAAAGGTTTTATGCCTGACATTCTTGAGGTAGCTAGAAAATATTGATCTTGAAAAAAATAAAAAACAATGGAAAAAGTCCTTAAAAAAAATGACCATCTCAGTGAAAACCTAGCAAATAGGCGCCTTGGTGAATCCAAAAAAAAAGAGAAAAAGAGAAAAAAAAAAATTAGAAAAGAGAAAAAGTATCTTGGTGAAAACTTGGTAAACAGGTGCCATGATAGCAAAAATAGAAAAAGTTTGGCCAAGTGGTGAAAACTTGGTAAACAGGTGCTACTTGAAAACAATTCTATATCTATCAAGACAATGCTTGTGCCTTTGGCTGATGTAAATATCAGTTTGTACATATCTTTCAATCACTTTCATGACAAGCCAAAACCTGAAATGAATTATCAGAAAATCTTATCTTCGTAAGGATGGAATCTGTCTACATTAAGGTCCTAGGTGAATAATTTTCCTAGGAGGCAATGATCAAAACTACACATGTTGCTAAGTCACTATTAGGACTTTCTACTAGGGTTTTGTTTATCCCTAGTCTGTAATAGATGTTAAACTACAAAAATAAAGGTATTTCTCAATACCACCAACAATAGTATTTCTTAATACTTGGACCTAAAAAAGTGTTCCTAAACACTATGTCATGATGATAAGGGTGTTTCTAAATACTAATCAGGTGAGACACTTACTAATGAAAGAAAAATCTATGATTGATAATAATTTCTATGCGTGTGTTTTAAAATTGATTAACAATGTTCCTAAACACTATAATCACAAATGCCTGATCTTAAAGAAAATACATTGATTATTATAAAGGAATAATGAAATTTTTTATTCTAATTATCAATTTTGATTCTTATGTTTCCTTGAGTGACTCGATGATGTCTAAATTGGACTAGAGAAACAAGGATTGGGGGAACAACATTTTATTTGTCTCATGTTTGTGGTGATAAGTCCAATTATATAAGGTAATTGTAGGGAATGGGTGTCTATGATAAGTGCCTCCATCATGATTGGAACACCACATATACCTCGACCTGTTTCCTATGAAAGCTTTAGAGATGTTGGATTTATTTCCTTGCCTATTTTAAACTCCAATGAAAGACTACTTCCTAGTAAGGTTTATAGTAAATCAAATCATACCCAAGGATATGAATATAAAATGAAAGGTCATTGCAGGTATATTCACACATTATGCACCAGAAAAGAATTTTTTTTATATCAAACAGGAACTAAATTGATAGAACATTCTAGCCTATATGCTTTAATGTTTAGGTTATCTTTTGACATGATGAATGAAAGGGAAGTATTCATATTTTCATGATTTCTATATCTATCAGTAAAAATTGTACTAACCTAATGGGGTGCTAATTACAAACACTCTATGATGATAATTGATCCACTTTGAATAAATAGTGACTGCCTAGGTGTCTTATTCTAGGTCCATTTCATTGGTTAATTTCTTGTTGCATTTCATATTAATTTGCATTAGGTTCATTTAGATGCATTTCATGTTTTAGTGGCATTAAAGTTCATTTTAAATTGCATTTTTTTCAATATAGTTGCATTAATTTTAAATTGCATCAGTATAAATGTGTGAATTCAATTAAATAAGCATCCATATAAACTGAAAATTCTAAAAAAATTAACCATTTTCCAAGTTTGACCAAGTCTATCATATAATCATAAATAACTTAAATGAAATGATTGAATATGTATCACTGATATCCATTTGCATTCATAAATCATCTCATATCATAAGTACAACTGCATAGTGCATCCATAATTATTCATACATAAATAAAAGTGAGATGTCCATACATCACATTGCATTACATCTCATACATCCATGTGCATACATAAAATAAAGACTTCATACATTATCATAAACCATTGCATAAGCTTTGCATCCATACATCCATAAAGCTTTGAAAATACAAAAACATATGCATATATATCAGTGAGATAATATCATGATGTCATCATATCATCACCATCTAATCTAACCATGACAAAGTATAAGCATAACATCAATATCCAAAGTGTGAGGCATATATCAGATATTATAGCACATGTGCAAAAATCAGAAGGTATCAGAGGATATCATATGACCATCAGAATAAAAAAGCATCAATACATCATCAATATATGAGGAAATAGTATTAGAAAAATCAGCGACAGTATATTAGAGCATAAATGTGACAAAGTATCAAAATAACATCAACAGTATTAGTGTATCAACATAAAAGAATCCATGAGATATCATAAGTATACATAGATAAAAAAAATAGTACAAAGTACAAGATATATGTGATACAATAAAAATTTGGTGATAAAAATATGAGTGGTGTACAAAAAATCAGATCTAGCTAGCACCCTCATCCTCTCATGGAGGATCAGGAGGTGGTACATCTACTTTTCTTGGTATGGGTGGTGGAATCACATCTTATGACTAATGAGCTATGAATGAATAAAAAGGTGTTCTTTGTGTAGAAGGAACAACATCGCAGTACAAAGAAAAGTAATATGTGGCCCTTTATCCCTAGTGGGTGGTTGTGTGAGAATGTCTATCTTGCTCTGCTATGATCTTTGCCAAATGTTAGTCTCTCTCAACCAGTTGTTCCCTAAGTGTGGCAACCTCCAAGTGTAGTGTGACTCTATCCTTCTCACACCATGTTAAGGGATCTCCATCCCCACTTGCTGGTGGATCCCTGGGTTCCTTCTACTGATCACCACCATTTTTATCCCCTTCTCCTACTCTCTATGCATGTTGATCCCTATGAGTGAGAATTAAATGATGTAGGGATGCATCAGTCTAGAGGTATTAAGAGCTCCATCATTTTCTAGACTTGATGTATGAATCTACTCCTCAGTGGGAGTGATCGTGGAAGCTTACAAAATACATTTGGGTGATTCAACACTTCGTTGATAAAGTCTAAACAAAAGAATAGTTGATAACTTAAGGAACCCTTTGCCATTTTTGTTAAAGGGGGAGAGATACTATGAAAGAATCCCTACTATATGGGGAGAGATACTATATGGAAGAGTTCATTGAGAAAGTTGTACTAAGAGAGTTTTCTTGGGTTGATGGATTTTCCCATATGTTTCCATCAATGCCAAAGGGGGAGATTGTTGAATGTTGCTGATGCATTTAATATGTTTAATCACTACATTATCTTGTTAAGTGTTTTTGGAATCATACTGTTGTCAAGCCATGTTTTGTCACTGATGTCAACATATGTTTCTATGAAGAAAATAGACTGGTCATTACAGTGTACAAATACTGTACGGTTGATTCAGAATGAGAAAACATAGATTTGTGTACAGGGAAGTGTCGTGATCTTATATTCAAGACCACATGCCATAATAATTCATATTGGCTGAGCTACAAAATTTTTAGTGAAGACTGGTTACTGGACTATGATAGTGGAAGTTAACAGAGTAAGTTTTTGTGTTTTGAGTATATCTTACAAGCGATGTGGATTCAGTATATGTGAGCTTAAGGAATGTCAGATAGCATACTAAGGAATGTTTGTTAATCTTAGAAATTCATAGAAAGAAGAATGAAGCCATATGTGGCATGTTTTCTATAGGAGACCTATTTGGGGCTGACTTCAGAATTGAAGCGTGCATTATGAATATCAAGCATGGATTTTAGATGTTGGACCTTAATTGTTGAAATGTAATTATTATATAATTGTTATAGATATTGTGTGTATCTTAGAAAGGGGTCATGTAATTATTTTTATATTAGGAAATCCTAATTGGCTAACCTGATCATTTATTTATAGTAAGGTATATATGTAAGATCTTTTCTTTTGAAAAGATATATAGTATGGATGGAATGTAAAAGAGGATTGTGGAAGCTGCGAGCTTGTATATGATGGATGTAGAGAAAAGGTTGATATATAGTTCATTGGAACTGATCAAGCAAAGATAGTTTCTATTAGATAGTTCACAAGGATAATGTCTTTCCTTACATACACTTGTGTTGCAAACAATGAGTTCTGAAGGTGGACATAACCTTCTTTGGGCAATGAGCCTACTCTTTTCTTTGACTCCTAATAGGGTTTGTCCTTTAACAAGGACTGTTAGTCCATTTTCTAGTTATTGCAAAATCTTGTGAAATTGGCCTGTTCCATGCAATTTTTTGTTAAGTGTCCTACCCCGTGCTCTTCAGTGTTGTCACCTTGATTCAGCCCAAGTCACGTCTGCTAATTCACAAAATCTAGAAAGTTATTCGAGTTTCAAGCTCTGCAAGAAATATTGTCAAAATATGCCATAGTGTCGAAAACCCACAGTGTTTTAGAAAATCCATGATCTTTTTGACCTTTTTGGCCTGCATGAAAACCCTCGGTGTTTTTGGCTTCCTTGTTTACCTTTGTTTCATGTTGAAAATTCTGTGTGTTTTTGATCTTTTACCAAAAACCCTGTGTGTTTTCGACCTTGCATGTCTTCTTTTCTATCAGTTCTCCTTGTTCATTTGTCTTAACTGTGCAAGTGCGACGATGTGGGGCCAGTTTCTTCAAAGTGGCAGAGGGAGGAGATCAACGGTCGGTGTTTGATCACATGGAATATTCTTTCCCCATGTGATCATGCGCCTGCCCTTGATTTTGTTTGTTCCAGGTGTCTCTTTGGTGAAGTGGGCCCAGTGTCAGAGGGGTGACAGAGGGCATGTCCTTATTGGCTATCGCATGGCTGCATGTCAAAATTTTCTGACATGTGATCATGCGACCACTTGCCATCTGTCTGCATGGGTCTTGGCTCTTCATGGTTGGTGGTTGCTATTTTGTGGTCCCAGAGGTGGTGATGTGGAAACTTTGGGTTGGCTGTCGCATGATCACATAGCCTAGTTTTTGGCTATGTGATCATGTGACTGGTTAACATGTGTCCATGGTAGTGTAGTGATGGTTGCAGTAGTAGTCTACGGGTTGTCGCATGTTCACATAGCCCATTTTTGGGCTATGCGATCATGCGACAGGGTGCCACATGTGCTGGGGCCCATCTGCAGTTGTTTGGTAGTCTCGTTGGCATGTGAGGTCATGGTGATCTTCGGTTGGTCTGTGCTGGTGGGATGTTAGGGTTTGAACATGGGCCCAGGTGGGATCTAAGGTTTTGGCGGTCTAGACAAAAAGAATTGGTGGTGCCGATAAAGTGTTGTCTTGTCGTGCATTCATGGAAGGATTTGGTGATTCTCCAGATTGACTGGTGACTTGGTGAATAACGATCACATAATCATTAGATTTTTAGCAAAAGGGATTAGGTGTCTCACGAATTGGTGGAGGTCTTTGTTGCCAATTCACTAGATTTGACCGGGCACTATTTTAAAAGGAAAAGTAAGCCTGCGAGATAGAATTAATCGGATGGTCACGACTTAAAGATAATAGAGATTCAAACTAGGACTGCTGATTTGCTGATGGTGCCATGAAGGTGACCATTAGGATTCAAATTTGAATTTTGCAGAGGGTTTCAGGCTAGGAAGTACCAGAAAATCAATTTTTGAGCGGCCAGAGTGGGTGGAAGTGATTGCTAAGCATTACGATGTGGTCCAGGCTGCCATGGTAGTTGCAGAGGAATGTCTTGCCATGGGAACATAAATGAAACAATACCCTGAAGTGTTGCAAGGGTCAATTTGGCTGGATTCCTTGGGGGTTTGATGATGATTTGGTACTTGGACCAATACAGGGCTAGTTAACTATTATTTTTCAACTGTTTGAGCTTACATGCTGTGGTTCAGTCCCTATCTTGTCTGTGTTTACTCCTTGAGGGGATTAGGTGGATTTTGAATTTCAAATGATCATTGTGCTTGTAATGTAACCCTAGTATAAAGGGATTTTTATGATCATTTGGTAGCATTGGGAGTTTGGTATTCAATCTTTTTCGGTTGTGAGTCCTCTACCCAATCTGAATTGTAATGATCTGACTTAGTTTTTGTTGGCAATTGAATGAAAGTTGCAGGACTAAGCTATAGTTTGCAATTTTTTTATGCTTGAATTGATTGTATGCACTTAAGGATTCTTCATACTTAATGCAAATATATGATCCTTATCTCTCCTTTGTGTCATTGCAGATAGATTTTGAACTTTCTAGTTCACTGCATACTTGTTTGTGTATATGTCTTCATTCTTTAGTTCTAATCAAGGATTAGATTAAATTATGCTTTAGATGAGACATAGGTCTATCTCTTTTCTATGTGAGGATTTCATATAAGTATTAAAGGAGATTATAGATGTGTTTATGGCTTTGAATCTCAGATATAATTCTGGTGTGTGTATGTGATCTATTTAAGAAAACTTTCCCAATGGATGAGGCACTGGCCTAGATGAGTATTTCCTTGTTGACATATCCTGACTTAGATTGTTATGATTCAAACATATAAGATTAAGAGCCATCCTTTAGATTTTTAGTATTTGGTTGTATAAGGTCATATCCCATAGTGATGAGGATTCAATGAATGTGTGGTTATCATTTAATACTCTCTTACTATCCATTCATCTATTATATGAACCTAGTCCTTGGTGTGTGAAGTATATTTTATATTGGGTTAGGTGCACCCACCTTGGTTTTGTAGAGCCAGAAGCAGAAGAGGGCAGTCTTGTCCCTATAGTTGGTCCAATTACCCTAAGACCTCATAACAATTTTGGAGCTAACCATTCCTAAAATCCATCTGAGGGTATATTGGCAGCCTTTTGAGCATAAGTGTCATTTTGGACACCAATAGGGACTATGTACTGTAATGTTTTAATAAGCTCCTAACAGGGCTATATCTTTTAACAAGGATACAATACTCTCAATACATCATTTGTGGGTAGCAATTCCCACTGGGGTTTTACCTTTAACAGGGTTTCCTCAAAAACAAACATTGTGTTATTGTGTTTATTTTATTTGGTATTGCTGCTACTTAAATTTTAAAGTTTAATAATCTCTCATACAACTGATTCACCCCCCTCCCCTCTTAGTTGTATTGGTGGACTATTATTCCTAACATCTTGTTCATGTTCATGTTCATGTTCTTCTTCCTTTGGTGGAGAGAATTGTGATAGTGTTGAGGACAATATCTTTAATGAAAGGTATAATGAATTTTTTGATGAAAATGGTGATATAGATCACTTGTACCTATGTCACAATGTTTATAAAAAGGGTTTACCCTTGGTTCATAATCCACTATATGAAGATATTATTTAGGAACCAGCTATTCCATGGTTGAACCATTTCATGAAGATAAATTTGAAGGTCCAGTTCCTTCTCAGCTAGGTGAGTTTGTGATAATGCATGATGATCACTGCATTTTATATTTTGATGCATTACTAGATAAACCTTGTATTTCCACTCCACACAATGATGAGGTAAAAAATATCCCATACTTGTTGGAGTATGAGTGTGATGATGGCTATGACTGGAAGAATCTGGGGAGTGACAAATATAATTTTATTCTTCAGCCCATGAATGTTCATGTATGTGGGAAATAAGTTTCTTATGATATTCTTAGGTGGCTAATCACACATGTGGATGAGAATGAAACTTTTGATACAAGAGGGTTTTGGTATTTCTTTTAGTGGCCTGAGGCCACCAAATAAAGTTTAGCCCTGTAGAATTTTGTAAATGTTCCTTTCAATTGTGTGTTGTAGGTTAGTTTCCTATTTTTGAGTGGTCTGCATCCCAGAGTGCTAGTGTCTTTCTTTGAATTTGCGTTCAAGCATCCTCAGTCAAAGCCACTATTGGTCCAATTTCCTACCATGCCCAAAAGTCTAAATAAAATTGCCTTAGTTTTGTAGAATCCTTTAAAAATGTCTGAGAATGAAGGAATTAGGTCTCCACTATTCCTAGGGTTTCAAAAAATCTTGCTTTAGTATACGAGCCCTATTTTTTTTCTTTTCCTTTGTTACTTTTTCATTCACTTAATTTCTCCTTTCTGCACATGCATTAAGTGATCATTAGGCCCAGTTTAATATTTCCTAAGTTCTTAGGTCCCTAACATATTTTCCTAAGTCCCACAGTTTAATTTCATTGTATCATCACAACCTTTCCCGGTCACCTCATTGGTGATCAGTGGTCTTCATTTTGGGCTCACACAATGTTCGTTCCTCTATCTCCATATGTGTCACCAATGTGTTTTGAAAATGGTCAATCGATATAAGGTTCATCGATATTTCTATCAGGTAAAAAAGGGCTTCGCCTAGGATAATTTTTAAACACTCCAATACCTGATTGTTTCGTCAGGGTATCCTATAATGATAAATGATATTGGAAAAAAGGAGGAGATTGGTAAGGAACCATTTAGTTCATCCTGATTGACAATGATGTTTAAGGATATCTCTTGGCAATAGTTCTATTGGAGGCAAAGTGGTGATCGAAAAAAAACAATTTCATGCATCCTGAATGCTAATGAGGTCATCGGGTATCTATCTTTGATAAAGTTATTGGAAGCAACAAGTAGATTGATAAGAAATATTTTTGGGTTTCCCAATTGTCGATGAGGCTATCAACAGTGCTTGTGGTGATGTTTCATCGAAGTGGTGGAACCTTGGTCAATGGCTTTGGGTAAAGGACAAATCATAGTCACATCAGGTTTGATCTATTAGAAAGTAATGTCTACCAAGATAATTGAGAGGGGGGGGTGAATCAATTATCAACCACTTACAACATTTATCAACCTTAACATATTTTAACCATGTAAGAAATATAATCAACAACCATAAAAAGATATACATACACAATGACACAATGACACAAGATATGTTGACTAGGGAACCTCTTGATCAAAGAGCAAACCTCAGTAGGAATGATGCCCACAAAAGATGCACTAATATGAATATTCCTTGTGAAAGGATGGAATCTATTAGGAGTCTTATGAATTACATTTAGTACATATGAGTCCCTGCTAGGAGACTTTGAGTACCTATTAAAATATTCTAACTCTATTAGGAGTTATGGAAGACAGAAGGACTCACTACCCAAATAGCTTCAGGGTAAGATCACCAAACTCACTATCCAACTAATCTTTGTATTACTCAATAGAATAATACCAAAAGATTACTAATCTCAACAATTCAATATTCCTTCTCTGACTATGCCAAACTGCACCAACTGCTTCCTTAGATCTCAATATCAGATCTTTGTACTTCGCATATCCTCTTTCACAATTTCACTTACACAATTACCTCTTTTCTCATACACACATATTACAACAAGGAATACATTCCTTCCTTTATACCACACTCAAGTGATTACAAATGTGTCGGCATACAAATTACAAAATAAAAGTTTCCACATGTTACATAATATTTACACAAAACTGTTAGCTTCCAATCAATATAATTCTTCACTCATGTGACCTTGGATCTAGCAATGTCATCCACATCACTATCAACATGTCTTCAACTACTCTCTAACTGTACATGATGAAATTCAATCCTGATTAGGAGATATCATCTGATTACCACAAACCGCTACTTAGGAACACTACCTGAATACTACTTCCACTGACCTACTCATAACTATCATGAATAAATGAATTACTATCTATGCTCTTAACCATGATCTTATAACACATCATAGAGTAAGTCCTCCACTCTACATAGCTTGATCTTCAATATCCCAACTGCACTAACTCAAACACTATCTGCTCCTCTGCTAATCTTTAGTAGATCACTGTTTTGACATCAATGACAATCATAGTCATGAATATAACAACAACAACTATAGAATGGCTTCTAATACTCCCCCATAGGATATATTCAACATTCATTCCTAACAATCTCCCCCATTGGCATTGATGGTAACATAGATGAAAAACATCCAAGTTCCATGAATACCAACCACTGCTACATAACTGCTCTAAAAATGCTTCAAATCTTCAAATCCTCTTCATCAATCAAATATTTATTTGTTTTCCTATTCAGTTCTCTCCAAAAAATGGTTTTTCATGTATACTTCTCCCCCATTGACATCAATGACATAAGTTTCATCATTATGTCAACAAGAACTGCAATGTCAAAAGACACTATTCAGAAAATACATTCACTAGAGTCCTTATGACTCAGCTCAAATACACATACTCCCCCATAGAGGAAGTACCAACATAGAGGAAGTACCAACATCCAATCTAGAAGAAAAGATAAGGCTCATATACCATTGAATGGATGCAACAATCTATATTAATTCTCAAAAGTAGGCTGGGGCATAACCCCAAACATACCTCCCAGATACTCAAATGTATCCTTAGGCAAAGGTTTTGTAAATATGTCTGCTATCTACTCCTTTGTGCTTATATACTCAAGTCTAACATCTTTCTCTCTCACTACATGATACTTTATCTCAATATGCTTTGTCTTAGAATGTAACACAAGATTCTTAGACATACTAACTGTGCTGGTGTTATCACAATGTATAAAAATAAGCTCAACAAATTATATCTCAATATCCTTTAGCATTTGCTTCATCCAAATTAACTGATTATAATTATTTTTTGTTGCTACATACTCTACTTCTGTTGTCCTCTGTGAAATACAATTTTTCTTCTTCCTTAGCCAAGAAACCAATCTTCCTCCAAGAAAAAATGCTCCTCCACTAGTGCTTTTCTTGTCATCAACACTACCTCCCCAATCAGCATCTGCATGTGCACATAGGGTAAAATCATCATATTTTTCATACCACAATCCATACTCAATTGTGCCTTTCAAGTACCTCAGTATCCTCTTTACTACTGCATAATGTGATTCTCTAGGTTCAGCTTGAAATCTTGCTACAATTCCAACTGCATTTGATATATTAGGTCTTGTATGGGTCAAATACTACAATCCTCTAATCATAGATCTTGTTGGTGTTCAAAATGGATGCTTATACTCTTAGCTACCAATATACCCTCAAATATATTTTAGGAGTGGTTAGTTCCAAAATGTATAGGGATCTTAGGGTAACTGGACCAACTATAGGGACAAGACTACCCTCTTCACTTCTAGCTCTGCAAAACCAAAGTGGGTGCACCTAACCCAGTGAAAACTATACTACACACACCAAAGACTGGGTCTAGACAACAAATTCAAAGTAAGAAAGTACTAAATGCTAACCTCACATTCATTGATTCTACATTACTATAGGGTAACATAACCATACAACCAAAGACTTAAAGCTTAAAAAGGTTATTGATTTCAATATTTTTGGGATGCAATAACTTCAACTAGTGTATGTTAACAAGAGGAATACTCATTTAGGTCAGTGCTTCATCCATTGGGCAAGAGTCCTTAGACACAATGACACACAAACTTGAAAATATCTAAGAATTCATAGCCATAAATACACTTATCCTAATCTTTACTACTTACAAGACATCCTTACATAGATAAGGGGCAAGCTCATATCCCACCTAGAGCATAATTTAATCCAATCCTAGATTAGAACTCAAGAATGAAGATACATACATACAAACAATATGTAATGAGCCAAAAAACTCAAAGCTTACTTGAATTGACACAAAGGAGAGATAACAACCAGATAATTATATTAAGTATGATGAATTCCTTCTATGTATACAATGAACCACAAAGCACCCTGCTTGAAAACTACACCTTAGACCTACAACTTTCTTCTTTCATTAACAAACACTGAGTCAAAAATATTACAAAACCTTGGGATCAGAAACTTAGGACTGAGTTTGAACTTTGCAACTGGAACCCCTACAAAATAAAAAATTGACATTATATACCACTGGTTACCCTAGAATCCCAAATAGGTTAGGATGCAACAAGCTATGGATAACTAGGGTAAGGGTTAAGGTTTCCACCCACCATACAATTCAAATAGATTAGAAATTAATACATTGGAGGGAAAACCAAGCAACCCTGAGCAATCAAATCTAAAGTTGAATCTTCACTTATGGTAAATCCTCTGGGAATGTACTGAAGATCATGAAATTCCTCCAAATTCATCTGATTTGACCCCTGCAACACACCTTGAGAAAGTAAACCCATCCCCTCATAGTACAAAACTCCTTTGCGAGTAATCATAGACTCACTGGACCACACCACAACAACTGTAAATCATTTCTATTAAGTTTGGTCATCGAAACATTCAATTCTGGTCCTTTCTGTCGCTGGAAAGAATTCAAATTTTCAAATCTATAGAGAATGGCTACTTTATGGCACTTACCGACAGATCAACGGCCCATATTCAAATTTGAGCTTGGTTTATATCTTGACCGTTAGATTCCCTTCCTTTTCCTGGGTTATGCCTTTTACTTTATAAGAAACTAGCGAATACATGACTGGAGGGAAACTCCAAGTCATAGGATACATTACTTAACCCATGTTAGATCAAATGATTTATCGAACAAAGATTTTTGCTAAATCATGAAGTTCTTTCATAACCTCGGGTTACTCTTCATGAACTATGAATGCATAAAAAAGATGAGGACCCACTGATGATCTAGCGAATTAGCAACCAAAGAGTTTCACCAATTTGCTAAAAAAACTTGAAACACTGCCACTTTATCTAGAGATTCAGCGAATACACCTATTCACCCATTCGCTGAAAGTTTAGAACTCTACCAAATAATTACAAGAATGTGTGAAACACCAAAGACTTTTATCTAGACCACCAAAGATTTAACCACTCCGCCAAAGCCTTAGACCAAAAACTAGGCCCGCTTAAAGAGAGATCAATGGTTGTCTCATCTTCGCATACCTTTGACTTATTCTATCAGATCTTACGACAACTGTTGGATCAACCCTTTATACTATTCTATAGATTCTCTGACATAGGACCCTCTGACAAAATTTGATTCAGCACCTCATGGACCAATCAGATACCACCAAATCAGCACACCTAGCATGTGGACCCACTTGAAAGGAAAAGCTACATCACAATAGGAAATCAACGATAGGCGCAAGATCTTATGAGCCAGAAAGATTCTATCCACTTATAAGACAACTATCGATTTAGAATCTCACTATAGGGCACCTCCATTTCATGAATGAGAAACTAAGGGAAGAAGATATCAATGTTCACCAGGTCGCTAGATAAAAACATAAGACCGCCAGACATTTAAAGATTATACGAACACTGTTCGCTGAACCACTGAAAATTTTATAAGGTATGAAAAAGTATTACCCAATTCAGTGAACATTGGGAGACAAAAATAACCATGTGCACTAAGGGACTCTTAAGTGGCACAAAAAGGTAACACAAAATTAGAACAGGGTGAGACAAAACAAGGGTTTTTTCATGGAAATGGCTAGATTTTGAATTTTTGCCTAGGGTTTAGACCAGAAACAAGGAAAAGGATGTAGAGGCCAAAAAAAAGGGGAGGCAGCCATGAAAATTTTACCAGTGCTAATAGTGGCTCATACTTGGGGATGTGTATCTCCTAAAGATACAATGAGAAAGCTAGAATCTCCTGGGAGAGTAGACCAACCCAAAAAGCAAAAAACAAATGACTGTACAGGGGAAAACCTAAACTACTATTCATGGAAAAGATACTTCAGGAGAAGTAAAACTTTAGGAATTGTCCATGAATAGGCAATTCCAAAGTACCACCAGTTAAATCCTTTAGGACATAAGAATCTGTCCCCCATTTGCTTTCAATAAGGGCCCAACCAAATTGGATCAAATTTTCCATGCTTCCCCTTATCTTCTAACCTTGCATTCCACATCAAGAGAAGGTCATCAACCTCAAAACTCCTTTGAGTAGCCCTTCTATCAAACAAATTCTTACATTGTTTCTATAATGTCTCATTTCTTTCATGTGCATCTCTCCTTACCTCCTCCAACTGGATTAGCTCATCCATTCTTACTCTCATCTCATCACTCAAATCTTCATCATATGCCTGGATGAACTTATACATCTACAATAAATTATTTTGAGGCAATCTAGCACTTATTCCATACACCAAATCAAATGGAGCACAACCTATGGCTTTCTTAATAGTTACCCTGTTAGCCCATAGTGCCCACTGTAACTTTGAGTCCCGGGCTTTCTTATTCTTTTCCAATACTCTCTTGAGAATCTTGATTAGACTTTTATTATTGGACTCAGCCTGACCATTTCCTTGTGGATGATATGGGGAAGAAAATGAAATGTGTATCCCATATTGCTAACAAAAATTACTAAATTCCTATGATCTAAAACACATTGCATTATCAACCACAATTACCTCTGGGAAACCAAACCTAGTGAGGATGTTCTGCATCAAAAAGTCTGTCACAACTTTGCAAGTAGCGTTTCTAGTAGGGATAGCTTCAACCCACTTGGTAAAATATTTTTTTGCCACTAGTATGTAAGAATTTCCACCACTAGATTTATTTGGAATCTCCGCAATAAAATCAATACCCCACTTCTGGAAAGGAGCCTGAACTACAACAGGTCTAAGTGGCAAATTTCCATTAAATTTCAACTTTCCAGCAAATCTCTGGCATGCATCACACCTTCTTACAAACTGATGTGTATCTTTAAAAATTATAGGCCACCAAAATCCAGACCTAAGGATCTTGTGAGTTGTGGTCTTTGTCATATAGTGTCCTCCACACACACTTTGGTGCATTTCCTTTAACAGAGCTTCAAACCTCTCATGGTCTATACACTTTAGCAATACTCCTTCATTGCTTATCCACCATAACTTACCATGTATAATGGCATACCTTACAGATTGCAACTTGACAGTTCTCCTATTTTCATCTATCTCAGGGGGAAGAACCAATTTCTGCAAGTAACCAATAACATCTTTGTACCATTCACAACAATCCATATCACAAACATATGGTCTTTGTTCTTCTTCTAACACATTCACATGATTTGCAATCAAATTTCTTTGTGCCATTAATTTTGCAAGACCTAAGCCTCTCACCAACTTTGTAATTTGAATATCAATATTAAATTCTTGGATCCTATTGATCCATCTACATCTTTTTCCTGAAACTTCTTGTTGCACCAATATATCCTTAACTGCAGCACTAGGAACATAAGCAACCACCTTAGCTCCTACAAGGTAACATCTAAAAGCCTTGACTGCTTTGACTAAGGCATAAGTTTTTTTCTCAGTAATATCATATTTTAGTTCTGCTACTTGTAGGGATTTACTAAAAAATGATATGGGTTGTTCATATCCATCTGAATTCTTTTGCAATAAAACTGGTGCAACTGTATGACAAGAAGCAAAAGAAAATATCTGCATGGGCTTACCATAATCAGGTGTCCTTAAAACTGGAGCATCCTTGATGGCCTTTTTGATATTTCTAAAAGATTCATCTGCTTCTTCTTTCCATTCAATCTTTGCCTCTCTTTTCAACATCTTAGAGATAGGGAGATTGATTTCTAAAAAATTTGTAACAAATCTCCTTAGAAAATTTACCTGCCCAAAGAAAGATTGTATTCCTTTAACATTTCTAGGTGGTGAAAGCTTATCTATAGCCATAACCCTTTCAAGGTCAATTCTCACTCCATCCTTTGCCACAATATGTCCTAAGAGCTTGCCTTCCACAACACCAAAAGAAAACTTCTTTGGATTCAAAGAAATCCCATACTCAAAGCCCTAATAAAAATCTTTTCAAGATGCTCACAATGTTGACCTTCCTTTTCTAAATATGCTATGAGATCATCCTGATACACCACTAGGAATTTTTTTATGAAGTCTACAAAGGCCACATCCATAGCTCTCTGAAAATTATTTGTCAGACCAAAAGGTATTCTAACATAAACATATGTTCCCCAAGGGGTAGTGAATGTAGTCTTGAACTGTTCTGACTCCTTGACCATGACCTGATTATATCTAGAGAAACCATCCATCATGGACATTAACTCTGATCCAGTAACCCTTTGCAGCATATTCTCCATATTAGGCAAACCATAATCATCTTTCAAAGAATTGACATTCAATTTCCTAAAATCAACACATAACCTAATGTCACCATTCTTTTTTCAGACTGGAACCAAGTTTGACACCCAAGTAGAATGTCTGATAGGCTTGATGATGCCAGCATCCATCATCTTTTTGAGTTCATCTTGCATTTTTGGTGCCAAGGTAGGGTTCATAGGCCTTAACTTTTTCCTAAAAGGTTTGGTACCTTCTTTCAATGGTATTTCATGCTGGAATAGATCTTCTCTATAGGCTTTCAAATCATCATAAGACCATGCAAAAACATGTCTAAATTTTTTGAGAAGATCAATCAAATTGTTCCTAGTTCTTTGAGACAAACATTTACCTATGTAAGCATTTTTGGGTACTTGACTTGTTCCTAAATTTACTTCCTCCAAATCATTTATCTTATCAACAATTCTAGGAAAACAAGTCCTTTCTTTATCATCAAATGCTCTCTCAAGAGCAACCAATCCCCTTGGGATCCTATTTGACTTTAGTTGCAAAAATTATTTCCCAAGAACACTTTATTTTCCATTTCTGACATCAACATAAGTGCTGAAATCCATCTCCTGACCATCAAAATGAGATTCACACTGCAAAAACCTTAGTATATCTTTATCATCAGAAAATACCTGCCAATTCTCAACATTGTCTAGGATAGAAGGCCTAGACTTACACTCAATCTTGGATATCCCCACAAAATTAATATCCTCTGGCCTTAATGCTATGTTTTCCAATAAGTCAGCCATCCTATTTTGGCTCCTATCCACCCAATCAATACCAAAAGCACTGAAACCTTCCATTTCATCCCAAACAACATTTCTATATTGTTTCAGCCTTTGATTCTTAGATGCATACTTTGATCTAATCTAAGAAATTATTAACTTAGAATCACCAATCACCCTAAGATGCTCGATCCCATGTTTTGATGCTTGTCTCAAACCAATTAGTAGGGCCTCATATTTAGCAACATTATTTGTGCAAGGGAACAAGAGAGTGAAATAAAACTTAAAAGTCTTACCACTTGGGGATATCAATAGCACTCCTACTCCAGCACCTTCCTTTGAGCTTTCTCCATCAAAATACAAGGTCCATAAGACATTACCTTCTACCATGTTATGTTCATCATCAACCAAAAGGATAGGCTTGACCTTTTCTTGCACCTCTATCTTCTGAACTTGGAAAGAACCAATGTCAGTGTCAACAAAGCAATTCATGTTGTCCTCTTCATCCTCCTCAATCATATGTGGAGTTCTAGCTTCCCTTGAAACTTTCACACTTTCTCCGTCAATGCTAAAAGTAGCAAAAGACAAGTCACATTGAATACTTCCTCCCATAGAAGCACTCCATTTTCTAGATAACAACATTCCATATTGGGGAGGGATATCAACTACAAGAACACTCATAGTTAGCAACTTGTCAGAAAATGCTGCTAACTTATAAGGAAAAGCCCTAATGGTACCAATAACTGGCACTTCTCTTGAGTCCATAGCTTGGCATCTCCCATGAGGTGTATCTACCTTTAGTCCTAATGACTTCATGATCTCTGTAGGCATGATAGTGTTTGATGCTCCTAAATCAATCATGCAATTCTTCAAAAAATTTCCATTTATCACAAGGGACAAGAAAAAAGGATCCACTATCCTTGATGCAATATTTACAACATTTGCATCCAAATACCTTTGAGGAATCTCAGAGACAATTTCCTCATTTTTACTGTCAGGCGTGTCATCTAAAGAAGCCATATGCTTATCACCTTTGTTCACTTCTTGGACCTTTATAGAGGAGGCACCATTTACCCAATCCAAGGCCTTGACCTTGTGCTCTTCTATTCTCATCATTTCTAACAATGGAACCTTGATAGTTATTTGTGAAAGAAATTTAGTCATATCAATGGGAACATATGTATGGCTACCCATGTCATCCTCAATCATAGTGCCATCTTTATCTTCTACTTTGACAGTCAAGTCAGATTTACCTTTGTGTATAAACTCATCATCCTTCTAAAGTATGGGAACAGCTATCTCTAGTGTCTTTGCTTTACCTTGAGGTATTATAGCAAGTCCCATCTTCTTTTTTACTTTAACCCTACTAACAACACTAGCATCTTTCTCCTTTTCCTCATGCTGTTGTGTACTCTTTTCTGATTTCTTGATAAACATGCTACCTAGTTTACCATTTGTGCTTCCAATTGTCCTATTTCTCAAATTATAATTGCTCTTGGCTTGAGTGACCATGTCTGCAGTGATTTGAGCAATTTCTTCATCAGAGGGTCTCCTTAAGGAAACATATTCCTCACACTTGACTATACCACATCCAACATCATCAAATTATTCTTCCTCACCATCAATAGAGTCAACCTCATCCCATGCATGTGAAGAAGTCATTGCACAACCACTCTGATCATATTGTTCATCCTGTTCTTGATTCTCAGATAAATTCAAAGCAATAACACAATGTTCTGGACTGTGAGGAGACTGACAAGTAGTACACCATGGGACGTCATCATTCATGTTGACTAAATTTCTTTGCAAAGGATCAGGAACCCTATCATCAGGCCTATCCCTTTTAACTAGAAAAATGGGTTTTCCATCCTTCCACTAAGTATTGTATGGGTAATTCTGCATCCTTGGTTGCCTGCTAAAATTACTTGAAATAGGCCAGTCATTTGTTACAACCCTATTGTTTCTTTTTTCATCAGGCTTTAGATCCTCTAAAGAACTTAGAATCTACTTTAGATTATCCTCCTCCTTTGGCTTAAAGTTAGCAGACCTTCCCATCTCTTTCTTATTTTGCACTTGAGGCCTATACTCATCTCTTCTCCCTAATTTTCCTGATATTCTTCTATTACTTTCTATGTTGATAGCCAACTTGTAAGCCTCCCCAAGATTTCTAGGGTTCTTATCCCTTAAGAGGTAACCCATCTTTGCATCAAAAGAATTTAAGTATGTCACAAGACACACCCTATCATCTAATCTGATAACTTGCAAGAGCCTATGCATAGCCTTTTGGAATCTTATATTAAATTCAAGAACCTCCTAATTCTAATTTTTCTTTATGTTATTGAATTCATTCAAAATAAAACCCTCATTTGTTTTATCTCCATAATGTTCCTTGAAATAATTCTTGAATTCACTCCAAGATCCTATACTAGCATGGGGCAATCCTCTAAACCAATCCCTAGCATCCTCGGTCAGAGATTGTACAAATAACTTCGTTACAACATCATTAGGCTCAACATTATAATCATCTATTACTTCCATAAAAAAATTTATATTTTCTTCACATGTAATGACATTGTTCCCAGCAAACTTTGGGAGCTTCTTTCTAATTTTATCAGGAATTACATTAGGATAACCAGGAATACCAAAAAAGATAAGTTGCTTGTACCTTTCATGAACAGGAACTCCATGTGGTGGATCCATTCCTTGAGATGTATATGTCCTTGTGTTTGAACCATTAGGGATTTTAGCAGCACTCAGGATTCCATTTGTCTGATTTGCAAGGTTACCATGATTTCCACCTTGTCCCAAGAAGGAGGCAGCAGCATTTGAAGGGCCTGAGGTATGCTTGATAAAATCAATCTTCTTCCTCATTTCTGTAGCAGTAGCCTCCAACTCTACTTTCTCTAGTTCTTTAGCCCACATTTCTTTCTCTTTTCTAGTCTTCTCAAGGTCTGCATCTAATCTCAACCCTTGCTCTAATGGGTTTTCCACATGAACTTGTTCATTGATTTGAACTCCAACAGCTTTTTGTTTGCCCTTATCTCTAGGCCTAGTTATCTCATGTGTTCTATACACAATAGGCTGTTCCTCTGCTCTTTCAAGCTCTGGGACAAAATTAATTGCCTCCAAATCTAACAACTGCCTCTTTAGCTAATCAGCCCTTATCATGGCTTGTCTTACTCTATCTTCCTTGTCCTTTTCTCTTTGCTACCTGATAGCAACTCATTCTTGGACTCTTCTTTCCAATTCATAGACCTCCTCAAAGATCTCTTATGATTCAGGGAAAGTATTCTTAGACTCATCATCTCCCACTTGAAATTCATCCTCATACTGGTTCAATCCCAAATCAATAGCCTCTTTATATTCTGAAATATTTTCTTCTTGACTAGGCTTGGTTTGAGTTTCTTGTCTTGTATCCTTTTTATTTCTCCAAGTATGAGAAACATTTCTTTTCTTCTTTCATCCCCTTGTCTGACTAGGCCTAGAAGTGCTTGGAATACCTTCTTCCATTATGTTTTCAGGACACTCCTTTCTTTGGGACCTAGTACCTCTGTAACTCATTGTATAAATAGTCTATTGACCAGCACTGCTACAGAGATGTTTGAGTCGCCACCCAAGAATATTGGGAATTTTTTCAATACCACGTCCTCACTTAAAAAATATCCAAATGAGATAGACAAGACAAGGGACAAGAATAACCCTATTATTTCCAATGATGACCTACTGATTATTATAGACTTGTGTAACATTTCCCCAATAGAGTCACCATCTTGTTGGTGTTCGAAATGGATGCTTATGCTCTTAGGCTGCCAATATACCCTCAGATAGATTTTAGGAGTGGTTAGTTCCAAAATGTATAGGCATCTTAGGGTAACTGGACCAACTATAGGGACAAGACAACCCTCTTCACTTCTGGCTCTAAAAAACCAAGGCGGGTGCACCTAACCCAGTGAAAACTATACTTCACACACCAAAGACTAGGTCTAGACAACAGATTGATAGTAAGAAAGTACTAAATGCTAACCTCACATTCATTGATTCTACATTACTATAGGGTAACATAACCATACAACCAAAGACTTAAAGCTTAAAAAGGTTATTGATTTCAATATTTTTGGGATGCAATAACTTCAACTAGTGTATATTAACAAGAGGAATACTCATTTAGGTCAGTGCCTCATCCATTGGGCAAGATTCCTTAGACACAAAGACACACAAAATTGAAAATATTTGAGAATTCATAGCCATAAATACACTTATCCTAATCTTTACTACTTACAAGACATCCTTACATAGACAAGGGGCAAGCTCATATCCCACCTAGAGAATAATTTAATCCAATCCTAGATTAGAACTCAAGAATGAAGATACATACATACAAACAATATGTAATGAGCCAGAAAACACAAAGCTTACTTGACACAAAGGAGAGATAAGAACCAGATAATTGTATTAAGTATGATGAATTCCTTCTGTGTATACAATGAACCACAAAGCACCTTGCTTGCAAACTACACCTTAGACCTACAACTTTCTTCTTTCATTAACAAACACTAAGTCAAAAACTATTACAAAACCTTGGGACCAGAAACTCAGGACTGAGTTTGAACTTTGCAACTGGAACCCCTACAAAATAAAAAATTCAACACTATATACCACTAGTTACCCTGGAATCCCAAACAGGTTAGGATGCAACAAGCTACGGATAACCAGGGTAAGGGTTAAGGTTTCCACCCACCATACAATTCAAACAGATCAGAAATTAATACATTGCAGGGAAAACCAAGCAACCCTGAGCAATCAAATCTAAAGTTGAATCTTCACTTATGGTAAATCCTCTGGGAATGTACTGAAGATCATGAAATTCCTCCAAATTCATCTGATTTTGACCCATGCAACACACCTCAAGCAAGTAAACCCATCCCCTCATAGTACAAAACTCCTCTATGAGTAATCACAGACTCACTAGACCACACCACAATAATTACAAATCATTTCTATTAAGTTCGATCATCAAAACATTCAATTCTGGTCCTTTCTATCGTTGGAAAGCATTCAAATTTTCAAATCTATAGAGAATGGCTACTTTATGGTGCTTACTGATGGATCAATGACCTATATTCAAATTTGAGCTTGGCTTATATCATGACCATTAGATGCCCTTCCTTTTCATAGGTTATGCCTTTTACTTTATAAGAAATTGGCGAATATGCGACTGCAGGGAAACTCCAAGTTGTAGGATACATTACTTAACCCATGTTAGATCAAATGATTTACCAAACAAAGCTTTTTTTTGAATCATGAAGTTCTTTCATAACCTCAGGTTAGTCTTCACAAACTGGCGAATGCATAAAAAACATGAGGGCCCACTGATGATCTAGCGAATTAGCAACCAAAGACTTTCACCAATTTGCTAAAAAAACTTGAAACACTGCCACTTTATCTAGAGATTTAGTGAATACACCTATTCGCCCATTCGCTGAAAGTTTAGAACTCCACCAAATAATTATGAGAATGCGCAAAACACCAAAGACTTTTATCAGGACCACTAAAGATTTAACTGCTCTGCCAAAGCCTTAGACTAGAAACTGGGCCTGCCTGAAGAGAGATCAACAGTCATCTCATCTTCACATACCTCTAACTTATTCTATCAAATCTTACAACCATTGGATTAACCCTTTATACTATTCTATGCATTCTCTAACATAGGACCCTTTGACAAAAGTTGATTCAGCACCTCGTGGACCAATCAGATGCCACCAAATCAGCACACCTGGCATGTGGACCAACTTGAAAGGAAAATCTATGTCACAACAAGAAATCAAAGGTGGGCGCAAGATCTTATGAGCCAAAAAGATTCTATCTACTTATAAGACAACCATTGATTTAGAATCTCACTACAGGGCACCTCCATTTCATGAATGAGTGACTAAGGGAAGAAGATATTTGTGTTCGCCAGGTCACCGAATAAAAAGATAAGACCACCAGACATTTAAAGATTACATGAATACTGTTCGTTGAACCGCCGAAAAGTTTATAAGGTATGAAAAAGTATTACCTGATTCAGTGAACACTAAGAGAGAAAAATAACCACATGCACTAAGGGACTCTTAAGTGGCGCAAAAAGGTAACACAAAATTAGAACAGGGTGAGACAAAATAAAGGTTTTTTCATGGCAACAGCTAGATTTTGAATTTTTGCCTAGGGTTTAGACCAAAAACAAGGAAAAGGATGCAGAGGCCAGAAAAAAGGGGATGTAGCCATGAAAATTTTACCAGTGCTAATAGATATGTACTTCTTCTGTTCCACTATAGGAGTCTCATCTTTGCTAGATAATTTATGTCCAGTCACCATAGGTGTTCCAACTGTCTTACAATTTTCCATTCCAAATATTTTTAGTAAATCATTCTAGTATTTTGTCTAACTTACAAAAATACCATCATTATTCTGTGTAATCTACAATCCCAAAAAGTATTTCATCTCACCAATCATACTCATTTCAAATTCAGTCTTCATTTCATCTGCAAATTTGTCACTTGCTTCATCTTCTCCTCCAAAGATAATATCATCAACAAAAGTAACAACAACCAAAAGACCATTTTCAATTTCCTTTGTGTATAAGTTTCTATCAACTGTGCCTTTTGTAAATCCCAATTTTAACAAATACTTATCTAATCTTGCATACCATGTTCTAGGTGCTTGCTTAAGTCCATATAAAGCTTTCTTCAATTTACATACCACATCTCCTTCTTGAGTTAAAGGAAAAACTTCAGGTTGCTCATTGTAGACTTCTTCTTCCAATTATCCATTCACAAATGCTAACTTCACATCCATCTGATACACTTTGAATTTCTTGTAAGCTACATAGGCCAAAAATATTCTAACTACTTCAATTCTTGCAATAGGTGCAAAATTTTCTTCATAGTCAATTCCTTCTTGTTGTGAGTATCCTTTGCATACCAATCTTGATTTGTTCCTTACTACTTCTCCTTGTTCATTCATCTTGTTTCTGAATACCCATTTTGTTCTTATAACATTCTTATCTTTGGATCTAGGGACCAATTCCCATGTCTTGTTCTTTTCAATCTGTTCTAGTTATTCTTTCATAGCTTTAGTCCAATGTTCATCTTCACAAGCTTCACTAGTAGATTTGGGTTCAATTTGAGAAATTAAACATAAATGTACCTTATTTTGTGTCAGAACTCCTCTGTCCAAACTTCCAATAACTTGTTCAACAGGGTGATGTCTTGATAGATACATGTTTGGTGTCATAGTCTCAAATCTTTCTTCAACTATAGATTCTTCTCTAGATTCCTCTCCAAATTCTTCAGTATGACTTTCATTCAACAAATCACTATCAGTTTCATAGAATAATTCAGTAGTCTCAAGGTTTTCTCCAAACTAAGTTCCTTCATCTGTTTCATAATCAAGCATTCTTTCCTAAATTTTGAACTTCTCATCAACCTTAACATTTTTTCTTTCAACAATAGTCTTTCTTCTCTTATTGTAACATTTGTAGGCTTTTCTTTTCAATGAATATCCAAGAAATATACCTTCATCACTTCTAGGATCAAATTTTCCAATGTCATTATCTCTCTTAATATAACATTTTCTTCCAAAAATTCTAAAATACTTAACTGATGGTGCATGTCCAAACCATAGCTCATAGGGTGTCTTATCTATGTTTGCTCTGATTTGTACTCTATTCAATGTATACACTGTCATGTTCACTACTTCTCTCCAAAATATCTTCACCAAGTCATTCTCAAATAACATAGCTCTTGCTGCTTCAGTTACTAACCTCTTTCTTCTTTTTGCAATTCCATTTTGTTTAGGTGTTCTAGGGGCTGAAAATGTCTCTTAATACCATTCACTTCACAAAAATTGCTAAATTCTTTAGAAGTAAATTCTCCACCTCTATCTAATCTCAAACATTTAATCTTCATTCTAGATTGATTCTCAAATTTTTTCTTCATGATCTTAAACTTATCAAATGCTTCAGATTTTTCTTTAAGAAATGCAATCCACATCATTCTTGTAAAATCATCAACAAGAATCATAAAATACCTTTCACAATAGAATCCTCTAGTCCTTGTAGGACTGCTCAAGTCTTTATAAACAATCTCCAACTTTTCTGTTGTTGTGAATTTCTTGCTGGGAAATGAGCTTCTCTTTTGTTTTGCCATCACACATTCCTTGCAAATCATGTTAGTAGGCTTCATAATTCTAGGCAAATCTCTTACTACAATTGTAGTACTTACTTTCACAATGTTATCAAAATTTATATGACAAAATCTTCTATGCCATAACCAACTATCATCAATCTTAGTAATCAAACATGTCATCTCAATAGGATTCAACTAAAATACATTACCTCTAGTTCTAGATCCAATACCAATCAAATTACCATCCTTGTCTTTGATCACACAAGTCTTCTCTATAAACCACACTTGATATCCCTTATCAACTAATTGACAAACACTCAAAAGATTATGTTTCAAACCATCCACAAAGTAAAAATCATTAGTATTAGTCTTTCCATCAAGATTAATAGATCCAATACCTTTAATCAAATAAGGTGCATTGTTTTCAACTCTAACAACTCCTCCATCGTAATTGTTAAACTTTTTCATATCACCAATCATATGATGTGAACAACCACTGTCTATAATCCAATCAGATTTATTTCCTACTTGAGAAAATAAGGCTTTTTCTTCTTTAGTTTCAGTTTCAAGATTTTCTTCTTTAATTGCTACAAATCCTATATCCTCATTGTTCTCAGGATCACTTTCACTCAAGGTTCTCTCAATACTGGCTTCAAGATATTCATCATTAGCATAATAACACTCTTTAGATCTTCTAGGTTTAAAATTGTTTCTATACTTCTTAACTCTCTTAGGATATTTAGATGCAAAATGACCATATTCTTGACAAGTCCAACATTTAAAGATTTTCTTACCATCTAGTTATCTATTCACAAGCAAGGCAATACCTTCTTCAATCTTCCTGTCTTCTTCATTTCTAGATCTACTACTACTAGCATAATCTCTGCTCACACTGATGCTTCTTCACAAAGTAGGACAAACACTAAGAGAACTGAATATTGTCTCCATTCTAGGTAAGTCTTCTAATAACCTTAGGTTCATCTCTACTGCTTCCAATCTTCCAAGAAGAGTCTCTTTGGTAAATTTTTCAATACAAGGTATAACTTTTTCAATCATCTATTTTGTTTTCTTGAATATAGGAGTCAATGTCCTTAGAACTTTCCAAATCTCTTCATTCTTTGTCTTGGTTACTCCATAAGAATTTATACCTGCAACAATTTCTGACATTCTACCAATATAGCTTCTAACAGATTCATCTTCCATCATTCTTATGTCTTCAAATGCACATATCCAATTATGTAATCTAACTTTCTTTGCATGTTCATCACCTTCAAAAGTAAATTGTAAAGCTAACCAAATTTCATGAGATGCCTTTCAATATTTTACCTGACTGTACTCATTTTCTAGAAGGGCTGACAAGAGTTCTTCTCTGGCAAGTATATTACACATGAATAGATCTCTTTCCTCATTTGTACATGTTTCAATTTTATCCTTGTCAATGATAGTCTTTTGATTCTTTGTAGTCAACCAATAACCTTGTCCTAAACAAAGTAGGTGTGTCTTCATCTTTTCTTTCCATCTATCAAAATTTACTCCATCAAACTTAGGGCTTTCTTTCCTGAAATTCTCCATAGATCTCCTTAAGTTGTTAAACTGCTCTTTCAAGGACCTGTTGCACTGATACCAATTGTTACAAAGTAAATTCCATGAAGATAACTGAGAGGGGGGGGTGAATCAGTTATCAACCACTTACAACATTTATCAACCTTAAGAGATATTAACCATGTAAGCAATTTAATCAACAACCATAAAAAGATATACATACATAATAACACAATGACACAAGATATGTTGACTAGGGAACCTCTTGATCAAACAGTAAACCTCAGAGGGAATGATGCCCATAAGAGATGCACTAGTATGAATATTCCTTGTGAAAGGATGGACTCTATTAGGAGTCTTATGAAATACATTTAGTACATATGAGTCTCTGCTAGGAGACTTTGAATCCCTATTAAAAGATTCTAACTTTGTTAGGAGTTATGGAAGACAGAAGGACTCACTACCCAAACACATTTAGCGTAAGATCATCAAACTCACTATCCAACTAATATTTTTATTAATCAATAGAATAATACCAAAAGATTACTGATCTCACCAATTCAATATTTCTTCTCTGACTGTGCCAAACCGCACCAACTGCTTCCTCAAATCTCAATACCAGATCTTTGTACTTCACATATCCTCTTTCACAATTTTACTTACACAATTACCTCATTTCTCATACACACATATTACAACAAGGAATACATTCCTTCCTTTATACCACACTCAAGTAATTACAAATGAGTCGGCATACAAATTAAAAAATAAAAGTTTCCACACATTACATAGAATTTACACAAAATTGTCAGCTTCCAATCAATATAATTCTTCACTCGTGTGACCTTGGATCTTGCATTGTCATCCACATCACTATCAACATGTCTTCAACTACTCTCTAACTATGCATGATCAAATTCAATCCTGATTAGGAGATATCATCTGATTACCGCAAACCACTACTCAAGAACACTGCCTAAATAATGCTTTCACTGATCTTCTCATAACTCTCATGAATAAATGAATTATTGTCTATGATCTTAACCATGATCTTATAACACATCATAGAGTAAGTCCTCCACTCTACATAGCTTGATCTTCAATATCCCAACTGCGCTAACTCAAACACTATCTGCTCCTCTACTAATCTTCAGTAGATCACTATGTTGACATCAATGACAATCACAGTCATGAATGCAACAACTACTACAAAATGGCTGCTAATACTCCCCCATAGGATATATTCATCATTCATTCATAACATGATCCAGTGGCAAGCGTAATGTCGAAAAGGAAAGTTTCTCAATGGTTAGTGTTCAAGGAATCATGATAGCTATCTGATGGAGGTTTTATAGAATGATGGACCCAGTTGCCAGGTAGATCCAATGTTCTCAATTCTAATTGGCCATTTTTCTCAGCATAAAAAGATAAGGTGAAAAGCAATAAATTTTTAAAAGGTTGATCTTTTAGCTCAATTTTTGTGAATCATTCAATCTCTCACGAAAGCTTTTCATCGATGACCATGTTTTAAACATGGGTAATCTCTGTTCTATTTTGAAATTTTGAATCTCTGTAAGGGTTTCAATAAAAAAAATTTGGTGAGCCTAATTTAAACCCTAATCAAATCCAAATTAGTTTGGAATCATAAAGGACAAAGTTACAGACTTGAAAAGGCCAAAGCAGGTGGAAATTTATTAACCATGCAGATTAGATTCTTTGTTTAATTTGATATGATCTAACAAAGTATAAAGGAATAACTACAGTGAAGGACTGGTTAATAAATTCAAAGTGGCTAATCTACTAGTGATGATCCCATAGGCCGCAAAAGATTACCTTTAAGAGATACTTTGTCTAGGTGAAGGACATGTCCATGCCGTGGAGAAATGGATGAAATTTTCATGGCATTTATTATGCAGCTGAAAACAACAAAGGATCTCAATGATGAATTTATTTTCTTTATTGTGTACAAGTTAATGTTTGGCCTTAACTAAAGATCAAATTGGATCCATTTTCTCTAAATTTGGTGACCTATCTTTTTTTTCATTACGTGTTGTTGTTGGTTGTTGAGGTAGTTGTAACACTGGCCTAATTTTTTCCTAAATGAGCCCAAGCTTCTAGCAATCCTTGTTCATATAAAAGGATTCCAAAGGTCATTTAGGAGGGTCTTTTCCTAGAAAAGTGCTCTTATTTTGTTGAAAATACCAGATGGAAATATAAGTACATCCTTGCTCTAAGATTTTATGGCTATTGTTTGAGGAAACTCTTTTCCTTTTTAATGTATTCAAGCTTGGAATATTATTGAAGGTGTGGTTTTAAGCCCCCCTTTTGGTATTTGAATATCTTTATGAGTTTCTCTGAATTCCTTGTGAACTAGATTTGTAAGGAACTTCTTGTTCATCAGTCTATAAGGCAGATTATGAAATAGTTACTGGCTACTTTCAAGGAAAGTGTAAGCCCCAAGGCTTACTTATACAGATTTGGAGAGGTTCATGAATTTAATGACCTTGTACTGATTTTTTGAAGGTTCTATGTAAGGCATTGATTACTTTTGGTTTCAGATTTCCTTTTATTGATATGTTATAGTTAATGTGCATTCATCTAGACTCTTTGCCTTTGGATAATAGAACTAATCAAATATAGAAACCTTTTAAAAATCAAAATCAAATATTTACTTTATATGTTTTGTATGAAAAATGTGCAAATTTGTGTTTTAAGACACCTACCCACTGCTTGGTTTGTTGAAGTTTTATAAACCAATAAGGTACACCTGCCTAAGTCTATGGAGGTCAAAGTCAAAGGAGGATTCCCCATCCTTAGCAATGTTGTTCTTTTCCTATTAGGTTTTGAATTGGGTATAGAGATTCAAAAGCATCAATTTCCATATAGTGATCTACAAAAAAAAGTGACAACAACCTTTATCATGATAGGCTTCTCAAGAGATTCAAAATTACTAATGATTGAATTGATAAGGCCCTTTAATTTACTAGATGGAGTATCTGATGGATCTCTAACATAGGTTGGCATGATATTCTCCAAGACATATGATGCAAGGCTCAATAGATCACTATCCTTAATGTGATTCTTCATAATTTATTCCCTTTCCTTTTCTTGTGCAAATGAAGAAAGCTTTAACTTCTGAGTAGGAGATAATGTGTCCAAATTTATAGGAGCTTTTATGGTTTCCAAATCATCCATATCCACACTATCTTTCTCTATAAAAACTTTAACTACCTTAGTATTTATCTTTATTTAGTCTACATAATCTCAAATAACTTCTCCTTCTCTTGATCTTTCTTTCTCCCACAACATCACATATAACTTCATCAACTGGAACATCACAAATATCAACGTCAGGAACATTGTTAAAAATTAGTTCATTTTCAAGAACAAGGATGTCTTGAGCATTTAGAGTATCGTCATTATTGACCACCTCAAATTGGTTATCCATAAGGATCTTCTTCAAGACCTTTTTTTCTAGCATAATCTCTATAGTTTTACCAATCATCAATATGTTAATCTTTTACTTTATTTTGAATTTATCCTTGGCTTTCTTAAGTATTGACTTTAGCTTACCAATAACAATGACTAGACATAAGCTAATTATAACTTGGTCCTTTATCTGATCATTTTACTAGTGCAAATGATTATTTACCCAAGTTTGGATATTTGAGTTCAACATTTTTGAGGGGACAACTCGTGAAAGCTACCAGTCTCTCATGCTCTTCATTCTTCTTTTTTGTAAGAATACATGTGCATGAATGTTCTGAGGTGAATCAGTAAACCTTAAATGGAAAATTATAATCTGGACTAACCAAAACTAGAGCGGTAGTGATAGACATTTTGATATCTTCAAAGGATTATTTGACTAGAGCAATCCATTCAATATTGGCATCTTTCTTCAACATGTCATTTAATGGGTGAACTATTTCTACAAATCCACTAATGAATTTCCTAACAAGCATCACTGAGCGCCAGAAAAAGCATCACCAAGCATTGGGATAACAACTCAGTAAGCAAGGATAACCAAGCACCAGACAAATAACCAAGAATAATCAACTAATGCTAGTGAGGTAAGATCATACACACAGTGAGAGAGAGATTGTAGATCAACTTTCATATATTAACTTCAATTGATTCATACATGTCAAGTTGTAATGCCTTCCTAGTTTAGGCCATATATTACAATCAAGTATAGAAGTCCTCCAACATGCGAGGATCTGCTAATTATCCATCTTCTATCTTCTTTCCAAAAAAAAAGTTGTCTCTAAAATCTAACCTAGCAACTACATTTATACAAGGGGCTACCAAGTCAAGTCAACCTTCAGATCCACCATTAATAGAAGGAATGACTAGATCTAGGTCCACGTGCTTTTTAATGATAGATACCAGCATTGAATCTGTGACCATAATTAATTTCACAATTCGGCCTCAAAATAAATCCAAAATAATCAACTCAGTAAGAAAGCATAGCTGAGCACCAGACAAGCATCACTGAGCACCAAAGTATTAACCAAGTGCTAGAGAGATAACCAACCGAACCTGATAAACAAAGGAAACCAAGCAACACCAAACCAACTTGGTCAAATAAGGAACCAAGAAACACAAAATCTTCAAACATTTTTTTTGGTGACATAGGATTGCTAAGTACCCGAGATGCTCCTACATCAGACACCTAGGGTTATTTTAAATGATTCTCTGAATCATGAAGCCTGTACAACCCAAGCTAAATTCAACTCAAATTTTGAAATCCATGAACTATCTTCAACAAGTTTGTTCTTCCACTTAACCAAATATTCCATATATTGTTTTCCTCTTGTACTTCTGCCAATTCTTTGCTCCAAAATCTGCTCAACTTCTTCTGTCTACTTCCTAGGATAATCCATCGCTACTATTATGTCTTCATCAGGTTCATGGTACTCATACAAATCAGAAATGTTGAATATAGGTGAAATATCCATATCATCAGGTAACTCAATCTCATAAGCATTTCCACTTTCAAATCTTCTTAGTATCTTGCAAGGACCAAACTTCTTCATTTTCAGCTTCCCATATGTTCCAATAGGAATTCTACCTTTCTTCAAATGAACCATTACTTCATCACCAACATCAAAATTCTTATGTCTCCTTGATCTATTAGCTCTATCTTTGTATTTATGATTAATTGTCTCCATCTTATGTTTCATATATTCATGAAATGTCTTCATTTACTCAGAAAATTTTACTCCGTCAACACTTCTCTTTTCTTGACTAGCAATGTCTCTCAAATCCGATATACCTCTTAGTTGTATGCCATTTACAATCTCAAAAGGTGTTTTTCCAGTATTCCTATTCACTAAATTATTATATGAAAACTCTTCTTATGCCAACATAGAATCCCAATTACTTGGTGTGTCTCCAACTAAACATCTCAAAAGATTACCCAAGCTTCTATTTACAACCTTTGTCTATCCATCAGTCTGTGGATGAAATGTAGAACTATACTTCAACTCAGTACCCAAATTTCTCCAAAGAGTCTTCCAAAATTATCCAACAAACTTACTATCTCAGTCAGAGATAATACTCCTTGGTAATCCATGTAATCTGACAATCTCCTTAAAGAAAAGATCTGCTATATGTACTGCATATGATGTCTTCTTATAAGGTATAAAATGTGTCATCTTAGAAAATCTATCCACCATAAAAAATATAAAATCATTACCTCTTATTGTCTCCCGTAAGCCAAGAACAAAATCCATACTGATGTTAATCCATGGTTTCTTAGGTACAGCAATTGGTACATACAATCAAGTCTTCTGACTTACTCCTTTTGCAACTTGACAAACTCCATAACTTTTTACAAATTTCTGAACATCCTTATACAATTGTGGCCAAAAGTATTTCTCTTTAACAAAATTCAATGTCTTGTCAATGCAAAAATGTCATGCCAAACCACTATTATGTTTCCCTTTTATCAAATTAGTTCTCATTGATCCTCTTAGTAGACATAACTAAATACCTTTAAACAACATACCTTCCTGAATGAAATAGTCTTCCCATTTAGTACTCGGTTGATCTTGAATAGGTGTTCTATACTTTTTCCATGGCTCAAAAAAATTAGGATCAAATTCATAAGAATCTCTCATGTCATCAAAACTAAGAACTTAAATTCTCATCTCTCTCATCAAAGACCTTCTACTCAATGCATCAACAAATCAATTAGCGACTCAACTTTTATGCTTTATCACAAATGTATAACTTTGAAAATTCTCAACCCATTTCATATGTCTTTGATTCAACTTATTCTGACGACCCAAATATTGTAAAGCTTTATGATCAGTATACAACACAAATTCACTTGGTATCAAATAATGTCTCCATTTCTTCAGTTGTTGAACACTACCATTCTTGATCATACATAGAATATTTTCTCCTAACATCATTAAACTTCTCACTAAAGGAAGCAACAAGTTTACCTTCTTGACTCAACACAGCTCCTATAGCAATACCACTTGCATCACATTCAACTTGAAATACTTTATTGAAATTAGGTAAAGCCAAAATATATAATTCAACAACCTTCTGCTTCAAAGCTTCAAAGCTTCAAAACTCTTATTAGATCCATGTGTCCACTTGAATTCTTTCTTGTCTCCTCTCATTGTCTCAGTCATAGAATTATAAATAGTACTAAAATCTATAATGAATTTTTGGTAAAAACTTGTCAATCCATGAAATGATCTTACCTCACTAGCATTCTTAGGTGTAGGCCAATTCATAATAGCTTCAACCTTTTCTAGGATCCATCTTCAAACCATCAGCTGAAATCACAAATCCTAAATACACAATCTCCTTGTTGGTGTTCAAAATGATGCTTATGCTCTTTAGGCTACCAATATACCCTTAGATGGATTTTAGGAATGGTTAACTCAAAAATGTTATGAGGTCTTAGGGTAACTGGACCAACTATAGGGACAAGACTGCCCTCTTCTACTTTTGGCTCTTCAAAACCAAGGCCGGTGCACCTATCCCAGTATAAATTATACTTCACACACCAAAGACTGGGTTTGAATAATAGATAAAAGGATAGTAAGAAAGTACTAAATGATAACCACACATTCATTGACTCTCCATTACTATGGGGTAGAACCTCACACAACCAAATATTGAAAACTTAGGGAATGGTTCAAAATTTATAAGTTTGAATCATAACAACCTCCATCAAGACATGTCAACAAGGAAATACTTATCTAGGCCAGTGCCTCATCCATTGGGCAAGGTTTCTTAGACAGACTACACACACACACCAGAATATATCTAAGATTCAAAGCCATAAACACATTTAAAATCTCCTCTACTACTTATAGAATATCCTTACATAGACAAAAGATAAATCTATGTCCCATATAGAGTATCATTTCATCTAATCCTAGATTAGAACTCAAGAATGAAGGCATATACATAAAATGGTTATGCAATGAACTAGAAAGTTCAAAATTTATCTATGTTGACACAAAGGAGAGATAAGAATCATGTACCTATATTAAGTATGAAGAATCCTCAAGTGTATACAATCAATCCAAAGGAACCATGCTTGCAAACTATAGCTTAGACCTGCAATTTTCTTTCTGTTGTCAAAATATACCAAAACAGGTCATTATAGTTCAGACTGGGTAGAAGACACACAACCAGAAAAGTTTGAAAACCTCACTCCCAATAATTCAAAAATGATCACACAAATCCCTTTATACCAGGGTTACAATACAAGCACAATGATCATTTCCAACTCAAAATTCAAATCCACCTAACCCCACTAAGGAGTTAACACAGACAAGATAGGGATCAAGCTGTAGCATTTGACAATCCATTCTACCCACTCTGGCTACTCAAAAATTGAATTTTTGGTACCTCTATCATTGCAAACCCTCTACAAAATTTGAAATTAAATCCCAACAGTCACCCCAAGAGTTTAAAACATGGTCATAGATTCAATCCTTTCCCAGCAAATTAGGTGATCTGCATTTAATCTCACAACAGTCACGGGCCCCTTTGAAAAGTCATTGGTCTAGTCAGCAGTCAACAACCAAGAAAAATCAAACAACTCGGCAACACTAGCACCGTGGACCCACCCTAACTCTACAATAGTGATATCCAAACAGTTGTCACATGATCGCATAGCCAGGAAAAGGGCCATGTGAACATGCGACACACTTCAACTCTTGACCACCGCATAACCGCTGCCGCATAGGGTTGACAAACAACGTCAGTCGCATGATCGCATAGCCTTCAAAAAGGCTATGTGAACATGTGACTAACCACCAGCATTCACCACCAAATGTTAAACATGCTTGGGTACTACAAACACGGGCCCCACTGACAAACTACCAAGTCACCACCCTAACCAATGAGAATCGAGCACATCATCACCATCGAGCAGACAGGTCCCACCGCAAACCCCTTGCCACCTTGGTACACTGGCAACCAATCAAAACTCAACACATCACCACCTACCATCGGGCCCCAACACAACGTGGCACCCTTGTCACATGATCGCATGGCCAAAAGATGGCCCTTGCGATCACACGACAAGGTAACAAGACTACCACCTCAGCCTCCAAGTCAGACAGCGGGACCATAGCACTCCAACACCAAAGGGACAGGTGTCAACTGGTCACATGATGGCATGTTAGAAAAGTCTGACATGCGATCATGTGACAACCAACCATAGGCTGCCACATAACTACCTCTAGGACCACAACCAAAGAAGCTTTACCTTTAAAAGCATGAAGACCCGGGCCCACCATTACGTGATTGCACAACTAAGGTAAAGTAAACCGCTAGCTAGGTCGCTAGATGTTAAGGGCCTAACCACCAAGAATTAGTGACCAAGAGATAACCATGAGTCACAAGATCATGGAAAGAAAAACTTAACTACCAGGCAACTGAACATCACAAAGAACTAGGACCCACATGGATAGGTGGCAAGTGGTCACATGATCGCATGTTAGAAAAGTCTGACATGCGGCCATGCGACAACCAATCAGGAAGCACCTGCAGACCTGGACCCACTTCACACCCATACAAGAAAATTGAACTTCTGTCGCAAAAGCATGAAGAATAAACATCATGCATCCTTACCATGCAAACATACGATAACCACTGATCTTGTCTAAACTTTAACCACACCGGGTAATGGGAAGAACTGGGACCCACCAATGATTGCACTTGCCCAGTTAAGACCGAGGTCGAAAACACACAAAGTTTTTGACACAGCGAAAGACTGAAAACACATAGAGTTATCAATGCCAGAAGAAAAGCATGCAAAAATAGGAAGCACAAGGTTGAAAACAATGAGGATTTTCACACAGACTGAAAACATCATGGATTTTCAAAAACACTGTGGGTTTTCGACACTTAGGCAGATTTTAAAATTGTTTCCTGCAGACCTTAGAACTTGAATAACTTTTTGGATTTGTAATTTAGGAGATCCAATCTGAACTGGAGCAAGGTGACAACATGAAGCACATAGGGCTAAGGGCCCACACCATGAAACATTATGGATTTTCTTCGCAAGATAAAACTATGACTGTAGGTCGAGCAGGACAACTTAACAAAGCTTGTAGGGAAAAGGCCATTTTCCTAGGTTTTTTTCATGAAATAGAAAATGGAATAACAATGGCTCATACTAGGGGATGCATGTCTCTTGCAAGCATGGAAAGGATTCAGAATCACTGGGAGAGTAGACCAACTCAAAAAATCTAACTCAAAAACACAGAGCAGACAAAAACAAGGGAACCTAAACTACTATTCATGGAAGAGAAGTAAAACTTTAAGAATTGTCCATGAACAGGCAATTCCAAAGTACCACCAATTAAATCCTTCAAGATATATGAATCTTTTCCCCACTTGCCCTCAATAAGATAAGGTCCCAACCAAATAGGATCAAACTTTCCATGCCTTCCCTTATCTTCCAACCTTGCATTCCACATCAGGACCAGATCATCAATTTCAAAACTTCTTTGAGTTGTCCTCTTATCAAACAAATTTTTACACTACCTCTGCAATGTCTCATTTCTCTCATGTGCATCCCTCCTTACTTCCTCTAACTGGATCAATTCATCCATTCTCATTCTCATCTCATCATTCAAATCTTCATCATATGCCTAGATGAACCTGTACATTTGCAACAATTTGTTCTGAGGTAATCTAGCACTTATTCCATAAACTAGGTCAAAAGGGGCACAACCTATGGATTTCTTTATAGTTACTCTATCATCCCACAATGCCCACCATAACTTTGAGTCCCAAGCTTTCTTATTTCTCTCCAACACCCTCTTGAGAATTTTAATAAGGCTTTTATTACTGGATTCAGCCTGGCCATTTCCTTGTGGATGATATGGGGAAGAAAATGAAATGTGTATCCCATATTGCTGACAAAAATCACCAAACTCTTGTGATCTAAAGCACATTGCATTATCAACCACAATTGTCTCTGGGCAACCAAATCTAGTGAGGATATTCTGCATTATAAAATTAGTTACCACTTTACTAGTAGCTCTCCTAGTAGGGATAGCTTCAACCCACTTGGTAAAATAGTCTGTTGCCACTAGTATATATGAGTGTCCACCACTAGACTTGTTTGGGATCTCACCAATGAAATCAATACCCCACTTCTGGAAAGGAGCCTAAACTGAAACAGGTCTGAGTGGAAAATTTCCATTGAATTTCATCCTTCCTGCAAATCTCTGGCATGCATCACACTTCCTCACAAACTGATGTGTATCTTTAAAAACTGTAGGCCACCAAAATCTAGATCTAAGGATCTTGTGGGCTGTGGTCTTTGCCATATAGTGTCCTTCACATACACCTTGATGCATTTCCTCTAGTAGAGTCTTAGATCTTTCATGATCAACACACTTTAGCAATACTCCTTCACTGCTTCTCCACCACAACTCACCATGTATAATGGCATACCTTGCTGACTGTAACTTGATATTCCTCCTCTTATTCTCATTCATGTCAGGGGGAAGGATCAACCTCTGCAAGTATTTGATAACATCTTTATACCAATCACAGTAATCCATATCACAAATATATGGCCTCTCTTCCTCCTCTAACATGTTCACATGATTTGCAACCAGATTACTTTGTGCCATCAACTTTGCAAGACCTAGGCCTCTCACCAATTTTGTAATCTAGATATCAATATTAAATTCTTGGATCCTGTTGATCCATCTACATCTTTTTCCTGATACCTCTTGTTGCACCAAAATATCCTTAACGGTAGCACTAGGAACATAAGCAACCACCTTGGCTCCCACAAGATAACACCTAAAAGCCTTGATTGCTTTGACTAGGGCATAAGCCTATTTCTTAGTGATATCATATTTCAATTCTGCTTCATGTAAAGACTTGCTAAAAAATGATATGGGTTGCTCATATCCATCTGAGTTCTTTTGCAATAAAACTGTTGCAACCGTATGATAAGAAGCAAAAGAGAAAATATGCATGGGCTTACCATAATCAGGGGTCCTCAAAATAGGGGCATCTTTAATGGCCTATTTGATACTTCTAAAAGATTTATCTGCTTCTTCATTCCACTCTATCTTTTCATCTTTTTTCAACATCCTAGAGATAGGAATATAAATTTCTGCAAAATTTGTAACAAATCTTCTTAGAAAATTCACTTGCCCAAAGAAAGATTGTACTCCTTTAACATCCCTTGGTGGTGAGAGCTTTTCTATTTCTATAACCCTTTCATGATCAATTCTTACTCCATCCTTGGACACAATGTGTCCTAAGAGCTTGCCTTCTACAACACCAAAAGAACACTTCTTTGGATTTAAAGAGATTCCATACTCCAGAGCTATGGTAAAGATCTTTTCAAGATGTTCACAATGCTGATCCTCCTCTGAATATGCCATGAGATCATCCTAATATACCACTAAAAAATTATTTATCAAATCAGCAAAGGCCACATCCATAGCTCTCTAGAAAGTAGCTCCTGCATTTGTCAGACCAAATGGCATTCTGACATAAACATATGTTCCCCAAGGGGTAGTGAATGCAATCTTAAATTGTTCTGACTCATTGACCATGACCTGATTATATCCAGAGAAGCCATCCATCATGGACATTAACTCTAATCCAATAACCCTTTGCAGCATATTTTCCATGTTAGGCAAACCATAATTATCCTTTAAAGAATTGACATTCAAATTCCTAAAATCAACACATAACCTAATGTCACCATTCTTTCTTCTGACTGGAACCAAATTTGACACCCAAGTAGAATGTCTGACATGCTTGATAATGCCAGCATCCATCATCTTTTTAAGTTCATCTTGCATTTTTGGTGCCAAAGTAGGGTTCACAGGCCTTAATTTCTACCTAAAAGGTTTAGTTCCTTCCTTTAATGGTATCTCATGTTGAAAGAGATCTTCTCTATATGCCTTCAAATCATCATAAGACCATGCAAAAACATGTCTAAATTTTTTGAGAAGATCAATCAAATTTTTTCTAGTTCTTTGAGATCAACAAATACCTATGTAAATATTTGTTGGTTCTTGTCTTATTCCTAGATTCACTTCCTCCAAATCATTTTTCTTGTCAACAATTCTAGCAACACAAGCCCTCTCCTTATCATCAAATGTCCTTTCAAGGGCAACCAATCCCCTAGGGATCCTATTTGACTTTAGTTGCAAAACTACCTTCCCAAGAACACTTTCTTTTCCATCTCTGATGTCAACATAGGTGCTAAAATCCATTTCCTGACCATCAAAATGAGATTCACATTGCAAGAATCTCAAAATGTCCTAATCATCAGAAAATACTTGCCAATTCTCAACATTATCTGGGATAGAAGGCCTAGACTTACACTCAATTCTGGATATCTCTACAAAGGTAACATCCTCTGGCCTTAAGGCTATGTTTGCTAGTAAATCTACCATCCTGTTTTGGCTTCTATCCACTCAATCAATACCAAAGGCACTGAAACCCTCAATTTCATCCCATATAGCATTTCTATATTGTTTCAACCTTTGATTCTTAGATGCATACTTTGATCTAATCTGAGAAACTATTAACTCAGAATCACCAATCACCCTAAGATATTTGATCCCATGTTTTGATGCTTGTCTCAAACCAATCAATAGGGCCTCATATTCTGCAACATTGTTTGTGCAAGAAAACAAGAGAGTGAAAGAAAACTTAAAAGTCTTACCACTTGGGGACACCAATAAAACTCCTACTCCAGCACCTTCTCTAGAACTTGCTCCATCAAAATATAATGTCCACAAGACACTATCTTTTGTCTTGTTACTCTCATCATTGGCTAAAAGGATAGGCCTGACCTTCTCCTGCATCTCATTCCTCTGGACTTGGAATGAGCCAATGTCAATGTCAACAAAACAATTCATGCTATCCTTTTCATTTTCCTCAATCATATGTGGGGTCCTAGCTTCCCTTGACACCTTCACACTCTCTCCTTCAATGTCAAAAGTGGCAAAGGACAATTCACATTGAATACTTCCTCCCATGGAGGCACTCCACTTTCTAGATAACAACATTCCATATTGAGGAGGAATGTCAACTACAAGAACACTCATAGTCAACTGTTTGTTGGGAAATGTAGGTAATTTATAAGGCAAAGCCTTGATGGTACCAATAACTGGCACTTCTCTTGAGTCCATAGCTTGGCATCTCCCATGAGGTGTATCAACCTTTAGTCCTAATGATTTCATGATCTCTGCAGGCATGATAGTGTTTGATGCTCCAAAATCAATCATGTAATTCTTCAATATTTTACCACCAATCACAAGGGACAAAAAGAAAGGATCAACTGTCCCTGATGCATTATTTACAATATTTGTATCCAATAAGATTTGAGGAATCTTAGAAACAATTTCTTCACTCTTACTGTCAGGTGTGTCTTCCAAGGAAGCCACATGTTTGTCATTTCTATTCTCCTCTTGGATTCTTGTAGAAGAAACACCATTTACCCAATTCAAGGCCTTGACCTTATGTTGTTCTATTCTCATCATTTCCAAAAGTGGAACCTTGACAGTGATCTGTGAAAGCAATTTTGACATATCAATTGGAACATACTTTTGGTTGTTCATGTCTTCTTCAAAGACAGTGACAACTTTATCCTTTGTGAAACCAGATTTGTCTTTGAGAGGAGATTCCTCTTCCTTCTGAGGAATGGGAACAACTACCTCTGCTATCTTTGCTTTATTCTTAGGTGTTGCAATAGGTACAACTTTCCTTTTTACCTTCACTTGGTTAGTATCATCGGCACCCCTGCACTTTTCTCCATGCTGTTGTGTACCATTTTTTGTCTCCTTGATAAACATACTGCCTGGCTTACCAGTTGCATTTCCAACTGTCCTATTCCTCAAGTTATAATTGCTTCTAGCTTGAGTAACCATGTCTGCAGTGATCTGAGCAATTTCTTCATCTGATGGTCTTCTTAAAGAAACTTGCTCCTCACCCCTCACAATACCACATCCAACATCATCAAACTCTTCATCTTCTTCATCAAAATCATTCTCATCCTCTACATGTGCAGAAGTCATTCCACAACTACTCTTGTCATATTGCTCCTCTTGTTCTTGATTCTCTTGTAAGTTTAAAGCAATCACACAATGTTTAGGGTCATGAGGAGACTGACAAGCAGTACACCATGGGATATCTTCAGTCATATTTACTGAATTTCTATGCAAGGGATCAGGGATCCTTCCATCAAGCCTTTCTTACTTGGTTGGGAAAATGTGCTTGCCATCTTTCCACTGAGTGTTGTAAGGGTAATTTTGCATTCTTGGCTGTCTGCTAAAATTGTTTGGAGCTGACCTCTCCATAGTCATAGCTCTATTGTTTCCCTTTTCACCAGGCTTTAAAGCTTCCAAATCCTTTAAAATTTGTTTTAGATTGTCATCCTCTTTGGGTTTAGAGTCAATAGACCTTCCCATTTCTTTCTTACTCTGCATTTGAGGCCTCCAATCATCTCTTCTTCCTATCTTTCCTGATATTATTCTATTGCTCTCTATGTTGATGGCCAATTTGTAAGCTTCCCCAAGATTTCTAGGGTTCTTGTCCCTCAAGAGGTATCCCATTTTTGCATTAAAGGCATTCAAGTATGTCACAAGACATACCCTGTCATCTAGTCTGATTACTTGCAAAAGCCTATGCATAGCCTTTTGGAATCTTATATTAAATTCAAGGACCTCTTCATTCTGATTCTTCTTTATGTTATTGAATTCATTCAAGATAAAACCCTCATTTGTTTTATCTCCATAGTGTTCCTTGAAACAATTCTTGAATTCATTCCATGACCCTATACTAGCATGGGGTAACCCTCTAAACCAATCCCTAGCATCCTCAATCAGGGATTGTACAAATAGCTTCATTATAACATCATCAAGTTCTATATTATAATCATCTATTGCATCTATGAAATTTTTTAGATGTTCTTCACATGTGATGACATTATTTCCAGTAAATTTAGGAAGCTTCTTTCTAATTTCATCAGGGATTGCATTGGGGTAACCAGGAATACCAAAGAAGACAAGTTATTTGTACCTTTCATGAATAGGAGCTCCATGTAGTGGATCCAGTCCTTGAGATGTAGATGTCCTTATGTTTGAACCATCAGGAACTCTAGCGGCACTCGGTACACCATTTGCTTGAGCTGCATTGTTACCATGATTTCCACCTTGTCCCAAAAAGGAAGCAGCAATATTTGAAGGTCCTGAAGCATGCTTGAGAAAATCTATCTTCTTTCTGATTTCTATAGCAGAAGCCTCCAACTCTGCTTTCTCTAGTTCTTTATCCAATATTTCTTTCTCCCTTCTAGCTATCTCCAAATCTGAATCTAATCTCAGTCTTGGATCTGATGTCCTATCCACAATAACTTGTTCACTGATTTGAATCCCAACAGCCTTCTATTTGCATTTATCTCTTGGTCTGGTTTCTTCACATATTTTTTGAACAATAGGCTATTAATTTACTCTTTCAAGCTTTGGGACAAAATTAATTGCCTCCAAATCTAGTAATTGCCCCTTTAGCTGATCAGCCCTTATCATGGCTTGTCTTACTTTATCTTCTTTGTCCTTTTCTCTTTGCTACCTAATGGTAAGCTATTCTTGAACTCTTCTTTCTAGTTCATAGACCTCCTCAAAGATCTCTTCTAATTTAGGGAGAGTGGTCTCAGAGTCATCATCTCCCACTTGAGTTTCATCCTCATATTGGTTCAATCCAAAATCAACAACCTCTTCATATTCTGTATTATTTTCTTCTTGACTAGGCCTGGCTTGGGTTTCTTGTCTGATATCTTTCTTGTTTCTCCAAGTATGAGAAACACCTCTTCTCTTCTTTCCTCCCCTTGTCTAACTAGGCCTAGAAGTACTTGGAATGCCTTCTTCCATTATATCTTTAGGATGCTCCTTTCTCTGAGACCTAGTACCTCTATAACTCATCTTGCAAAATAAATACTGACTAGTACTGCTTCAAAGATGTTTGAGTCACCACCCAAGTGTATTGGGAATATCACAATATAGTTTCTTCACTCTAGAAATACTCAAATGAGTTAGAGAGACAAGGGACAAGAACAACCCTATTTCTTCCAATGATGACCTACTGGTTAGGATGAACATGTATAACACTTCCCTAGTAGAGTCACCATCTTGTTGGTGTTCAAAATGATGCTTATGCTCTTTAGGCTACCAATATACCCTCAGATGGATTTTAGGAATGGTTAACTCAAAAATGTTATGAGGTCTTAGGGTAACTAGACCAACTATAGGGACAAGACTACCCTCTTCTGCTTCTACCTCTGCAAAACCAAGGCGGGTGCACCTATCCCAATATAAATTATACTTCACACACTAAAGACTGGGTTTGAATAATAGATAAAAGGATAGTAAGAAAGTACTAAATGATAACCACACATTCATTGACTCTCCATTACTATGGGGTAGAACCTCACACAACCAAATATTGAAAACGTAGGGAATGGTTCTTAATTTATAAGTTTGAATCATAACAACCTCCATCAAGACATTTTAACAAGGAAATACTTATCTAGGCCAGTGCCTCATCCATTGGGCAAGGTTTCTTAGATAGACTACACACACACACCAGAATATATCTGAGATTCAAAGCCATAAACACATTTACAATCTCCTCTACTACTTATAGAATATCCTTACATAGACAAAAGATAAATCTATGTCCCATCTAGAGCATCATTTCATCTAATTCTGGATTAGAACTCAAGAATGAAGGCATATACATAAAATAGTTATGCAATGAACTAGAAAGTTCAAAATTTATCTATGTTGACACAAAGGAGAGATAAGAATCATGTGCCTGTATTAAGTATGAAGAATCCTCAAGTGTATACAATCAATCCAAAGGAACCATGCTTGCAAACTATAGCTTAGACCTGCAATTTTCTTTCTGTTGTCAAAATATACCAAAATAGGTCATTACAGTTCAGACAGGGCAGAAGACTCACAACTAGAAAAGTTTGGAAACCTCACTCCCAATAATTCAAAAATGATCACACAAATCCCTTTATACCAGGGTTACAATGCAAGCACAATGATCATTTCCAACTCAAAATTCAAATCCACCTAACCCCACTGAGGAGTTAACACAAACAAGATAGGGATCAAGCTGCAGCATTTGACAATCTATTCTACCCACTCTGGCCACTCAAAAATTGAATTTTTGGTACCTCTGTCATTGCAAACCCTCTGCAAAATTTGAAATTAATTCCCAACGGTCACCCCAAGAGTTTAAAATGTGGTCGTAGATTCAATCCTTTCCTAACAAATCAGGTGATCTGCATTTAATCTCACAATAGTCGCAGGCCCCTTTGAAAAGTCATCGATCCAATCAGTAGTCAACAACCAAGCAAAATTGAACAACTCAACAACACTGGCACCATTTACCCACCCTAACTCCACAACGGTGATATCCAAATAGTTGTCACATGATCGCATAGCCAGGAAAAGGGCCATACGAACATGCAACACACTTCAACTCTTGACCACCGCATAACCGCCACCGCATAGGGTTAACACACAACATTAGTCACATGATCACATAGCTTTCAAAAAGGTTATGTGAACATGTGACTAACCGCTAGCATTCACCACCAAATGTCAAACACGCTCGGGCACTACAAACATGGGCCCCACTGATAAACTACCAAGTCATCATGCTGACCAATGAGAATCGAGCACATCATCACCATCGAGCAGATAGGTCCCACCGCAAACCCCTTGCCACCTTGGTACACTGGCAACCAACCAGAACTCAGCACATCACCACCTGCCATCGAGCCCCAACACAATGTGGCACCCTTTTCACATGATCGCATGGCTGAAAGATGGCCCTTGTGATCACATGACAAGACAACAAGACTACCACCTTAGCCTCCAAGTCAGACAGTGGGACCATAGTACTCCAACACCAAAGGGACAGGTGTCAACTGGTCACATGATCGCATGTCAGAAAAGTTTGACATGTGATCATGCAACAACCAACCATAGGCCACCACATAACTACCTCTAGGACCACAGCCAAAGAAGCTTTACCTTTAAAATCATGAAGACCCAGGCCCACCATTACGTGATTGTGTGACTAAGGCAAAGTAAACCACCAGCTAGGTCACCAGATGTTAAGGGCCTAATCACCAAGAATCAGCGACCAAGAGATAACCGCGAGTCACTAGATCGTGGAAAGAAAAAATTAATCACCAGGTAGCTGAACATCATGAAGAACTAGGACCCACGCGAGCAGGTGGCAAGTAGTCGCATGATCGCATGTTAGAAAAGTCTGACATGCGGCCATGTGACAACCAATCAGGAAGAGCCTGCAGACCTGGACCCACTTCATGCCCATACAAGAAAATCAAACGGTTGTCACAAAAGCATGAAGGATAAACATTGTGCATCTTTACCATGTGAACATATGACAACCACTGATCTTGTCTAAACTTTAACCACACTGGGCAATGGGAAGAACTGGGACCCACCAATGATCGCACTTGCCCAGATAAGACTGAGGTCAAAAAAACACAAAGTTTTTGACACAGTGAAAGACTGAAAACACATAGAGTTTTCGATGTCAGAAGACAAGCGTGCAAAAATAGGAAGCACAAGGTCAAAAACAATGAGGGTTTTCACACAGACTGAAAACATCATGGATTTTCAAATACACTGTGGGTTTTCGACACTTAGGCAGATTTTGAAATTGTTTCCTACAAACCTTAGAACTTTAATAACTTTCTAGATTTGTGATTCAGGAGATGCGATCTGAACTAGAGAAAGGTGACAACATGAAGCACATAGGGCTAAGGGCGCACACCATGAAACATTATGGATTTTCTTCGCAAGATAAAACTATGACTGCAGGTCAAGCAAGACAACTTAACAAAGCTTGCAGGGAAAAGGCCATTTTCCTGGGATTTTTGCATGAACCAAAAAATGGACTAACACTCCTCTTTCATGAAGGAACACTTTTTTAGATTAATCAACAACTTCTCCTCTTTCAACCTCTTCAATACTTGTTAAACATGTAACAAATATTCTTCTCTAGTCTTACTGAATATCAGAATGTCATCAAGGTACACAATCACAAATTTACCCAAGAATTTGTTCAAAACTTCATTCATCAACCTCATAAAAGTACTCAGTGCATTAGTTAAACCAAAGGGCGTAACCAACCACTCATACAAACCTTCTATTTTCTTAAAATCTTTCTTTCACTCATCACCTTCTCTAATTCTAATCTGATGATATCCACTTTTTAAATCAGTTTTGGTAAAATATTTTTCTCCAGTCAAACTATTCATTATGTCATCCATTCTCGGTATAGGAAACCTATATTTCAGTATTAGCTTGTTGATTGCTCTAGAATCAGTGTGCATTCTCCATTCTCCATTCTTCTTAGGTGCCAATACAATAGGTACTGCACAAGGACTCAAACTTTCTCTAATCAAACCTTTCTGCAACAATTCTTGAATCTGTCATTTCAATTCTTGATTCTCGGTAGGTGTCAACCGGTGTGGTGCCTTATTTAGTAAAATAGCTCCTGTAATCAGATCCATGCAATGATCAATGCTTCTTTTAGGTGGCAAACCATCAGGTACATTATCAAAAATGATCCCTTTATACTTTGTGAGTAACTTATCAATCTCCTCAGCGATGTTATCCTCTATTTTATTACTTGATTTGTTAGGAATCATAGCAAAACACACATCATTCTTCTTCAAATCCTTAACAAAATTTATGTCTTCCATCAGAAAAAATTTCACAAATGTACAAACCTTACTAATAGGTTCTTCAATCAAATGTAACAAGATTTTTTTTCTTCCATCCGCCCAAATAGTATATTTATGCAATCTCCCATCATATATAGTATGTCTATCATATTACCAAGGTCTACCCAACAAAATATGACAACAATCCATAGGCATCATATCACATAACACTTTATCATAGTACTTTCCAATTTTCAAATTTACATAGCATTGTTCACTTACCAAGAGTGTATGCTCATCCCTTATCCATGAGATTTGATAGAGCTTCCTTTGGGTGTTTCAACCTTTCCAACTGCAACTTAGTAACTATGTCCTCAGATGCCAAGTTCTCCAAGCTTACACTATCAATGATTTGTTAGAATAACTAAGAGGGGGAGTGAATTAGTTAGATTAGTTATCCAATAAGCCCATTTGCAAAATGTATCTCTAAAAATAATTTTAGAAAATATATGCAGCTCGGTAACAACAAATAATAAACTGTTTGTTCCTTTACCAATTATCAGTTAATTATTCATAGTGATTATTGACCAAATCAAATGTGTAATATGTAAAGTATGAAATCCAAACATTCACCATAGAAACACATAACACAAAATATTTAACATGGAAACCCTATTAAAGGAAAAACCACCTGGGACCAATAACCCAAAAACTTTTCACTCTTCTAAAGTGAGCTCAGTGAATTGCCAACCCTGTTAAAGGTTACAAAACACATTTTAAGGGGTGACCTTGTTAGAGGATTTAAGACCAACCATTATAATCCAACTAGCATTCACTATGGGGTTGATAGAATAACAATGTACATTCTATGAATGACATAAAGACTTTCAAGTCCACTCGGTTAAGAGATTTTTCTGTTACAATGGTTAAACTAAAATAGTAGGTGATCTGATTACAATACAACTTGATTTTACAGAAGTTTAGATCTATTCTAAGCCCATAAAAATCCTCTGATCAATATATCAATTTAGTATATCAATATTCAGTAACTTACTGTCCCTCGGTAATATCTCTCTAACGCTCAATTAACTCTATAGTTTGGTTCTTCTTCAACCAGTCTAATCAAGCATGCATGAAGCTCTATTCATGCAAAAACTCTGTAGTCTCCTTCTTTTTCTGGCATTCACAATAGTGAAATCAATGTCTCTAAATAGACTAGTAAACCATTTACTTTTCATCCATCAGATTTTACCGTTTAATCTCTTTCATAGATTTTGCCTATTAAAGCTTCCTGCAGATGTGTGAATAGCTCATTTCAATTCCATCCTTTAGATCTCCTTCAAATTATGTTAGTCATAGATCTCATAACAATCTTCATCTCCAACCTCAAAATCATACACATTCCAGCTCATCAATCTTGTCAGCTAAACTAAGCATTAAATGATTGTATCCATTCTTAATTAACAAAGAAATGCATTGGTGAACACTAGCTCAGTTAATACTATCACTCGGTATACACAACACTGGTCAGTGTATACTGAAGTCTTCATTTACTGACCACACTACTTTGCACATTTCAGCTTTGTTCTTCATAGTAGATTATTGAAACATAATTAAGTCAATAATATGAACTCGTAGACTCATCAATAAGTCACCAAAAGTGTTCCTTATCCTCATCTGTCATATCCATCTTTCTCCATGTAGATATCTCTGTTCTTCATCTTTTTCTCTTCATATAGATGTTTAGATGTTTGCAACTATCATGATAAGTACTATCAAACTAGTTGACATCAATGACAACATATTGACTAATTCAATTATATCTCAAAACATTCTAGTATAGCTCGGTGATCTTTAGTCACTGATCTTCAAGTCATCTCAATGTTCAATCAGTTGTAGTTCATCAATCTCTCCCTTTGGCATTGATGGCAACATAAGCAATATGAAATATGCCATACACATACCAAACATGTATTCTACAACTCTATAAGTAATTATTGTAGCTCATCTTTAATATGTTTAATCACTATGTTACTTAATCAACATTACATATGTTGACTCTCCTTTGTAGATTTTATTTGTTCAGTTCTCTCCCTAACTTTTTGACTTCCTCACTAATTGAGATAGATGTAGCAATTCTCTCCCTTTCTTTGTGTTCTCATAAACTGATTCTCTATATATTTCATTAGATAATCTCTCCCTTTTACAATAATGCCACAAAGAAACAATATCCCTTTGTCTTTAGCTTTGATGTATCCATGTAACTCTTTGATGTTCAAGTGCATTCACTATATCTTGGTATACAAAAATGTCAATTCTCTATACTGTGTCATAACTTGAGATAGAATCCAAAGTGTGAGCTATGTTGCATCAACATGAATAATCTTCTAGTAAGAATAGGCTGATGCAACCTCCAAATCACCTTAGTGACTGATAGATAGGGGACGAACCCCAAGTCTAGTCCTCAAGTATTCAAATGTATCCTTCAATAGAGGCTTGGTAAATATGTTAGAAATTTGATCCTTAGATGTAACATATTCCAATTTAACTTGCTTCTCCTATACTTGTTCTCTTAAGTAATGATACTTAATATAAATATGCTTTTTCTTTGAGTGCATTACATGATTTTTTATTTTTTTCACTTGTGTTATCACAGTATATAATCACCAGCTCAGTGATTACCTCATTCATTCCTTCTAACACTTGCTTGATGTAAGCAATGTTTGAGCAATTTGTAGTAGTAGCAACATATTCTACTTCAGCACTAGACTAAGAAATACAAGGTTGTTTCTTACTTGTCCAAGTAACAAGTCTTTCACCAAAGAAAAATGCTCCTCCGATTGTACTTTTTTTGTCATCTATATTTCTAGCCCAATTTGTGTTGGTATAGACTCCTAGTTCAAACATTCCTTCCTTAGAATACCATAGTCCATATTCCTCTATTTTCTTCAGGTATCTCATGATTCTTTTTACTACAACCATATGTGAATCCTTTGGATTGGCAGAAAATCTTACAACAATCCCCACTGCATGTGTTATATCTAGTCTACTATGTACTATGTACATCAATTTACCAATCATAGATCAGTACAATGTTTGGTTGACCTCTATGGATTCATCATCTTTAGTTAGTTTGTAGCCTATGGCCATCAATGTACCAACTGGTTTAGCATCTTCCATGCCAAATGTCCTCAATACTTCTTTTATGTACTTTGATTGTGTGCTGAATATTCCATCACTCTATTGAATAACTTGCAAGCCTAGAAAGAACTTAATCTCTCCAAACATTGACATTTCAAATTCTTTTCTCATCTCATTAGAAAATGATTTACAGATATATTATCATGTCCTCCAACAATTATATCATCCACAAAAATTTCAACAATCAAAATAGAGTCATCAGACTTTACTTTCATGTACAAATTATTGTTCTCACTGGTTCTAACAAAATCAATAGTTAAAAGATAGGTATGCAGTCTTTCATACCAAGCTCTCAGTTCTTACTTTAAACCATATAAAGCTTTGTGTAGTCTACATACCATGTATTTCTATTCTAGATCAACAAACCCTTCTAGTTGTTCGATGTAGACCTTTTCTTCTAGTATCTCATTCAAAAAAGTAGACTTCACATCTATTTGATAAACTTTAAACTTCTTGTGTGTAGCATATGCAAGTAACATTCTGACTCCTTCTAGTCTATAAATTGGTGCAAAAGTTTCACCATAATCTATGCCTTCCTCCTTTACATATCCAGTGCATACAATTCTAGCTTTGTTCCTTGTAACCTCTCTATTTTCATTTAGCTTATTTCTGAAAATCCATTTAGTACTAATAACATTCTTATCTTTTGGCCTAGGTACTAAAGTCCATGTTTTGTTTTTCTCAATCTATTTTATCTCTTCATTCATTATATTTATCCACTCATCATTTTCCAATGCAACCTTACCATTTTTTGGTTCAAACTAACAAACTAAGCATGTACCTTGTCTAAACTTACTTCTTGTCATCATGCTAGCTTGCTTGTCTCCTATGATTTGGTTCTCAAGATGATGTCTTTTGACAAATCTTGCTAATACTTGATCTCTTCTTTGTTGGTCATCCTGTTCAGGTTCATTTCCTTGCTCGGTAGCTCCTTCCTGATTATCAGTTTCCCTTTGTTGTTCCTCGGTCAACTCAGCATGCAGCTTCAATAGGTACTATGGATGTTCAATGTAAGTGAATCTACCATAGTCTTCTGGCTCCCTAGTGCTTTCTTCACTATTCTTATCATCAAATTCATCAACTTTGACATTTTCACTTTCAATCATTTTGTTAGTAACTTTATTTAGACACTTATAAGCTTTTCTTTTAGTGGAATACCCAAGAAATATCCCTTCATCACCTTTAGAGTCAAATTTACCATTCCTATCATCTTTCATAATAAAGCATTTGCTACCAAAAATTATGAAGTAACTTGTTGTTGGTTTGTAACCAAACCATAACTTGTAGGGTGTTTTATTTGTGTCCTTCAATTGTACTCAGTTCAGAACATAAATAGATGTACTAACTACCTCTCTCCAATATGTCTGAGAAACATTATTTTGTATCATCATCATCCTTGCACAATCAACAATTGATTTATTCCTTCTCTCAGCAATCCCATTCTATTGGGGTGTTCTCAGTGCATAAACTTGTCTTTTTATACCATGCTCATTACAATAATTAGTGAATTTATAATAAATAAACTCACCTCCTCAGTCAAATCTTAAGCATTTCAATTCCTTCCCAGTTTCTTTCTCTAATTTTTCTTTGTACCATTTAAACATCTTAAATGCTTCTGATTTTTCTTTTAAGAACATAACTATCATCAATCTAGTGTAATCATCAACAAATAGAATGAAATATCTATCTCCATAGTAACTCTAAGTTCTCATGGGACCACATAGGTCAGTGTGAACTAACTCCAATATTTTCTTTGTTAAATAATCTTTGCTAAAAATAGATTTAGTCATCTTACCTTTTTGACATTGATGACACATAACATGATCTGGTTTAGTTAGGCTAGGAAAACCTCTAACCTTTTTCTTTCTATTGATTCTAATCATGTTATCAAAGTTTACATAACACAACTTTTTGTGCCACAACCATGCATCCTCATTATTCATCATTAAACATGAAGACTCAATGTTATCAAGATAAAAACAAGTTACCTTTCAATCGTACTCTTGTTCCAACAAGTTTTCCTTTATCATCAAATATCTTTACCTTCCTACTCTGAAATGCTACTTGGTGACCTAAATTGTTAAGCTATGTCACACTTAGCAGATTATAATTTAGTCCTTCTACCCAATAATAATTATCACATTTTATTTTATCATTAATTAGTAAACATCCTTTTCCTCTTACCATACAAGGTGTATCATTACCCATTTTTACTGATCCTCCATTGTATTTCTCAAGATGATCAAATTTTTCTTCATCACCAATCATGTGATGTGTACAACCACTATTAGTAATCCATTTATCATTTTTATTAACTTTAGAGATTAGTGTTGTATCTACATATCTTTCTTCTTCCTCTGAATCATCCTTCATCGCAACAAATACCACTTCAACATCATCATCAATGTCAATATCAGTATCATTCTCATCATCTATATAACATACCTTTTTTCCCTTATCATTGTTGTCTTGGTTATCCCTATTGTTGTGTCAATAAATTCTATTTCTTCTCCTTCCATAACTTCCTTCACCAGATCGATCTTTTTTTCTATCATCTTCTTTGCTATTTGGGCATCTAGCTGTAATATGACCAATCTCTTTGCAGTTAAAACATGCTAAAGGCAATTTACCCTTATATCTACCTTTTCTTTTAGGTAATCTTTGGGCCATAAGAGCTCCAAGCTCATCATTAGCATTATCATCACTATTATCATGTCTATTTCTAGATTTACCGATCCTAAGAGAAGTCATAAAAGCATATTCAATAGATGGTACAACACTATTATCAAAGTTGTTCAATTCAAAAGTTGTTAACTTACCAATCAAATTTTCAAGAGTGATATCATTGCCAGGTACAAACCTCATTTCATGTATTGTAGATATTCTAATTGCATAAGCAAGCAATAAGGTTCTCATAATTTTTCTTACCATTGTATCTTCATCAATGACACCACCAAATCCTCAGATAGCATTCACTACCTCTTTAATTCTATTTGAATACTGCACAATATTCTCACCTTCTTTCATTTTCATATCATCAAATCTTCCTCTTAAACTTTCAGCTCTGGCTCTTTTTACATTTGCATCTCCACCATAAACTTGAGAAATTTTATCCCACATATCTTTTGTAGTAGCACAATCTTTGACATCTTCAAATTCAGCATTTGATAGAGTAGCAACAATCTCCATCATGGTAATATTATGCTCATGTCTATCTCCTAATTTATCAAGAGTCAAAGGTACTATAGGTGGTTCTAAGTAGCCATTATCTAATAGGGTGAGGGCAGAATTCCCTATTCTAGATATATGTAATCTCATTCGGCTTTGCCATATTGTAAAGTTGTCCTTGTTCTATCTTGGCACTTTCCTCTTATACATTTTGTGATCTTTTTGTTGAAGTCCTTAAAAATCTATTCCAAGCAACCAATGCTCTTATACCAATTATTAGAATAACTAAGAGGGGGATGAATCAGTTAGATCAGTTATCCAATAAACCCATTTACAAAATGTATCTCTAAAAACAATTTCAGCAAATATATTTAGCTCGGTAACAATAAATAATAAACTGTCTGTGCCTTTACTGATTATCAGTTAATTATTCATAGTGATTACCAACCAAATCAAATATGTAATATGTAAAGTATGAAATCCAAATATTCACCATGGAAACACATAACACAAAAGATTTAACATGGAAACCATGTTTAGGGAAAAACTATTCGGAGCATTGAGAGGGGGGGAGTGAATCAGTGTTCACTGAATTATAACTTTTTACTTAATCTAAATCTTATCTTAAGTGCTTAAGTATTGAAACATAAACAAGATAAATATGAATAACACATAACACCAATATGGTTACAGGGAAACCCAAATAGGTAAAAACCTCGGTGGGAATTGACACTCACTCATATTTTGTACTAGTGTTTTATGATCCCTGTTAGAAGATCCTTAACCCTATTAGGAGATGCTTTACAATATATTTAGTATAGTAGACCTGGTTAAGGGTTAGACCCTGTTAGGAGTCTTTTACAATTAACCCTGTTAGGGGTGGGGACTCACTATCCTAGAGCTCACTATTCAAGTGGTGAAGGCTACAACCTTTTGATATCAGATACAAACTATATATGTTGAATAAACTATGGCTTGACACTGCTTGTTTGATTAGCTCCTTTGATGTGTTGATGCTTTGACCTCTTGCAAAGCTCTAATACATTTTATAGACTCTTTGCATACTTCTACTCTACTTATCTTGACTCTCTATCGACTTCCATATCAATTACAATGGGTGCATCTCATATTTATATACACATACAAAACAAATAGCTAGGTTAGACCTGGTTAAGGGTTAGACCCTGTTAGGAGTCTTTTACAATTAACCCTGTTAGGGGTGGGGACTCACTATCCTAGAGTTCACTACTCAAGTGGTGAAGGCTACAACCTTTTGATATCAGATACAAACTATATATGTTGAATGAACTATGGCTTGACACTGCTTGTCTGATTAGCTCCTTTGATGTGTTGATGCTTTGACCTCTTGCAAAGCTCTAATACATTTTATAGACTCTTTGCATACTTCTAATCTACTTATCTTGACTCTCTATCAACTTCCATGTCAATTACAATGGGTGCATCTCATATTTATATACACATACAAAACAAATAGCTAGGTCAACCCTTTAACCGGTTACATACAATAGTTCCAATTAAATTAGCTCAAGAGTGTTTAAAAACAAACATATTTACATGTCAGTAACCTAATTACAATAGGCACATGGCCTTTACATCATAATAATATAACCACAAATCAAAATGCCAACAGTTGACGGGTTACTTTGTTCTTCTCTAGCTCACACTAGCTGTGTAACTTCAACTATCTGTAACTTTGTCATACTTGCATATCTAATCATGCGCTCATAGACTAAGCATGAATATAGTCTAACCAAATTATCTTCTAGGGCACATACCATAAATCATTCGTACGCACGTGTGCTAATGCTCTGAGCTTTAGGTACTCTATACACTGTCTAGTCTTCAACACTTAGCTGATTTTTAATCTTCTCATTAAGTGCACTAACTCCAAACTACTATATGACTATGTTTCCATAATGAAAACACTATATTAATTCATATCCACCAGTATAGCTAACTTTCCAATAATCTCCCCCTTTTTCATTGATGGCAACAAAGGAATATGGCCAAGTTGCTAACTATTCCTTAATAGAAAAAACTTTTGTCTTGTATCTCTCTATATATAACTATAACCCATATTCTATACATACTCCCCCTTTGACATTAATGAAAAAGGTGCTTAAAAACTGTATCTACATATACTTACTATGAAAATACATTCAAATATGCTATCTTCAAGTTTTGGATCTCCTTCTTCCAAAATGTTATCAAAGAATTTACAATCTGTAGATGGGTGTATAGTGCATACTGTAGCTTCTCCATCTTCTCCAAATCTATGTAGGGGCCATGATCATATGTTATCATGGTGGAATCTATGTCCTTGATATTTTGATTGAGTATGTCCAGTGAGGGAAAAAGAGCATTCCTGAGTTGTGTGTGTCTTGCCCTTATTTTTTCCATTTCTTTTTCAGCCTTATCAATCTTATCTATCTGTCCTTGGTAGACATTGTTGCACATGTTCACATAAGTAGATGGATCCTTCACTAATTTCCTTACTTTCTCTAACATAGATTCTGCCTCTTGTATCTTTTTGAAATGGACATCAGTTAACTTCTCATGATCCATGAAGTCAAAAATGACCTTCCTTCCTTGTTCTGCAAACTCTTTCAAAGTGGCTTGTCCAACTTTGAGTGAACTGAGGTCAAGTGAGAAATTGTTGATCAATTCACTTAGCCTTTTCTTCATGTATTTTTCTTCTACAACTAGGGATGGAAATTCTTCCAGGCTTGAGAAGTTACTCTTGAATTGTGAGATGATTGTACTCACATCATCAACGGAGTGTACCTTTGACACTTTCTTATCTACTAGAAACAAGTTGCTCAAAATGTTCACTAATTCTACAAGGAGGGGATTCCTCATTACTTGTTTCTCCTTGGCTTTCTCCATAGCTAAGACACTAAACTTGATCAGGTCTTCTTCTTCCCAAGAGTTTAAACTAGTTGTGTCAGGAGTCAAACTTGATAACAATGCCGCTAAGGGTGTTGGAATTACCTCTTGTATTCCACTTTTCTCTTTTTCTATTTCTTCTTTCCTTTCTTCTTCTTTTTCTATCTCTTTTTATTTCTTTTCTTCTTCTTTCTTTTCTATTTCTTTTTCTTGTTTTTCTTCTTCCATCAACACTTCTTGTGGATTAGGAGAATTGTTACCACATAAGATTTCAGCTTCTTGTGTGCTCACAAAAGCTTCTTCAAACTTTTCTAGATCTTTAGCTATGGTCTTCAAGGCTATCTCTACATTATTAATGATAATGGTGCTATCCTTTGGTGACTCTATTGTGGGTGCAGATGCATTGGTGACTCTGATGCATTTGTGGGTTTTGCCACCTTGACTTCCTTAGAGGGCACTTGAACTATGGGCACAGTAGGAGGGTGCATGTGCCTATTCATGAATACCTTCTCAAATGCTTTCTCAGTCTCCTTTGCAACTAATTCATAGTTCTTGTCCATTATGAGTAGGGTCCTTGACTTGGTTCTAAGATGTGGCTTTACTAGATCTAACAATAGGGATTTTTCTTCTAGAGAGAAAACTGGTAAACTTTCATCTAATATGTTTTCTCTTATTCTCAAATCCTCTTCAATGGCTTGTTTCTTTAATGACTCTAGGATGTCCCATACATTGTCTGGAATCATAGTCTTTAGTTCTAGGACTGTTCTTGAACTTCAACATGTGTTTTATAATCATTCCATGTATCTATCATTTGTCAATCTCATTGTATTTCTCATAGAACTTTCCTACTTGATAAATTCTTCCTTCATCTACAATTCTTGTACTTAATACTTTCAAACTAGGTATGAAGCCTACCTCAGGAGGAGCTTGAGTGTTCTTTCTACTTCTTGTTGCTTGCGAGGATGGATGATTGGTGCCAACCTCTTTCTTCCTCTTTACTATTGTCTTATACTTCGGAGGAGTAGTAAGGTCAATAGTTTCCTTGGGCACAGAAGGAGTATCATCAGTTTTGTCCTTCTGAACATCATATTTCTTAATTTTTATCTTCTTCATCTTTGGGTCATCTGATTCTCTCTTTGTGGTTGTGCTCTCTAATTCTAAAGAAATTTTCTCTTCCCTAGATTTGTCTAGGTCTACTTGTGATACACCATGAATTATTAGGATTTCTGAGGTAACCTTGGCAACTTTCCTTTTTGATTCTGCACTGTTCAAAACTGCATCCACTTCTCTTTTTTTATCTTCATAGGTTCCCCATCTTGGCTCATTAGGGTCTTTGGGGGCTGAAAGTAATACTTGTGCATATGCTTCTAGGAATTGTTCCTCAACCTCATATCCAAGTGGATAGATCCACTTAGTCCTTGGTTCAACTACCTCCATACTGTACACACTAAGATGTGCACTTCTCTAAATCATTTCTTCCAAGAAAATCCATGGATTGGAAACCTTGAGAAATCAATTTAGAGCTCCCTAGGCATGGAGTGCAAGGGTGTTAAGAATGCTCTCAGCTAGAGCTATTAAGCCAATAACCTTGCTAGTAAACCATGCAATGGGAGATTCAATGGAGACAAGGGCAAGAATGCCAATATCCTCAAGAATCCAAATGGAGATGAAATGCAAGCTATGCTAAGAATGAAAATGCAAGCTATGCTATGAAAATGAAAGAACAATGCAACTAAGCTATGAAAGGAAATATGCAAGTATTACAAAGCCTCCTAGTTAAGCTAGATGAATTAATCTAAAGCATAAAGGAAACTAAGCTAAATATGAAGCTATGAATGCTATGATAATGCAAGAAATGAAACTATGATAGCATGTAGATGCAAAAGCCAAGAATGCTCCAAATCTTCAAAAGCTCCAAAGTGACCTAAAAAACCTGTAGCATAACATTAGCATAAAAAGATCGGGGATCTAGAATGAAGAAGAGAGCTCTTCTTTTATAGAAAATGAGAAAGAATGGACCATGGAGATTAAGAGGAAAAAGATTTAATCAATGGTGGAGCATCAAAGAGGAGAAATCCATGTGCACAAGTATCCTCCAATGAGAAAATAAGAGTTGACTTTTGTGTCCATATGAGACAAAAAGTGTTTTTCTTCTTTTTATAAGAATAATACTTTATTTGTGCAACTTAGGATAAGAGGAAAAGTGGGAGGCTTTTTATTTAATTAAATAGGAGGAGACTCCTTTTAATTAAATAAAGCCTTAGGATAAGATGGTTAGCCCATAGAAAATAATCAAATAAATGATAGAACTAGGATTTGATCAAGAATAAGCAATTGATGATTTTAGCAAATAATGCTAGCAAGGGGCTAATAGTCTAGATGACCATTTTTAGATGATTACATTTTCCCCTCTTTGACTAATGTGTGATTGATCTAGGAATACATTACATCAAAGAATAGATTAGCCAAGAAGGCAATAGATAGAGATCTGACTCCAAAGAATGAAGTGTAGAGAGATAGCGAATCCTGCATGGTCAGCCTGGTAGCGACAGTACTGAACACTTAGGAAAGAGATGGATAGTATCAGAACTCAAGATGAGAACTAACATGTCATGCACAAAGATAGATCGATCAGAGCAAATGGAATGGTCAAGCATATGCTCTGAAGAATAGCCAATAGAATATGATGTGTCTACCCCCTCAGGATCGAAAGTGAAATCAGGTAGAGGGAAGGCAAAAGCAAGAGCAACATGATCAAATCACTAGAAATCATAATTGACAGAATAACCATCAAGCAGTGAAGATATGCCCAAGTTTAACTATAGGATAAAGATGAAGTCAAACCTCAAAGAGATGAAGTGAAAAATGAAATGGAAGACTAGAAGTTTGAAAGAGATGGGGATGAATAAAGAAAAGATGCCCTAGCAAAGATCGAAGGATCAGGCCTCAAAAGGTCAGCCAACTGCGCAGAAGAAGGAGAAATGTGATTTTGATGATCAAGGTGAACTTGGATTTCAGTTTGGATCTTGAAAAGAAGAGAAAATGATGTGATATGAAAGACAAGAAGTGAAAGACATGATCAGGAAGAAGCGAAAGGTGAGCGCAGTTTGACAAATAAGTTTGTGAAAGATGAAAGGAGAGCTCTTTCCATATGCAAGATGCAAAAATACCTATCATAAACTTAAGAATGCAAGCTACTATGAAAAGTGGTTTACTTGCAAGGTCACAATGCTATTAGACTGTAATATTCATCATCAATCATTATTGGTGGCGTCACAAGATCATACAATACACACTAGCAAAACTATGAGTATATGAATATGATCTATATCAGATAGAAATGTGGAAATCCCACCTAGGCACCAAAGACATGTAGGTCAAGATGACTAGTGCACTGAGATTCCTTAAGTCTGATATGGCAAGATTATACTCACATCAAGACACAAGGAAAGTCAAGATGACTATAAGTATGCACTTGCACAAATAGTCAAGGATAATACCTTGTAGATCCTATTGTCAAGTGGAACAAGCATGAATGCTAATGACAATTAGGACTAACAAAATATAACCACAAGCAGAGAAAGAAATAAAACATGTTCTCATGCCCTCAGTCTTCTAGCTCAGCATCATCGAAAACTTCTTAGGGAGAGAACACTCATCAAAGAAATCATCATAGACAGCACACAAAGAAATAAAGTCAAGCAAATCTCAGCAAGTTAAGTTTTTAAGTGTGTGTGTGTAGGTCATAGAGTCAAACTTGGAGTATCACATCTGCCAATGAGAAAATATCATATCATGCTAGACTACGGGTAAGATACCTGATAAGTGTTGAGAAACACTCGACGCTAGGAAAGTGTTGAAAAACACTGTTAGGGGTGGTGTGACTATTTTTTTGGGATTTTGAATTTTTTGATTTTTTGGTATTTTTGAAATATACAATTTTTTTGAAGATACATCAAAGCACCTATTGCTAGGTTTTCACTAAGATGATTTTTCTTTAGGACATTTTATGCTTTTTAGGATTTTTGACAATATATCATGTTTTTGGGTTTTTTTAAGATAAATAAGTATGTACAAAGGATGCCCCCAAATAGAATAGGCATCAAAATTCTAGGCAAGATCACATCATGTAGTCCCAATTTCTAGCAAGGTGGAGGACAAGAGGGATTAGCAAGCTAGTGGAAGAGATGGAAGACAAGAGAATGAAGGAGAATAAAGGGAAGAAATCCTCAAAGGCAAACTCCTCAAGAGTACCCAAGCTAGGGAAAAATTATTAGGTAAAACACATTTGGACAAGCAATGAAAGGCCAGCATAGGATAAAGTCACAAAGGTGTAATGAAAAAGAAGGAAAGGATGCAATCCAAAGGAGTAGACATGTCAAGAGGCTTCATAGCATCATATTTTTACTCTTTTTTATTAGATCAAGACCAAAGGGGAAAAGGATATTGAAAGGCTAGAAGGAATGGAGCAAAATAAATATGAAGGCTAAAAATGAATGGAATGAAAGCAAGATCATCATAAGATAGCTCACAAGATAGCCAAATGTTCATGTATAGGTCAACATTGCCAAGATCAAAGAGAGAAAATGGAATGGATGAAATATGTAGAAGAACTACGCATGATGTCTGATTGCCAAGTTTTCATCATGGTACTTATCCAAGGTGCCAAAAGGGAGTGGTTTTCACCATAGGATGAATTTATTTCTCTTTACTTTTGCTACCAAGGCACCTATTTCCAAGTTTCCACCAAGGCACATTTTCAATTTTTTCATTTTTTTTTTTTTTCATTTTTCTATTTTTTTTCATTTTTTATTTTTTTTGGAAGAAGGTAAGCTTTTTAGATAATTCTCCTTGAAAGGTTAAACCATTATATGCCAAGGATTCAAAATGATATGCTCAAAGATACTGATAGGGAAAGGAAGATGGAAGATAAAAAATGGAGGATAAGGTTTTATGCAAAGCGAGTGAGGTTGGAAGATAGGAAGAATAGGCAAATGAGGAAAAAGGATAGAAGGTAGAAGGATAGTGAATGGAAAGATTGTGAAAGGGTAGATGGAAAGGAAGGAAAGATCAATGTCAACACACACCTTGAAGGGTGGTGAGAGGATGGAGAAAAAATGAATGAAGGAATACGTGAAGGAATATGGTGAATGTTTAGCAGAGGTTGCAGTTTAGGCACATGGAATGGAAGAATGTTTTTGGAAGAAGATGAAGTGGAAGCTTTTGAAAGCTTGAATGTCAACTTCACTTGTTGTTCAACATAAGACTCTATTAAGAGAGACTTTGGAATCCATATAGCCTTAGGCTTTTCATTTCTTTTTGATGTTTTAGAGAGAATATCTTCAATGATGGATTTTGGAACCCATACTTGTCTTGTAGTTTTCTTCTTAGATATCTCTTTTGACTTTATACCTCCATGTCGATTAGATGAGAAATGGTGATCTTATTTTTTTGATGGATTCTTGTATTTCTTCTTTTTCTTATTTTGAACATTCAAGTTACTTCCAAAAGACTTGGGACTTGTGAAAGAAGGAGGATATGACTGGTTTAGATAGGTGAGTGGATGAAAAGGATTCAAAGGTATGCATCTATGTTGATCTTGAGGAAAGATAGGAGATAGAGGGACGTAAGGACCCAAGATGGATGATGAATTAGGAGAGTTAGGAGGGGAAAGTGAAGGGACATAAGGGCCCAAGATGGAAGGAATACATGAAGCCTCTGGTATTGGTGGAGGAAGTCCAAGGATGGACATGGAAGATGCAAAAGGATAATCAACCAATTCATCAGCATTTATATGACAGCCAAGGACATCAGCATCTTTAGAGTGAGCATTAGGATTTTCAATAGGATTGTGAACATCTCGAATAGCAGCAACTTCTTCAATAGGAATTTTCAAAGCTCGCAAAGACGTAGGAAGGGTAGAAAGTGGAGGTTAACATGGAGTGGTAGAACAAGAAGATGGAAGACTTTGATCTTGACAAGTTGCTTTGGATAGCATGAGTGCATCATTTTTCTCTTGATTTTCAATAGGCTTAACATTGGAAGTAGTAGCTTGATCTTGCTTAGGAGATGGTGGAATGAATGTAGAAGAGCGTAGAGGATCAAAAGAACCATGAAGTAGATCAGAGATGTCATGAAAAGGATTGGACGACATGGAGGGTTCTTGATCTTGATCTTTTTTTATATTCTTTTCTTTATCATTTTTAAAGTCCTCTTGACATGGAGCCACTTCTAAGGACAAGAAAGCATGTTGGAATTGCATGGAATACTTTGGAGAAGATGGTAAAGGACTAGCTAAAGTAGGCATTGTAGCGCATAAAGGCTTAGGCTATTTAGGTGTAGCATTATTGGAAGTATTTGCAGCCAATTGAAGGTTAGCTTGAGTTTCTTTAAGAGATAGCCCTTGAGGATAACTATAGGGAACTACATGAAAAGCATTAGGATCTTTTTCAAATGAAGGATTTGTGAAAGATTTGAAAGACTCAGAAGCTTTAGGAAGTGTATGGTTATTGGAGGGAGTAGGGGATGGAAGGGGACCATCACAAGACAAAGGTTCAACATTAACATGATCTTGCTTGAGAGTGTAATCTTTATCTTCGGCATGAGAGTTCTTAGAGGAAGGATTCTCATAGTAGTGACATTTCATATCAGTGTGGTACATTTTATATTCCTCAATAGAAGTGGGTGCATCATCTAGGTATTGTCTACAGAAATCATCAAACTCATTTTCAAAATCTGAATCATATGGATCACCATCACGATCTATCCAATGTGGCAACCCATTTCTACTAAGCACAAGCCTATGACTAGGAGGAATCTTAGGAATAGAGGTGTCATAGGTATCACATGGGTTATCATATTGCTCATCATGGTACGCCTTGAGACAAGGAGTAAAACTCTTGGGAGAAGTAGAAGAGAATGAGATCTTGAAGAAGAGGAAAATGAAGACCTAGCGGAGGAAGAAGACTTGGATAATGAGGAATGCAAATAAGACTTAGGAGAGTCATGATAAGATTTGGAGGATGAGGAAGGATGAGAAGAATTAGAAGATGAAGAATGTTTGGAAGTAGGATGGCATGCCAGGATCATGCATAGGATTCTAGCAAAGGCATCTGATTCAATCAATTTTTCTTCTACTTTTTCCATAAGTTTATCATCCATGCAATTTTTGGAGGAATAAAGATACTCTTAAAATTGAGAAATGAGTTCAAGATCATCCATTCTCAAGAGAGGTTCCATAAAAAGATAATTGAAATTCATGGTTCCAAAAGAGGAGGAATCAAGCATGGAAGAAATGAATAGAATAGATGAAATAGAAGAAGGTAGACTAGATAATAAGAGGAAAAGAATCAAGAAGACATGAAGAGGTTAGGAAGAATCATGAAGAAAGAAAAGAAAGGATGAAAATGGAAGACTAGGAAGACATGGAAGACATGGAAGAAGTGGAAGAAAGGTGACCAAGAGTCATTTTGTGCAATTTGATACCATTTGTGTTCATTTGGATATTGAGCAACATGTCGTAGCACATAAGATCTGACATCTAAACTGACCAAGGAAGACTGAAAGTGACACAAATCAACTTCAAATTGCAAGCAGTGATAGGACAACATAATGACTCAGGGCGATACTTTCCAAGCAAGTAGGGTGATAGTTTATAGCGAGGTGATACTTCGGCTTAAGCCAGGCGATAGTTTCCAATAAGCCCAGGTGATACTTTCTAGGTAGGCGAGGTGATAGTCTAGTAGGGGAAAACTATCACATGATATTTCTCTCCATAGGGCATGATACTATTGTAGAATTGTATGACTCTTGACCAGTGAAGTGCAAAATCTCAATTTTTGGGACTTTTTGTTCAAAATTTTCAGTTTTAGGTTTGATTTTTTTATTTCAATCACAATGACAGTAGTAAATTGATAGGTTTGTAAATAGTATGGGATCAAACATGTCTTCAAAAACTTGAAACAAGGGTAAAAGAAACCTTTCCAAGACAAACAATTGTGATATCAAAACTAAAAATCTATGAGCATTATCGTGATATTTGATTTTTGAGAATGTTTGCATGGGTAGATCACAACAAGAATAGTTCAAGCACTTTCTAGCCTAAAAAGACAAGGCTCAGTACTTAACAACTTGGCCCACAACTTGATGCTCCATTGCCTCACACAAAGTGGTTGCCCACAATAGATATTGGCTTTGTCATGGAAGTGCCAAAGACACAAACAAAGGAACACATATGGTGAGTAATCTTGGGGTGATCCGGGTTATTCCACTTGGATCAATCCTTGCACCAAGAAGCTAAGAGGAAAAATAGGGTGGCTTCCATCTATGGTTCTTAGTAAGGGCTTCTATTTGTAGTACCCCTCTTGCTCCTCAAAAAGGATTGGGGCCTTGCGGCCTCAAGAGTGCCTTAAGCAATCTTGCTCAACACTTTCCTCATGGTCACAATCCCAAGGGTACTCACATCAAGAGAAGACAAGCACTACATCTACCAAGGTTTTGTGTCCTTGATAGCCTTGAGATTATAGTGGGTTGGAATAGCTCGGTATTAGCTTGTCCCCACTTGGGTCATTCCTCTTGATTGCTCAAGAGCAGGCCCGCTAAAGGATTCTAAAGATCTAAACAAAGAGTGGATCAACTTATGAGGCTCAAGGATTTTGTTTCACCACAAGGGTGAAGAGCATACTCCCTTATCCCAAAGTTTTCTACCAAACACACCAAGCAAATGTTTAATTACCCTCTTGCTTTCAAAATCCAAAGATGGGTCAAGATTTCCTGGTTCACCACAAGGGTCAATAGCATACTTCTCCTAACACCCAAGAATTCCTACAATAAGATATTATGTTCCTATGAAATGAAACAACTAGTAATTGCCACACTTGAAATGAAATAAACAATAAGCACCTTTTTTATGTTTTTATGCTTAGCGCAGCCCTACAAAAACCGTTAGTAGCCCTTGTGCATTTGAAGCTTTGACATGCATTCTTTTGGAAAAATATTTCAAGCAATGAGAGCACCTACAAGCACAAGTTGTTAGACCCACAAGGTTAGCAAAATCCAAAATCCAAATGAAATTTGAAAATGGAATCTATCTAATTGTAGAAAACTAAACCAGCAAGCTAATTAAGTCTAAATTCGGCCAAAAAGATGCAAGAAACAACTCACTGTTAGGTACAGGTGATAGTATAGACACCAAAAATATCGCGCGATACTTTATAGTATACTGGGGTGATAGTATATTACTGGGCAATACTTCATCTGACACTAGGTGATAAAATGTTCCAAACAGAGCAATAGTTCCTCTCATAGTGAGTGATACTTTTAACTGGTAAAGTTTCACACTAGTCAAAGTGAAGTATCATGTGATACTGGTGAAGTATCACCTGATCCAAAAAAATAGAGAGCCAAAAATAGCGCTAAAAATTGATGAAAATTTAACGAAAATGCAAAAAAATAAAGGATAAAACACTAATGCTCTACCCCACGGTGGGCGCCAAAAATGTACACACTAAGATGTGCAATTCTCTAAATCATTGCTTCCAAGAGAATCCATGGATTGGAAACCTTGAGAAATCGATTTAGATCTCCCTAGGCATGGAGTGCAAGGGTGTTAAGAATGCTCTCAGCTAGAGCTATTAAGCCAATAACCTTGCTAGTAAACCATGCAATGGGAGATTCAATAGAGACAAGGGCAAGAATGCCAATATCCTCAAGAATCCAAATGGAGATGAAATGCAAGCTATGCTAAGAATGGAAATGCAAGCTATGCTATGAAAATGAAAGAACAATGCAACTGAGCTATGAAAGGAAATATGCAAGTATTACAAAGCCTCCTAGTTAAGCTAGATGAATTAATCTAAAGCATAAAGAAAACTAAGATAAATATGAAGCTATGAATGCTATGATAATGCAAGAAATGAAACTATGATAGCATGTAGATGCAAAAGCCAAGAATGCTCCAAATCTTCAAAAGCTCCAAAGTGACCTAAAAAACCTACAGCATAACATTAGCATAAAAAGATTGGGGATCTAGAATGAAGAAGAGAGCTCTTCTTTTATAGAAAATGAGAAAGAATGGACCATGGAGATTAAGAGCAAAAAGATTTAATCAATGATGGAGCATCAAAGAGGAGCAATCTATGTGCACATGTATCCTCCATTGAGAAAATAAAAGTTGACTTTTGTGTCCATATGAGACAAAAAGTGCTTTTCTTCTTTTTATAAGAATAATGCTTTATTTGTACAACTTAGGATAAGAGGAAAAGTGGGGGGGTTTTTATTTAATTAAAGAGGAGGAGACTCCTTTTAATTAAAAAAAGACTTAGGATAAGATGGTTACCCATAGAAAATAATCAAATAAATGATAGAACTAGGATTTGATCAAGAATAAGCAATTGATGATTTTAGCAAATAATGCTAGCAAGGGGCTAATAGTCTAGATGACCATTTTTAGATGATTACACATACAAGTTACATCAGTCTCAACCATAAAATAGATGTTTTCCTTGTACTTCTCAACAATACTTTCTGGGATTTTGTATCTTAGCTACATTTTGGCCCTAAAATTCTTCAACTCCAATGTCATGTAGTCCTTCAATGTACTATTAGTACATGCCTTGAAAGATGTCTGTCGAATTGTGGGGATAGATTTATCTAGGTATAAATCTAACACCTTTCCAACAATATGAAAGTACATATATATGATCAAAGACCCAAATCTGAATATTTTGGTCTTGTCATGCTTGATTTCCTTAATGTTGTCAATTGAGTATGTGCACAAGATCTCACACAAGTTAAACTCTCCATTCTCCTTAACAAGTCTTATGGTTGCTAGTATTGTGACTACAGACACACTGTTCACCTTGCTGGTGTGTTGGAACCTGTACCCAAGTATCATGGACATCAATTTGATGTCATCTTTCTCAATAGGATCAATGGTCATTCCGCACCTATCACTCCTTGACTTGCATGTTTTTTCTACAAGTTTTCTGACATCCTTGCCTACTGGAAGGATGATGCCAGTCTTAGAGAGGCCTATTATTTCATAAATTAGGTCACCTATAATTCTGACTGGTACATCTCCAATCCAAAATAAGTCATCATGAATCCTACTAAGAAGAATCTTGATCCATTCATATTCATAGAACTCATATGTCGTAGCATACTCAATTATGGGATGATTTTCCCACTGTGCATACTCATCCATGAATGTCTTATTTGGTTTTAACATTGTTTCCATGTGCACCCTTATCCTATTCAATCCTACTAGTTCCTTTTTATAGTATATGTATGCCCTAATGTCCTCGACATGCATAACACCCATAGGCATGCAGGAAAATGCCCCTTCTAGGTCATCCAAAGTGGATTTGAATGGGTGCCTCTTAAATACATATATTTTCTTCTCCGTAACATCAAATACTATAGGAGTGGCCATCACTTACTTGTATATCAATTTCTTAATGGTTTCCAAGATGATCTGAAGACTTCTGAATCAGCACAACAAACTAGGGTTTCCACAACTGATCAAATGCATAGCTTATCTCTAAAAAATCAATCTAAAAATATTCACAATCACTGCTAGGGCTCTTCTGGGCTTCAATCACTCTCAATTCGAATGCAATGAGTGATCCAAATACTTTCTATGTACTTAAAGTGAAAATTTTGCCATTAATGTTTGTCACGTAAACCAAGTTGTCACTTGAAATTCTCAAACTTTCATTTTGCTATCAACCAGGTGATGTGCTCTTGCACACATCCACTAAATGTCTCCAAAAGGTTAAGTTTAAAGGTGCATACTCTGAGAGTGAGCATACTAGTTGCACAGGGGTCTAGAGCTAAATTAGCTCCCCCTATGACCCTAAGGGTCATTCATCTAGATGTAGAGGGTGCATCCACTAGGGATGCATCCAATACCATCTCATCTACCTTATCCTTCTTTTCTTCTAGCCAAATTAAGCTCACACCTTCTGTTTCTATCACAAAATTGACTTCTCCTTCAGTATCCAATATAGAGATTCCTGGCTTTTTAGGGCTTTCCCGACCTTGCATCCTTGATCTACAAAACTTTGAGATATGTCTAGCCTTGTTACAAGAATGAAAAATAATTGGACTTAAATTCCTTGGTGCATTCATCTATGCTACCATTTTACATTGTCTTGTTAAGTGTCCTTTGTAGTTACAAATCTGACATGTAACATTCTAAGGTCTTCTTATATTTGATTGGTTCTAACTTCTCTAACTATGTTGATTCTTGTTTTTCTGACTTGTTCTACAATTCATAGCTCTATGGCCAAATTTATTGCATGAATAACAATAGCCATTGAAAGGTCTTACCTCTTTACAGTTTCTTGCAATGTGTCCTTGCTTGTTACAGGCATAACAAGTTTGGTCACTAGCTTGCGCTCATCCTTGGATGGTTTAGCATTGTTCATAGTCTCCTTTCTGGTCTCCTTAGCATTTGTAGAGTCTTCTAGTTCTTTCTTCTTTTCTCACATATTATCAATCTGATTCTATGCTTCATTGTATCCAATACCGCTAGTATCTCCTTTAAGCTTTCTTGCATACAACTGAGATTCTACCAAATCATTACTTGTGTGCAATTTTTCAATATGATCCTTAGCATTTTTCAATTCATATTCCAACTGTCCTTTGTTGTTCTTTAGCTCCAAAATTTCCATGTTAACTTGCCTCAATTCTTCATTCATTTGAAGGTTCTCTTTGATCTATTGATCATATACTTCTTGATTGTTTGTTAGCTTTTCATCCAACTCTTTAATCTGATCTTCAAGAGATGAGTTCTCCTGTTTCAACTTCTTGACCATATTTCCCAAATCATTTCTTGTACAATCCTTTAGGTCTTGTTTCAATTTCTTGATGAGGTTATGATAACTACTGACTTTCATCTTTAGTTCCTCAACTACTTTTTCAAATTTGTCCAGGTCTTCAAGAGCTGCCTTAAGATTCTCCTTCAAATTCATTTCTTCTTCTAAACTCATTGATCTCCTCAAGTGGTTACACTTCTCTTCAGAGGACCAGAGCTCTGATACCAATTGTTGGGAACACTGAGAGGGGGGGTGAATTAGTGTTAACTAAATTATAACTTTTTACTTAATCTAAATCTTATCTTAAGTGCTTAAGTAATGAAACATAAACAAGATAACATGCATAACACATAACACCAATTTGGTTACAGGGAAACCCAAATAGGTAAAAAGTCCAGTGGGAATTGACACCACTAATATTTTGTACTAGTGTTTTATGATCCATGTTAGAAGATCCTCAACCCTGTTAGGAGTTGCTTTACAATATATTTAGTATAGTAGACCTAGTTAAGGGTCAGACCCTGTTAGGAGTCTTTTACAATTAACCCAGTTAGGGGTCGGGACTCACTTTCCTAGAGCTCACTGCTCAAGTGGTGAAGGCTAAAACCTTTTGATATCAGATACACACTATATCTGCTAAATGAACTATGGCTTGACACTGCTTGTCTAATCAGTTCCTTTGATGTGTTGATGCTTTGACCTCTTGCAAAGCTCCAATACATTTTATAGACTTTTCACACACTTTTTCTCTACTTATCTTGACTCTCTATTGACTTCTATGCCAATTACAATGGGCGCATCTCATATTTATATGCGCATACAAAACAAATAGCTAGGTCGGCCCTTTAACTGATTACATACAATGCTTCCAATTGAATTGGCTCAAGCATGTTTTCAAACAAACATATTTACATGTTGGTAACCTAATTACAATAGGTTCATGGCCTTTACATCATAAGAATATAACCGTAAATCAAAATGCCAACAGTCAGCTACTTATTCTATACTTCTCTAGCTCACACTACCTATGTAACTTCAACTATCTGTAACTTTGTCATATTTGCATATCTGATCATGCACTCATAAAATAATCATGAATATAGTTTAACCAAACTATCTTCTAGGGTGCATACCATAACTCGATCGTACGCACGTGTGCTGATGCTTTGAGCTTCAGGTACTTTGTACATTGTTTAGTCTTCAACACTTAGCCAATTTTTTATCTTCTCATTAAGTGCGCTAACTCCAAACTACTATATGACTTTATTTCCATAATGACAAAACTATATTAAGTCATATACACTAGTATAGCCAAATTGCCAACAAAAATCACCTGGGACCAGTAACCCAAAAACTTTTAACTCTTCTGAAGTGATCTCAGTTAATAGCCAACCCTATAAAGGTTACAAAACACACTATAAGGTGTGACCTTGTTAGAGGATTTAAGACCAACCATTATAATCTGACTAGCATTCACTATGGGGTTGATAGAAAAACAATGTACATTATATGAATGACATAAAGACTTTCAAGTCCACTTGATCAAGAGATTTTTCAATTACAATGGCTAAACTAAAATAGTAGGTGATTTGATTACAATACAACTTGAGTTTTTAGAAGTTCAGATCTATTCTAAGCCCATAAAAATCATTTGATCAATATATCAATTCAATCTATCAATATTTAGAACCTTACTGTCCCTCAGTAATAGCTCCCTGATGCTCAGTTAACTCTGTAGTTCAGTTCTTCTTCAACCAGTCTGATCAGGGATGCAAGATGCTCTGTTCATGTGAAAACTCCACAGTCTCCTTCTTTTTCTAGCATTCACAATAGTGAAATCAAGGTCTCTAAATAGACTAGTAAACCATTTACTTTTCATCCATTAGATTTTGTCACTTAATCTCCTTCGTAGATTTTGCCTCTTAAAGCTTCCTCAACAAATGTGTCAATAGCTCATTTCAATTCCATCCTTCAGATCTCCTTCGAATTATGTTAGCTATAGATCTCATAACAATCTTCATCTCCAACCTCAAAACCATACACATTCTAGCTCATCAATCTTGTCAGCTAAACTAAGCATTAAATGATTGTATCCATTCTCGGTTAACAAATAAATGTGTCAATGAATAGTAGCTCGGTTAATACTATCACTTGATATACACAACACTTCTTGATGTATACTGAAGTCTTCATTTATCGACCACATTGTTTTGCACATTTCATCTTTGTTCTTCACAATAGATTATTATAACATAATCAAGTCAATAATATGAACTCATAGACTCATCAATAAGTCACCAAAAGTGTTCCTTATCCTCGTCTGTCATATCCATCTTTATCCATGTAGATATCTTTGTTCTTCATCCTTTTCTCTTCTTACATATGTTTAGATGTTTGTAACTATCATGATAAGTACTGTCAAACTAGTTGACATCAATGACAACATATTAACTAACTCAATTATATCTCAAAACATTCTAGTATAGCTCAATAATCTCTAATCATTGATCTTCAAGTCATTTCAGTGTTCAATCAGTTGTAGTTCATCATGATTACCTTCCAAACTTCATCAAAAACTCTACATCTAGTCTTGAACAAAATTTTCCTTATCGAATCTTCCTTATTACTTTCACTCCAAAGTTCTCTCTTGACCATCAAGTTATTTTCCTTCTAAGGGTCATTTGGTGAGTCTTCTTGCACCAAAGCATTTCTACTATTACCAGCCTTCTTTCTGATATGTGTACATTCAAATGATCTACGTCCTTCTCCTCCACAATTGTAACAAGTTCCTCAAAAACCACCTCTGTTATAGCCACCTCGGTGACTACTACCTCTTCCTCTAATAGAACATTCATCTTTCCACTCGGTCTTGCCTTTGTCTAGATTTTTCTTTTCAAGTTCAGATCTATTGTCTTCACCATAGGATCTACCTCTTCCTCTAGGGAATCTACCTCCTCTACCTCTTTTTCTTTTCTCATGTTTCTTATTCAATTTCTCCTTAGCTTTGATAAGATTCTTCAAGGCTTCCCAACTTAACCAAGTTGATCTCTTCTTGGATGGAAACTCTTAATCCATTCTAGTATCTACCAATTCTTTCCACATCATCTTCATCATGTCTAGATCTAATATCTAATCTATAGAATTCCTCATTATAATCTTTTACCAAGCTATCTTTCTGCCTCAAACTTTGCATTTGCCTAACTAGGTTAATTTGATAATAACAAGGTAAGAATTTTTCTTTCAATTTATTCACTATTTTATTCCATACCTTAATTTTTTCTTTTCCTTTCCTTTTTATGTCCAACTATAGATTCTCCCACCACAAGGATGCATGACTCTTCAACTTTGTGCTTGCAATTTTCACCTTCTTTTCATCTGGAACAATTTCATATTCAAAGTACTTCTCCATCTCTGTGATCCAGTCCATCAATTCATCAGAATCTAATTTTCCACTATACTCAAGAGGATTGAAATGTGGTGTAGACTTTAGATTTTTCAAAGCTTTCAACAACCTTTCCTCACCCTGATCCATCATAGCTGGAGGTTCTACATCAATTTGTTTTTCCTTAATTTCATCATCACTAACATCCTCAAGATGTCTTCCTCTACATTGGGTTGTCTCAATAGCTTCCAATCTAGTAGCAATTTGTATCAACATGTCTGCCAATCTTGGATCCACATCTTGCCTCCCACAAACCATCTTGAAACCCTCTACAATTCCAGGTTAGATCACAATCTTCTACCCCACAACAAATCAATTAGGGTTTGACAAGAAGGGACCCTCAAACCTAGATTCACAAATCTAGATCCAGATCTCACCTTGTTGAACAACATAGAAGCAACAATACACACAGTGAGAGAGAGAATGCAGATCACCTTCCATATATTAACTTCAATTGATTCATACATGTCTAGCTATAAGGCCTTCCCATTTTAGGCCAAATATTACAATCAAGTATAGAAGTCCTCCAACATGCGAGGATCTGCTAATTATCTATCTTCTATCTTCTCTCCAAAAAAAAATTGTCTCTAAACTCTAACCTAGAAACTAAATTTATACAAGGGGCTATCGAATCAAGTTAGCCTTCAAATCCACCAAAAATGGAAGGAAAGACTAGATCTAGGTCCACACACTTCCCAATCATAGATACTAATGTTGAATCTATGACCATAATTAATTACACAACTTGGCCTCAAAAGAAATCCAAAATAATCAACTCGGTAAGCGAGGATAACCAAGTGCTAGACAAGCATCACCGAGCGCTAGGGAATTAACCAAGCACCAGAGAGATAATTGACCGAACCTAGTAAACAAAGGAAACTGAGCAATACCAAATGAACTCAGTCAAAGAAGGAGTTGAGAAACACCGAACCAAATCGGTCAAAGAAGGAACTGAGCAACACAAAATCTTCAAACATATTTTTGGTGACACGGGATTGCTAAGGACCCAAGATGCTCCTGCATCAGTTTTTGATATAACGTGCCCCAATAGTTTACCTTGGGTTACCCCAAAAATACATATTTTAGGGTTTAATAATATTCTATATCTTCAACATCTCTTTAAAACCTTACATAGATCATCAATATGGTCAGCCCAATTTCTTAAAACCATAGTAAGATCATCCATGTATATAACAATGCACTTGTTCACAAGGCCCTTAAGTGATTTTTTCATCATTGGAAGGTAGAGATAGCATTGATTAAACTCAATGTCATGTAGCAGTACATGAATGTTCCCCATTTGGTGGTGAATGTTGTCTTCAATCTATCTTCTTATTTCACCATAAATTGCTTGTACCCTAAATAATTGTCAAGAAAGGACATTATTTGTGAACCATTGACTATTCACAATACCTCATCGAGAGCAGTCCATGGATAGTTTTCTTTTTGAGAGGACCTATTGAGATTACAAAAATTTACACATAGCCTAAATTCTCCATTCTTCTTTCTTATAGGGACTAATTTTGTGACCCAACTTGAGTGTTGGATGGAGAAAATGATCCAGGCATCCATTGATTTGTGTACCTCTTTCTGTATCACTAGCTCAATTACTAGATTGACTAGCCTTTTCCTTTGGAATAATAGTTTTTCATCTGGTTTTAATGGTATATTATGTACAATAATAGATGAGTCATAAGTTTTAAGATCCTCATAAATCCATGCTATAACATCTTTGTATTCTTTAAGAAATTGGACCATTTTCTTCTTTTCTTCATTTATACTCATCTTTCCAATATAGACCTCTCTTGGTTCATCTTTGGTACCCAAATTGTAGACCTTGTAATCATCTCCGCCTACTTCTAGGGATTTTCTATTTTTTTTTAACCAAAGTAATCCTTGTCAACAATTCTTTCTAATGCCATTATTCCTTTAGGAATGGAGTTGGTTTTTAAGTTCAAAATTCCTAGGTTGTCTGGTTCTTCCATTCCTTTAATTTCTTCATAAATGGTTTTTTTTCAAAGACTCTATAATTCATGATAAACTCAAGTATCTACTGATCATCTTAAAATACTTAAAAATTTGTAATGTTATCAATAATTTCTAGAGCTACGACGAGTTCAACTAAGAATCTCTTTAATTTTGACCCTTCCATAGGATTTAGGGAGCTTGTTGATATTGGTAACACATCAACGACTGTATTCTTTCTTCTTGGGATGTTTTTGATATTGAATGCCTCAAGATCTGTTAGTGCTTAAAATTGCAGATGATCAAAACTAATTAGAAAACTCTGATACTTAACTCATGTAGTCCCAATAGATGCATCTACCACCAATAAACACTGAGATATTAAGGATCTGGATCCTTCTTCACTTTGAGCTTTAGGCTTAGGTGGGTGTACCTATTAGATTCAATTCTCCAAAGAATCACAATGGTTATTTGTATACTTGACATAGATATAAATAGATATTTCTTTCAACATAAACCTTAAAATAAACAATTATTCATTTGATTGATGGTGAAAATTGTAACTCAAGCAATGACCAGTGCCAAATCCTAGGGCATCAAAGTCAGAAAACTCACATCTATAGAAAACCCTCAAATCAAATAACCCCAAAACCTAGATAAAATTCCTTACAATTTATCCTCTCATTCATATATACTATCATCATATTCTTGTACAATTTATGAATTCTCTAAGACCTCACTTAAGATTTACCCTTCCCTTGAAACAAACTTAAATTTTAACCCCACTATCTACCTTGTAGATCATTTATAAAAAATGCCTTATAGATTTAGTACATAAAGAAATCAAGATTCATACATGAAGACAACAAAACATATACAAGGAATTTCAATATATTTTCATTGATAAATCTTCCGTGTGAGTACATTCAAAGGCTAAGATTCTTAGAATCAAAAAACTAATACAGAAACTCCTATTACAATAAGTATTTCACCACCTCTTACAATTATCTAGAATTAACTATATATACACTAGCCATCTTGGAATCCTTAAGAAAAGGATGCAACAATCTTCAGATGGCTAGGATAATGACTTGCACTAGAATACAAAACATGCTTTAAACTGAATGAAAAAAGGGGACTAGCACCAAAAAACTATTTCTTCTCATAGTGAATCCCTTCAAGTGGGGCCTTTGTCTGTTGGTATTCAAAGTAACTACTAAAGGTTGTTCTATGAATGATGACTTCCTATTCCAGATAACCTACATCATCCTCTTCAAAATAGTTACTTTCCCTATGCTCAAAGATTAGGTGCCATGCTATAATTCACTCAGCTTCCATTTCCTCAAGGTCAACAGCAATTGCCTTCTTCTTCTTAGGTTTGGTGCTTTTGTCCCATGCAACAACCTCTTCCTCTGAAGGGCATGTGTATTCTTTTAGGCTCTGTAGCAGTTTGACCTATTTGTCCCATCTCGAGTCAATGATGGCCTTTATGTCAACAACAAATCTGGTGCACTCATTTTTAGTTTGAAACATATCATCCAGAGTGTTGTTGAACCTATCAATGTCTAAGGAGCCATTATCATTCAAAAAGGCCTCCTTCCTAGTCACCAACTGACTCATACTTTCCTTCCATTCTGATGCAAGGAAGGATAGGGACAAGGGCCTAGGGGACACCCTAATCCAAATCCACCCTACTCAACACTATGCGGAAGCAAATACACAAGAAGTGAGAGAGAGAATGCAGATAAGATTTGGTATTAATTATCAAATTGAACTACACATGTCGGGCTATAAGGTCTTCCCAATTACAGCCACATATTACAATGAAGTACAAAAGTCCTCAAACATGTTAGGATTTGTCCACAATCTCAAATTTATCTTCTATCTAATACCATCCAACTTCTAACTAAAAAAACTTCCTAATCCTAACATCTACTTAAATACAAGAACCAACCGATATGAGTCGGCCTTCAAATCCATAAATCACAGAAGGGATGACTAGATCTAGGTCCACACACTTCCCAATAATGAATGCAATAATTAATTCCATGACCCAGATTAAATACACAAGTCAACCTTAAAGGAAATACAAAATAAACTACTCGGTAAGCAATGATGACCGAGCACCAGACAAGCATCGTCAAGCACCAGTGAAATAACCGACCACCTAGGAGATAATTGACCATACATGGTAACCAAACAAAATTGACCAACTACCAAGCCAAATCAATCAAAGAAGAAACTGAGCGACACAGAAATCTTCAAGCATCTTTTTGGTGACACGAGATTGCTAGGGACCCAAGATGCTCTTACATCAAACACCTGGGGTTATTTGAAATGATTCTCTAAATCATGAAGTCTATATGACCTTAGCTGCATCCAACTCAGATTGTGAAATCCATGAACTATCTTCAACTGGTCTATTCTTTCACTTAACCAAATATTCCATATACTATTTTCCTCTTGTACTTTTGGCAATTCTTTGCTCCAAAATCTGCTCCACTTGTGATGTCTATTTCTTAGGATAATCTGTCGATACTGTTATGTTTTCATTAGGTTCATGGTACTCATACAAATCATCAATATTGAAAATCAGTGAAATATCCATGTCATCAGGTAACTTAATCTCATATGCATTTCCACTATCAAATCTTCTTAATATCTTGCAAGGACCAAACGTATTCATCTTCAGCTTCGCATATGATCCAACAGGAAGTCTTCCTTTCCACAAATGAGCTATTACTTCATCACCAACATCAAAAGTCTTATGTCTCCTTGATCTATCAGCTCTATCTTTGTATTTTTAATTACTTTTCTCAAGCTCATGTTTCACATCTTCATGCAATGTCTTCATATACTCAGCAAATTTTACTCCTTCAACACTTCTCTTTTCATCAGCAACATATCTCAAATTTGATATACCTCTCAGTTGTATGCCATTTACAATCTCAAAAGGTGTTTTTCCAATACTCTTGTTCACTGAATTATTATATGAAAACTATGCTTGTCCCAACATAGAATCCCAACAACTCAGTGTGTCTCCAACTAAACATCTCAAAAGATTTCCCAAACTTTGGTTTACAACCTCTTTCTATCCATTAGTTTGTGGGTGAAATGTAGAACTATATTTCAACTCAGTACCCAACTTTCTCCAAAGAGTCTTCCAAAAGTATCCGACAAATTTAATATCTTAGTCAGAGATAATAATCCTTAGTAATCCATGTAATCTGACAATTTCCTTAAAGAAAAGATCTGCTATATTCATTACATCTGATGTCTTCTTACAAGGTATAAAATGTGTCATCTTAGAAAATCTATGTACCACAAAAAATATAGAATCATTACCTCTTACGATCTTTGGTAAGCCAAGAACAAAATCCATACTAATATCAATCCAAGGTTTCTTAGGTACAGTAATCGGTACATACAATCTAGTATTCTAACTTACTCCTTTTACAACTTGACAAACTCTACAACTTTTCAAAAATTTATGAACATCCTTATACAACCGTGGCCAAAAGTATTTTTCCTTAAGCAAACTCAATGTTTTATCAATTCTAAAATATCCAGCCAAACAACTACTATGTTTCTCTTTTATCAAATTAGTTCTCATTGCTCCTCTCGATATACATAACTAAATTCCTTTAAACAACATACCTTCTTGCATGAAATAGTCTTCCCGTTTTGTACTTGGTTGATCTTGAATAGGTGCTTTGCACTTTCTCCATGGCTAAGAGAAATCAAGATCAAATTCATAAGAATCTCTCATGTCATCAAAACCAAGAACATTGACTTTCATCTTTGTCATCAAAGATCTCCTTCTACTCAATGCA